>CM053783.1:893916795-894176795 GCA_028749045.1 Cupressus sempervirens
AAAAATATCTGCGGGAATACAACAACGCATTGGACCTGAATACGCTAGTCCTTTGGGAATTATTCAAGCTTTGACGGATGGAATAAAATTACTGCTAAAAGAGGATATTATCCCATCTAGGGGGGATATTTGGTTATTTAGTATTGGACCAGCGGTAGTGGTGATACCTATTTTTTTAGGCTATTTAGTAATTCCCTTTGGTCGCCACATTGTTTTAATTGATCTTAGTATAGGCATTTTTTTTTGGATTGCAATTTCAAGTATTGCTCCCCTTGGACTGCTTATAGCAGGATATGCATCCAATAATAAATATTCTTTTTTAGGTGGTCTCCGAGCTGCTGCTCAAGCTATTAGTTACGAAATTCCTTTAGCTTTATGTGTGTTATCTATATCTCTACGTGTGATTCGTTGGAATATGAGATTCATTTTTCCCTTTTTTAGTTATAGTTATAAAAAGAGGGAAAAATAGAACTTAATGGTATGAATATTCCGATCAAAAAACTAGATAGTCATATGGGTGAGATCAAACAGTTTACAAATCGTGCAGTAAGATGATTAAGTCCCATCCCCCATGTACAAGAGTGAGAGCATGCACAATCAGTGAAAACTGTGTGCCCCAGTTCATATATTAGTCATTGGGACCCAATAGCGGGGAGGAAAAGTATAAAAGTATGAAGTTACCGTCATTATATACTAAAAATCAAGCAAAGGTAGATGGTGAGAAACACCAAGATATAAAAAAGATTAGTGAAAAAAAAGAAACTGATATCTTATCTAGACCAAAGATATTTCCATAGAAATGGGATAACAATAAGGACTTGACATTGGTAGGGATGATCAAGTAGTACTTCCCCAGAACCCCGATCTACAATATGTTTCTATCTACTTCAAAAAATGGCTATCCAGAACGAAGTAATCCTTTAACACAGTTTTCTTTCTCTCACAAAAAGAATACTGAAGGTTAAGATAGGTTCAAAAGCTCCTATTATTTTTAGCAGACGGAATCTCATTGGTTCAATTTATGATCTAGTGCTTTTTTTTTTTTATTGTGTTCTTTATTTCTTAATGACCATTGAGAAGCCGTATGAAGTGAAAGTTTCACGTACGGTTTTGGAATAGAGATGAAAACAGTGATGTTTCTGTCGACTATAATTATCGAATAGTTCAAGTATAATTGATATAGTTGAAGCACAGTGCAGATATGGTTTTTTAGGATGGAATTTATGGCGTCAACCTATAGGGTTTTTAGCTTTTTTCATCTCATCTCTGGCAGAATGTGAAAGATTGCCCTTTGATTTACCAGAAGCGAAAGAAGAATTGGTAGCGGGTTATCAAACTGAATATTCGGGTATCAAATTTGGTTTATTTTATGTTGCTTCTTATCTAAATCTATTAGCTTCTTCATTCTTTGTAACAGTTCTTTACTTGGGCGGGTGGAACTTATCAATTCCATTCATACCCATTCTGGAACATTTTGAATGGGATTCTATTTCTGGAATTAGCGGGGTCGTTAATATAACAATTGGGATCCTAATTATATTAGCTAAAGCCTATCTGTTCTTATTTATTTCTATCATGGCAAGATGGACCTTGCCTAGGATAAGAATGGACCAATTATTGGATCTTGGGTGGAAATTTCTTTTACCTATTGCTTTGGGTAATTTTTTACTAACAGCCTCTTTCCAACTTATTTTATTATAACTAACTCTCTTTTCTTCGTGAAGAGGGTCTTATAAATTTTGCAATATATCCAAATTTGATAGATCAAATCTATGAAGAGAAAGAAATTTCTATGATTATTCGAGGAGATTTTACACATGTTCTCCATGGTAACTGGGTTTATGAATTATAGTGAACAAGCAATACAGGCTGCGAGATACATTGGGCAAGGTTTTATGGTTACCTTATATCACATGAATCGTTTACCTATTACTATTCAATATCCCTATGAAAAATGGATCCCATCAGAATGATTTCGTGGGAGGATCCACTTTGAATTTGATAAATGTATTGCTTGTGAAGTATGCGTCCGTGTATGCCCGATCAATCTACCTGTTGTGGATTGGAAAGTCGGAATAGATATGGGGAAAAAATGATTGGAAAATTATAGTATTGATTTTGGAATTTGTATCTTTTGTGGAAATTGTGTCGAATATTGCCCCACCAATTGTCTAGCGATGACTAAAGAATATGAACTTTCGACCTATGATCGCCATGAATTAAATTATGATCACATTGCTTTAGGACGTTTACCAATATCCGTTGTTGAAGATTTAAAGATTCAAACAATTCCGAGCTAAGCATATTAACTTAATATGTTTGAAGAAACTATGGACAAATTTTATGATTAAATCATTTCTACGATTATTCAGATTGAGCTCCGATTAAAGAATATCTAATAAACAAAATATTTCTAATTTTTGACAAATCAGGAATAAATAATTCTATTGACATCCCATTAATAATGTCAGATGTATGATTGATCGGAATCAATTATTGAGCTATAGATTAATTAATCAGTGCCCATATCAACTTATTAGAACTGGATCAATTTTTTTTGGAATATCAGTTGAGGCAATAACAACAATATTTTGTTTGATGGTGGTTTATTTTTCACCATCAATCGGATTATATGGATCCCCAAGGAGTTCTACCAATAATACAATAAGATAAAAGTAACAATCAGTTCATGAATGCTTGGAATCCATATGACACAAGGAGACATCAATTTTGCCAATTTGAGTGCAAATATGAATTGGATTACTCTTCTCGAAAAATACTCTGGAGGGTTAGGATTCAAAAATCGATCATACAAAAACTTATGAGGTTTTTTATCATAGTACTCCTTCTCAGCTACGTCTTTTGGCCTGCCTGACTAGCCGAGAGACCTGAGGATATTTTCACGCTCAAGGTGTGATTGTTTAGCTGAAGATGTATACTCGGGTTTATAGCGAGACAGAAGTTTTTGCTGCCTCAAAAAACTTTTAGGAGATATTCTTATTAAAGGTACATAAGAATCTGCTGCTAAATTTTTAGCCAAGTAGGATCGTCCAGTTTCCTTAGGCCCTATCAAAAAAATTCGATTCGAAAAGGACGGTACTGGGTAGAGTGGGTAAAATCTAACGTGGTCATATAAGAATGAGCGAATTGGGATGGAAGTCATCTTCTGATAAAAAGCAACAAAGATCGGTATTTCTGCTAAAAACAATGAATTTAATTTGGAATTCATTAAGCCTATTCTATGAGTTAGGCCTCTCTGAATAAATTCAGCTAAATATCGAAAGTAAAGAAGTCCTGGCTGTTCTTTTTTTTCAAATTCATGAAATAAACCAATAGGGGGGGTTAATTTCGATTCAAATTGAGAGATTCTTTGTTGTAGTAAAAACAATCGATTTTCTCTCAAAAGAAAGTCATCCACTTCAAATTTGTACAAAATTGTTTTTATAAGTGAGTGATATTTCCAGCATTCTCGAAAATGCCACCGCAACCATTTAATATTTTTGACATACCAAATTTTCAATAGTAGCGATAATCCTATATCATCAGGATCCGAGTCCAGCTCGATATAGTCCACAAATGTAAGCCAAGAACCATACCAATTTAAATTAGAAAAATTTCTAAGCCTTTTATAAGATCTAATCATTTCTCCTACTCTCTCAAAGCAGTAGGAATTATATTGCAAAACTCTAATGAGATAGAAGTTCCTATAGAACTTAATCAACAATAAAGGAATTCTGGAGGAAATATAAAAGAAAAACCCAATTAAGGTATAAAGAAAAATATCATATTCCCGAACATTATGTATATATTTCCATACATCAAATGATATTGATAGATCCTTTCCCTTAAGTACTTTTCTAAATACTTCGTCATTTGTTTCTTGCAATATTTTGTCAATACTCCAGCAGGATAACATAAGATTGAATGTAGGGATAATTTGATCATTCAATATCGGGAGAATTTGATTATTTAATATAGGGAGAATTTGATCATTTAATATTATGAGAATTTGATCATTCAATATTGTGATAATTTTATCAATTTTATCTCTAAATTCCCACTTTAGAACTTTCCAAAATTTATGATAAAGTGCCCACAAAATATTCAAATTGTGATTCCAATTTTGCCTAATATTTCCCGGGATTGATACCAACTGATTAATATTATTTATTGGTATTTCTGGTATTTCTATTTCTGAAAAAAGAGTAAAAAACAGATTTTTAGTATATTTCCAAATTCAGTGATTTCCACTACTCTAAACAATCTGTCCAATTGGGCGAGACTTTCTAGTCTATGGCCGCTCCTTTATGGTACTAGTTGTTGTTTTATCGAATTTGCTTCATTAATAGGTTTGCAATTCGACTTTGATCGTTACGGTTTGGTGCCAAGATCCAGTCCTAGTTAAGCAAAAATAGCAAGCCAAGATTACTAGATTCTCTCCTTTCTTCTATTTGTTTATTTGTTTTGAATATGATAAATGAAGGTGAGAAAAGATAACATGCATATGAATATTGATTAATATTGAATATCGCACATAACTAGGGAATTAACTCCAAAACTCCAAGTTTGTTCCGGAATCACCCATTATTAAAATAGGCAAATATTTATTTAATATCTCCTCATCCTTCACAATATATTCGAACAGAGGGAAGGGGAAAACGAAGGATTATGGAGAAGTATTACTTTATTGTTGCCATTTTGTATTTATTATACATTAATTGCATTAATCTAATCATTCATAAGATAGAGATTCAAATCTTTTATGCGCCTAAAAATTCATTTCGACCAATTGAACTTTCTCAAATTGTTTCTTTTTAAGAACTAGAAAGATCTGTGCTAAAACGACAGATGCTAAGAATAATAAAAGACCTTGAACACGTAAAGGATCTTGAAGTACTATTTCTGCATTTTCCTGACCAAATCCACCTACATTAGGGTTATTCGTTAACGATTGATCCGCCTTGATTAATTCGCCTTCTAAAACAAGAAGTTCCGGTCCCAGAGGTACAAAGTCTACCACTTGTCGACCATTCGATGGATTATCAATAGTTATTTGATATCCACCTTTTTCTTTATGTGCAATTTTACTTATTTTACCGGTTGCTGAAGCGTTGTACACTGTATTGTTGCTTTTGCTCCCATCGGGATAAATTTGTCCTCTTCCTCTATTACCACCTACATATATGGGATATTTCAAGAAGTGAGCTGTTTTATTAGTAGCGGGATTTGGTGAAAGGATGGGAAACACAATTTCACCATATTTTTGACCAGGAATAGGACCTATTATTAGAATTTTTTTTGATTGGGACGATAGCTCTGAAAATAAAGATCACCTATTTTTTCCTTAATCTCAGGAGAAATACGATCTGGAGGAGCTAATTTGAAACCTTCGGGTAAAATAAGAACAGCTCCTACATTTAAAGTTCCTTTCTTGCCATTAGCAAGAACTTGTTTTATTTGCTTATCATAAGGTATTTTTACAACTGCTTCAAAAACGGTATCAGGAAGCACGGACTGTGGAACTTCAATCTCCACAGGTTTTTTAGCCAAATGACAATTGGCACATACAATACGCCCAGTTGCTTCTCGAGGATTTTCGTAACCTTGCTGTGCAAAAATGGGATATGCATTTGCAATAGATGTGTGAGTCATTATATCTATCAATATAAAGGCGGAAATTGATTGAGCTATCAACTTTTTCATCCAGTCATCATAAGTTTTTCTATTTTGCATGGTTCAATTTTTTGTTACAATTCTCTTTTTGCTTTATAAAACATTTTACCCAATCTGGTCTTAAACAGATCATTTGGATAATGAGTTAAATATGAATTATGCTCTTGATTGATCTTAGAAAAAATATCTCTATTAAATAAAAGATTTATATCTATTTTTAGGGAGACAAACCTAGTATCTATTTGAATAGAAATAGATATACAAATTTTTCATATGCAAGGAGATCTTTATTACCATTTTAACAAATTAAATTGATCGATACGAGTTGATTTTCTGTTACGATATATTGCCAGAACAATAGCTAATCCAATAGCTGCTTCAGCAGCAGCAATAGCTATAACAAAGATCGAAAAGATATCCCCCTTTACTTGCCTACTATCAAAAAAATATGAGAATGTTACTAGGTTTAAATTAACTACATTGAGTATTAGCTCAAGGCACATAAGTGCTTTAACCATGTTTCGACTTGTTACTAGCCCATAAATACCGATAGAGAATAAATAAGCACCTAAAAGAAGCGCATGTTCGAGCATAATAATTCCTCATACCTTGATCTCTTCAGATGCAAACAAAAGTGGTAGTTTCTAATTTACATGAACGATCTATGAAGATAAAACAACGTATTTATGCCGCACGAGAGCTTTCATTTTCAAACTGTTTCTTCTCGACAAGCTATAGTAATGGCTCCTATAAGAGCAATTAGAAGAATTAGAGAAATAAGTTCGAATGGAAGTAAAAAATCAGTGGATAAATGAGCCCCAATACGTTGAATATTGTTTGTTAAATCTCGTTCTAACATTTGATCTGATTTTTGAGTCAGAGATATTCCGAACCATGATATGTTCAAGATAATAGTAATTAGTAAAGAAAAAAGACTCGTACAAACTATTGAAGTAATGCTATCTCCGATAGTCCAGGGAGCGGCATAATTGGGATATTTTGGATTATTTATCAACATCATAGCAAATAGAATCAAAATATTAACAGCTCCTATGTAGATCAGGATTTGTGCAACAACTATGAAATCCGCGTTCAGTATAATATAGAAAAAAGATATACAAATTAGAACTAACCCCAATGAAAGAGCGGAATAAATTATATTAGTAAGTAATACTACTCCTATACCTCCTAATAGAAGACTTAGTGTTAGAGGAGCCAACAAAAGAATATCAGATATAGATTCAGGTCGATTCATTATGTGTACAATAACTTTGAATATTATTTATTTCCTCCCATTCACTAAATAAAAAGTGAGCCCATTTACCTATATGCTATACTGGATTTGTAATTTCATTTGATATGGGCACTGATTAATTAATCTATAGCTCAATAATTGATTCCGATCAATCATACATCTGACATTATTAATGGGATGTCAATAGAATTATTTATTCCTGATTTGTCAAAAATTAGAAATATTTTGTTTATTAGATATTCTTTAATCGGAGCTCAATCTGAATAATCATAGAAATGATTTAATCATAAAATTTGTCCATAGTTTCTTCAGACATATTAAGTTAATATGCTTAGCTCGGAATTGTTTGAATTGTTAAATCTTCAACAACGGATATTGGTAAACGTCCTAAAGCAATGTGATCATAATTTAATTCATGGCGATCATAGGTCGAAAGTTCATATTCTTCAGTCATCGCTAGACAATTGGTGGGGCAATATTCGACACAATTTCCACTAAAGATACAAATTCCAAAATCAATACTATAATTTTCCAATCGTTTCTTCCCCATATCTATTCCGACTTTCCAATCCACAACAGGTAGATTGATCGGACATACACGGACGCATACTTCACAAGCAATACATTTATCAAATTCAAAGTGGATCCTCCCGCGAAATCGTTCTGATGGGATCCATTTTTCATAGGGATATTGAATAGTAATAGGTAAACAATTCATGTGATATAAGGTAACCATAAAACCTTGCCCAATGTATCTCGCAGCCTGTATTGCTTGTTCACTATAATTCATAAACCCAGTTACCATGGAGAACATGTGTAAAATCTCCTCGAATAATCATAGAAATTTCTTTCTCTTCATAGATTTGATCTATCATATTTGGATATATTGCAAAATTGATAAGACCCTCTTCACGAAGAAAAGAGAGTTAGTTATAATAAAATAAGTTGGAAAGAGGCTGTTAGTAAAAAATTACCCAAAGCAATAGGTAAAAGAAATTTCCACCCAAGATCCAATAATTGGTCCATTCTTATCCTAGGCAAGGTCCATCTTGCCGTGATAGAAATAAATAAGAATAGATAGGCTTTAGCTAATATAATTAGGATCCCAATTGTTATATTAACGACCCCGCTAATTCCAGAAATAGAATCCCATTCAAAATGTTCCAGAATGGGTATGAATGGAATTGATAAGTTCCACCCGCCCAAGTAAAGAACTGTTACAAAGAATGAAGAAGCTAATAGATTTAGATAAGAAGCAACGTAAAATAAACCAAATTTGATACCTGAATATTCAGTTTGATAACCCGCTACCAATTCTTCTTCTGCTTCTGGTAAATCAAAGGGCAATCTTTCACATTCTGCCAGAGATGAGATGAAAAAAGCTAAAAACCCTATAGGTTGATGCCACAAATTCCATCCTAAAAAACCATATCTGCACTGTGCTTCAACTATATCAATTATACTTGAACTATTCGATAATTATAGTCGACAGAAACATCACTGTTTTCATCTCTATTCCAAAACTGTACGTGAAACTTTCACTTCATACGGCTTCTCAATGGTCATTAAGAAATAAAGAACACAATAAAAAAAAAGAAGCACCAGATCATAAATTGAACCAATGAGATTCCGTCTGCTACAAATAATAGGAGCTTTTGAACCTATCTTAACCTTCAGTATTCTTTTTGGGAGAGAAAGAAAACTGTGTTAAAGGATTACTTCGTTCTGGATAGCCATTTTTTGAAGTAGATAGAAACATATTGTAGATCAGGGTTCTAGGGAAGTACTACTTGATCATCCCTACCAATGTCAAGTCCTTATTGTTATCCCATTTCTATGGAAATATCTTTGGTCTAGATAAGATATCAGTTTCTTTTTTTTCACTAATCTTTTTTATATCTTGGTGTTTCTCACCATCTACCTTTGCTTGATTTTTAGTATATAATGACGGTAACTTCATACTTTTATACTTTTCCTCCCCGCTATTGGGTCCCAATGACTAATATATGAACTGGGGCACACAGTTTTCACTGATTGTGCATGCTCTCACTCTTGTACATGGGGGATGGGACTTAATCATCTTACTGCAAGATTTGTAAACTGTTTGATCTCACCCATATGACTATCTAGTTTTTTGATCGGAATATTCATCCCATTAAGTTCTGTTTTTCCCTCTTTTTATAACTATAACTAAAAAAGGGAAAAATGAATCTCATATTCCAACGAATCACACGTAGAGATATAGATAACACACATAAAGCTAAAGGAATTTCATAACTAATAGCTTGAGCAGCAGCTCGGAGACCACCTAAAAAAGAATATTTATTATTGGATGCATATCCTGCTATAAGCAGTCCAAGGGGAGCAATACTTGAAATTGCAATCCAAAAAAAAATGCCTATACTAAGATCAATTAAAACAATGTGGCGACCAAAGGGAATTACTAAATAGCCTAAAAAAATAGGTATCACCACTACCGCTGGTCCAATACTAAATAACCAAATATCCCCCCTAGATGGGATAATATCCTCTTTTAGCAGTAATTTTATTCCATCCGTCAAAGCTTGAATAATTCCCAAAGGACCAGCGTATTCAGGTCCAATGCGTTGTTGTATTCTCGCAGATATTTTTCTTTCGAGCCATACAATAACTAATACTCCTATCGTAATTCCCAATAGAAGTATAATTATTTCAATTAGAATCCATATAAGACTATATATTTCTTTTGAAAATCCCAATCGAGAAAATAAATTGATAGCTTGTTCTTCGAGATCTGCTATATTAATCACCATTTTAACGATCAACCTCTCCCATAATGATATCTATACTACCCAAAGTCGTCATGATATTGGCTAATTTCATCCTTTTAACTAGTTGAGGAGGAATCTGCAAATTAATAAAACCAGGTGGTCGGATTTTCCATCTCTAGGGAAAAATGTTATCATCTCCTATAAAAAAAATTCCTAATTCCCCCTTGGGAGCTTCTACTCTCACGTAATGTTCTTGTTTTGATAACTCAAAAGTAGGGGAAGGTTTTTTACTGATAAATCAAGATTCAAAATCGTTCCATTTCGAATCTTTTCCCTTATTTAAATGTCGAACCTCTAAATTCTCATAGTGACCTCCCGAAATTATTTCTAGGGCCTGTCTAATTATTTTTATAGATTCTTTCATTTCTCCGATTCGAAGCAAATAACGAGCTAATGAATCTCCTTCTTTTTGCCATTGGATTTCCCAATCCAATTCATCATAACATTCATAATGATCCACTTTACGAAGATCCCATTGGATTCCGAAAGCTCATAGCATGGGTCCTGATAAACTCCAATCTATTGCTTCTTCTCTACTAATAATGCCTACTCCCTCAACTCGTCTCAAAAAGATAGGATTGCGTGTAATAAGTCTTTCATATTCGGTCACTTTTGGAAAGAAATAATAGCAAAAATCGAAGCATTTATCTACCCAACCGTAGGGTAAATCTACAGCTACTCCTCCAATACGAAAATAATTATGCATCATTCGCATACCCGTGGCAGCTTCAAATAAATCATATATCATTTCCCTCTCTCTTAAAATATAAAAGAAAGGAGTCTGCGCACCAATATCAGCCATGAAAGGTCCAAGCCATAACAAATGAGAAGCTATACGACTTAACTCTAGCATAATCATTCTAATATAGCTAGCCCTTTTAGGTATTTGAATATTTTCCAACTTTTTTGGTGCATTAACCGTTACCGCCTCTGTGAACATAGTAGCTAAATAATCCCATCGTGTTACATAGGGGAGATATTGAACAATTGTTCGGTTCTCAGCAATTTTTTCCATACCTCTATGTAAATAACCTAATATAGGTTCACAATCAATAACATCTTCACCATCTAGAGTAACAATAAGTCGAAGAACACCATGCATTGATGGATGATGAGGACCCATACTTACCATCATGAGGTCTTTCTCCCTAGCAACCATAATCATAGCTCTTTCCCGGTTAAAAAAATCAATGAGAACAAAAAAAAAGAATGACTCATTAGGATTCGGAATTTAATAAAACATAATTTTTGAAAATTAAAATTTCATTCAAATAAAAATTAACGTAGTCCACGAATATCTAATTGATTGATTAAACGTTTGTTACGAAGTCTATCTTTTTTGAACAGATAAATCAGAAGTCGTTTACGTTTACCCACAATTTTCCACAAACCTCTTTGGGACGAGTAGTCTCTTCCGTGCAGTTCCAAATGTTCAGTAAGTTTTTGAATTCGACTGGTTAAATAATATACTTGAGATTCAACAGATCCTCTTTGTTCTCTAGGAATCAAAGAGGAGCGAACAGACAAATTTTTGATCATAAAAAAATATTCCGAAGTTCAATATTATTTGATTAATTTAATTTAGAGTAAGAAAAAACAATGAGATCCATTTCTTTTTGTTCATGGTCTATATATTCCTCCCTATGTTTCGATCGAATGAATTTCTCTTCGGCATAAATAAAATGCAACTTTCGTAGAATAAAGTTACCATACCAGCAAGATTTAATGTCAGAGTTTATCCAGGATTATTAAAAAGAATGATACACTCTCCTTTTCCATTGAGAAAGAAAAAAAGGGATGATGGAATGATTAATAAATTCCCATATTTAAGGTCATAGAGAAGAGCTATAGTAGATTATAGAACCGTGTCCCTTCATTTTTCCAAGTACCTCCAAGAGACCCTAGAGATTCCCATTGCTCCTCTCTAGGGTCTTGGAGGGTGTACTATAGTTATACCACTTCCTCTAATTTATTCATTATTTTCGGAGTCTTCTTCATCTACTAAGGGAGGAAGAAAACCCTTGGGCTTTTTTCCCATTAGTATTTCTCTCGGTGTGTTCGGTCTTGGTCCCGTTATTATCATCCCATCCTTCTCACGGAAGAAAAACTCTCTTAAAGAAGAATAACTCGTAACATAAGAAAGAGCTTTTCTTGCGTCCGAATTTGCTTTTTTCCTCCAAACCTTGTTACGATGCTGTTTTTTGGATTTAGAAGTGTGTTTTTTTGGTACAGCCATAATATTTTTATAGTTCGATTTTATTTAGAAAAAATAGAAAATTTTTGAATATATTATATATTTTTTTATTATACTCTATATTTGTTTTTATTTTGTACACTTCTTATATATCTTTAAATTCAATTCATTGTTTATAGTTTAGTTCCATTTTATGGATAAAAATATGATAGAATATTCTATCATATTTTTATTGCATTTTGGAACCTTATTTATATACTATTTACTAATAACAAGAGATCCACGATACAAATTGATAACAATTAATAAATTCTTACATACACTTACATACATATATCGAATTTTGAGTAAATGAAAACTATATCATTTTAAGATATTCAATTATTTCTCATATTAATAATTCTAATTGGTTTCATTTTCTATTCAATTCTATTCTTAATACTACTATTAATCTACAATGAAAAATTGAATTCTAAATAAGAATGTGTGTGTACATAACTAATAGCTCAGTACCTAAACTGAAAAAGAGTTCCTTCTTGCTCATCTTACAAATATTTGATTAGTATCAGTATTGACCAATGCAAATCTTTTGCAGAAAAAAGAAAAAAAAAGTAAAAATTAAATATGAAATCGATAGGATTGCATCCCATATTCTATCGTTCTTCTTTATTCATGATCTATCATTTTTATTTTATTCTCTTCAGGGTCTAGTGGATTGGAAACCAAGAATGTGGAATATCAAAATATTGAGAATAATTTTTTAATCTTCCTATGGAATTTATATACAAATATGCTCGGGTCGTGCCTTTCCTTCCACTTTCATCTTCTGTACCAATCGGATTAGGATCCTTTTTTTTTCCAGGAGCAACTAAGAGTGTTCGCCATACATGGGCTCTTATTAGCATTTTTCTGTTAAGTGTAGCTATGTTTCTTTCTTTCAATTTGTTCTTGCAACAGATTACCGGTGGTCCCATCTATCGGTATTTCTGGTCCTGGGTTATTAATAATAAGTTTTCATTAGAGTTAGGCTATTTGATTGATCCACTTACTTCCATTATGCTAGTTTTAGTTACAACAGTTGGAACCATGGTTATGATCTACAGCGATACTTATATGTCGCACGATAAAACATATGTGAGGTTTTTTGCTTACCTTAATTTTTTCAATGCTTCTATGCTGGGGTTAGTTATTAGCCCTAATTTATTACAAATATATTTTTTTTGGGAATTAGTAGGAATGTGTTCCTATTTATTGATAGGTTTCTAGTTTACGCGACCCAGTGCGGCTAATGCTTGTCAAAAAGCATTTATAACTAATCGTGCAGGGGATTTTGGACTCTTACTAGGAATTCTAGGTTTTTATTGGGTAACAGGTAGTTTTGAATTTCAATATTTGTTTGAAAAATTAAACGAGTTGACTGCCGTTGATGGGGTTGGTTCGTTTTTTGTTACTTCATGTGCTTTTCTCTTATTTTTAGGTCCAATAGCCAAATCTGCACAATTTCCACTTCATGTATGGTTACCTGATGCTATGGAAGGGCCTACTCCTATTTCAGCTCTTATACATGCCGCTACTATGGTAGCAGCAGGAATTTTTCTTGTAGCTCGATTGTTTCCTCTTTTTAAAGCTCTACCTTTAATAATGTATCTTATCTCTTGGATAGGTGGAATAACAGCTCTATTGGGAGCTACTATGGCTCTCGCTCAAAAAGATCTTAAAAGAGGCTTGGCTTATTCTACTATGTCTCAATTAGGCTACATGATGTTAGCTCTAGGGATAGATTCCTATCGAATCGCTCTGTTCCATTTGATTACACATGCTTATTCCAAGGCATTATTGTTCCTAGGATCCGGATCAGTCATCCATTCCATGGAACCCATTGTTGGATATTGCCCCAGTAAAAGTCAGAATATGGCTCTTATGGGTGGTTTGAGGAAATATATGCCAATTACGGGAATCACGTTTCTTTTAGGAACACTTTCTCTTTCTGGTATTCCACCTTTTTCTTGTTTTTGGTCTAAAGACCAAATTCTTAGTGATAGTAAGTTATATTCTCCCATTTTTGGGGGAATAACTTGGTTCACAGCAGGATTAACTGCCTTTTACATGTTTCGTATGTATTTACTTACTTTTGAAGGGGACTTTCGCGTAAATTTAGTTAATCCATATAACAACCATATTGCACTATATTCGACTTCTATGTGGGGAGAGGAGGAATCCGAGATATCAAATAGAACGAGAGCAGATTCTATGTCGAATCAAATTATAGGAAGTAATAATTCCTTTTCCAAAGAAGCATTTAAAATTTCCAATGAGATGGAAGGATTGTACAAAAAGAACAGAGGTTTGTTTATCACTTATCCTATGAAATAATCATTTCATTATTTTATTTCGTAACCTAACTGATGATAGTGAAATAATTGAGGAATCGGTCATTGAACCAAAATCATTTTTTTTTTGAAATTCATCTTTATATAGAAAGGGTAATATGAATATTGTACAATTTCCTATTAACACGCTGAATTTTTTCTATGAGATATCCGGTGTGGAAGTAGGTCAGCATTTTTATTGGCAAATAGGGGGGTTCCAAGTTCATGCACAGGTACTTATAACTTCCTGGATTGTAATTGTTGTATTATTAAGTACAGCTACTCTAGCTGTTCAAGACCCACAAATTGTTCCAAACGGAGCTCAAAATTTTGTGGAATATGTTTTCGAATTTGTTTGGGACTTGGCTAGAACTCAGATTGGCAAAGAAGAATATGGTCCTTGGGTTTCTTTTATAGGAACCATGTTTTTATTTATCTTTGTTTCTAATTGGGCAGGTGCTCTTTTCCCCTGGGGAATTTTTCAATTACCTCATGGGGAATTAGCCGCGCCTACAAATGATATTAATACTACAGTAGCTCTAGCTTTGCTCACATCAGTAGCTTATTTTTATGCAGGTCTTATAAAGAGGGGTTTAGGCTATTTTGGTAAATATATTCAACCAACCCCAATACTTTTACCGATTAACATATTAGAAGATTTTACGAAACCTCTATCACTTAGTTTTCGGCTTTTTGGAAATATATTAGCTGACGAATTGGTAGTTTCCGTTCTTGTTTCCTTAATACCTTTAGTGGTACCTATACCTGTAATGTTCCTAGGATTATTTACAAGTGGCATTCAAGCTCTAATCTTTGCAACTCTAGCCGCAGCTTATATAGGAGAATCCATGGAGGGTCATCATTAATTGAATTAATTGGACTTAGTCTTTTAATTCAGATTCATAATAATTTGCTCATTTATTTTTATAAAACGTTAAATGTTCTTTCCATTTTGATTCCCCCTTAATTATAGTCATAAATGAAAATACTGAATCTCTAAGATCTTAGTAGAAAGATTAAGGATCACCTCATCCGTCGATAAAATCGATAGATAGAATAGATCATATTTGTAGATTCATATCTACATTAATAATATTAATAGGTTTACTAATGGGAATTAGTTTAGTAAACTATGTGTGTATCCCGGTTTCGAGCAATGACTCGAAGGGATACGTTTTATGTACATAGTTTTTTTATATATTCTATCTCTAATTCTTTAGAGATAGAATATTTAATCTAAAAAAGGATATAATATAAGGGTAGAGGATTTACCTATTTTGTATTATCAAATAATTTTTTAATACCATTTCGTCGAATCAAAATTGAGTTGTTTTCAAAGAAAAGAAATTGTTCTCTAGTTGAACGTGAACAATCAAATCAATAGAGAAAACTATCATATTATCCACCATTATTTAATCTAAGAGGAGATTACCATGAATCCTTTGATTTCTGTTGCTTCCGTTATTGCTGCTGGATTATCCGTAGGCCTTGCTTCTATTGGACCTGGCATTGGTCAAGGCACTGCTGCGGGACAAGCTGTTGAAGGTATTGCGAGACAACCGGAGGCGGAGGGTAAAATACGAGGTACCTTACTGCTAAGTTTAGCTTTTATGGAAGCTTTAACTATTTATGGATTAGTTGTAGCTCTAGCACTTTTATTTGCTAATCCATTTGTTTAATCTCGGAGACTAAAATCCGTATCCTTCAGGATTTTAAGGACCCCCCTTTATCAATTTTCTTGTTCAGCCAATAGGGGAGGGGCTGATCCAAAATAATGGACTTATACGTCACTTGTTTTGGTCAGAAAGACTTGTGACACTCGGAGAAGTAGATAGATTGAGCAAAGTTTTTTTTATTATATCCTTATTTATCATTATGCAGGACCTGGGACTTACTAAGTACTCGAAATCTGTTTATCCAGAATGAATCGAGTCAGAGAAAAAACTTTGTAAAAGTATCCTTATCTATGAGGGGAGAGCGTATGAAAAATGTAACTGATTCTTTCATTTCCCTAATTTTTTTATCCTCCGCTGAGGGTTTCAGGTTAAATACCAATATTTTAGAAACAAATATACTAAATCTCAGTGTGGTGCTTGGTGTACTGACCTATTTCGAAAAGGGAGTGTGTGCGATTTGTATATTTGAATAATCTAGCTGGATCCAACCAACTGCATTTTGTAGATAGAAAAGTGCATGATCTCAACGAATTACTTCTAAAAGGGCAAAAAATCAATATGGAAGAACTATAGCATTTCGTAATTGATTGGGAAATTTTTGACCAATCCCAACCAATATGAGAAAATCTTTAGAATGGTTAAAGCTAAACTGCTTGAAGTCCAAGCAAAACTAGTACTCTTTCAACCGCTGTGCTAATATGAGATGGGTTCAAAGGCATAGTTGGAGGTTAATTCGATATATAACATTCATATCAATGGAATTATTCAATCTATCTACTGAAAAATAGTCCTAATCTCCCATCCAATACAATTTTTGGGGTTTAAATGTGGAACCGACGACCTACACAAAAGCGAATTTATTCAAGAAAAAAAATACGAAAAGAAAAAACAACTCAGTTGATAACAAAAAACCCCTTTTGGCAAAAGAGCCCTTCGTAGATTTCGGTCTTTGATAGATTGATTTTTTTTTTAATTTACATAATATGAACGAAAAGGGTAGGCTTGGTAAAAAAAGCCGAGCGGGAAAGCCGAATGAATCGAAAGATTCGTGTTCGGTTTGGGAAGAGATTATTCGTTCAACTTATGAATAGATAATCTACTTTCATTAAGTAATTTATTAGATAACCGTAAACAGAAAATAGTGAGTACTATTCAGAGTTCTGAAGAATTATGTAAAGGAGCTGCTAATCAGCTTGAGCAAGCCCGGGCTCGCTTACGGGAAGTAGAGATGATATAAAATGAAGGTGAGACGATCTTCTTTTTTGAATTATTCGGGTGGTATCTATTTTCATAAATGCCCTGGTTTTTTTGAATAGTTGATCTATAAAGTCCTAGAAGCATATCTTGAGTCGGTACACAAATAGGGTCTCCTATAGTTGGAGAGATAAGATTGAGATGAGAAAACATAAGTAAACGAGCTTCTACTTGAGCTTCCATAGATAAAGGTACGTGAACAGCCATCTGATCTCCATCAAAGTCTGCATTAAACCCTGCGCAAACCAATGGGTGTAAACAAATGGCACGTTCTTTTATTAAAATGGGTAGAAATGCTTGTATTCCTAATCTGTGTAAGGTGGGTGCTCGATTTAACAATATGGGATGTCTTTGGATAGTCTGTTTAAGTACGTTCCATATAATAGGTTTCCTATCTCGAATTAAAAATTTAGCAGTTCTTAGATTGGGAGCAATCTGTCGTTCAACTAGATCACGAATTAAAAATGCTTGAAAAAGTTCTATTGCGATTTCTCGGGGTAATCCACATTGGTACAATGAGAGATGGGGATCTACCACAATAACAGAACGACCTGAATAATCGACCCATTTTCCAAGTAAATTTTCATGAAATCTTCCTTCTTTCCCTTGGAGGAAATCTGAGAACGATTTATAAGGTCTATCATTACTATCTTTCACCGGTTGCGTGCCTATACTGTTATCAAGAAGTGCATCTACAGCTTTTTGGACTAATTTCTTTTTATCAAACAATAAATTTGGTATTAGAAATGCACGAGTCCATTCTATGGATGCTAAAAGATTATTATTTCGATGAATAACTTTTAGATAAAGTTCATTGAGATCCGAAGTAATCACTCCACCTTCATTTAATTTATACATTGGCCTCAGGTCGGGAGGAAGAACTGGTAATAGGCATAAAACCATCCATTGTGGTTCTACATTTGTTTGAATAAAATATTGAGCAAATTTCATCCGTCAAACCAGGCGATCCTTTCTTCTTTGAAGTGAAATAAGTTTTTTCTTGATACTATAATATAGTTTTTTCAAAGTAGAGTCCAAAAGGGGTTGTATCCCCAACCCTAATAATATAGATATTTTCGTATCTATTTCCTTCCATTCTATATATGAATGATCTATAATCATTTGCAGATTTAGACCAGCTAATTGTTCTTTGATAGCTTTTCCTCCAGTGGCAATTTCTCGCTCTTGAAATAGCGCAAAATCCCAAGAGAGATAAGAAGCAATATCTTTTGCCCAAGATTTAGACTCATATTCACGAAGTTTTCCCTAAAATTGCAATAAAGTTGGCTTGTTAACTGTGGGCCTAGTAATAAAAACATTTGGATAGGTTTTACAATCTTTTTTCCCCCCCTCAGAATCGGACATGAAAGTTTCCTCTCATCCGGCTCAAGTAACTATACCCAAATGGAAAGTTATTATGTATCATTATGCAAAAAATGTTTTTTGCTCTCTAATACAGACAATGTTTCCCGACGGTTTTCGTCCCCAAGTGATAAAACTAAATAGTTACTCTTTGCTCAAGTGCCAAGTGAATTCGATTATTGGTTTACAATTCGTATTATGACATAAATACGTAATTAATGAGCAGTCTTCTCCCTTTTGAACGATACATGATACATTTCTTTGTGAAAGATCTTTAATTTATTGCGAAATTCATATGGGATTTACTTGTCTCTATCTCTTTATTAATTGATCCTGTAGGTTTCTGTTTTACTTCGATGGTTACAATACTATTTGAAGCATATGTGCGATGAATAGACTCCTATAACCATATTTTCTCTTTGGTCTAGAATAAAAAGAAAAATGAAACAGATTTTTGATTCCATTTTGTTTCTGTTTCTGATAAAAGAAGTATTTTTATGAAGTCCAATTAGTAATTTAAATTAATATATTACTCAAGATATTAACCCTAGATTCATTCCTCTTTATCAACATGGTTCTAATTCTGAGCTTCATGTCCCTCTTTTCGAGGGACGTGTCAGAGCTAAGGGCATCCCAATTAGATTGAATAGGATGACAGTTCCTATGGATCTGTATAATCAGAGCTTGTGATCAAGTCACACATCGCAGTATACTAGGCCTTCTAATTCTTTACGAGTCTTATTTAATAGATTCGCGATATAGACCCGAAACTTTAGAAGAATCTTTTCCATTTTTTGGTTATGTATGGAAAGATAGGAACAAAATGACCACAATTTTAGGTATTCACCTAATCTTGCTAGGTGTTGGTGCTTTTCTCCTAGTGTTTAAGGCTTTGTATTTTGGTGGCATATATGATACCTGGGCTCCCGACGGTGGAGATATAAGAAAAATTATGAACCTTACACTTAATCCAAGTACTATATTTGGTTATTTACTAAAATCCCCTTTTGGAGGGGAGGGATGGATTGTTAGTGTGGACAATCTAGAAGATCTAATTGGAGGACATGTGTGGTTAGGTTCCATTTGTATCTTCGGTGTTATCTAGCACATCTTAACAAAACCTTTTGCGTGGGCTCGCCGTGCGTTTGTATGGTCCGGAGAAGCTTACTTATCTTATAGTTTGGCAGCTCTCTCTGTCTTTGGTTTCATTGCTTGTTGTTTTGTTTGGTTTAACAATACAGCTTATCCCAGTGAACTCTATGGACCTACCGGCCCAGAGGCCTCTCAAGCACAAGCATTTACTTTTCTAGTTAGAGACCAACATCTTGGAGCTAGTGTGGGGTCTGCCCAAGGGCCCACTGGTTTAGGTAAATATCTTATGCGTTCTCCTACTGGAGAAATTATTTTTGGAGGGGAAACGATGCATTTTTGGGATCTTCGTGCTCCCTGGTTGGAACCTTTAAGAGGTCCTAATGGTTTGGACCTGAGTAAGCTGAAAAAAGACATACAACCTTGGCAAGAACGACGTTCAGCAGAATATATGACTCATGCTCCTTTAGGTTCTTTAAATTCTGTGGGTGGTGTAGCTACCGAAATTAATGCAGTCAATTATGTCTCACCTCGAAGTTGGTTAGCCACTTCTCATTTTGTTCTAGGATTTTTCTTTTTCGTAGGTCATTTGTGGCATGCAGGAAGAGCTCGTGCAGCTGCAGCAGGATTTGAGAAAGGAATTGATCGTGATTTTGAACCTGTTCTTTCCATGACCCCTCTTAATTAAACCAAAGATAAAACTATAAAAAACCAGAGATAAAACTATAAATATCTAATTTATTTTTAGATATTAGAAGGATAGTTATATCCTTTGCCATTATTCTTCCAACTGAATCCTTGTTGCTCGGCTATACTATATATAGCCGAGCATTTTTTTTGTACTGAACTAAGTTCTATCTAGGATTTTTTTTTTTTTTTCATAAGCTAGGTTAAATTGTTCGATCAACAAAAGGAGAGAGAGGGATTCGAACCCTCGATAGTTTTTAACTATACTGGTTTTCAAGACCAGAGCCATCAACCACTCGACCATCTCTCCCCAATGAGCATAACAACGGGATCATATCAGAGAAGGATATTCTGAAGGATTTCGCAGATATTTTAGAAGAGGATCCACCTTCTTCTAATAAGGAACATACTAAGGATAAAGAACATAAGAGCGATAAATCAAATATTCATCTTGATGAATATTTCTTTGAAAAAGAACAATCTGAGCAAGATATGAGGGATTTCGCAGATTTTCATGAACTTTATGTTCTTTATAGCAAATTAATAGAACAGGAAAAAACCCATCTTGATGATTACGAACCTCGAATTCGATATTTTAACAAGTTTGTTGTTCCTAAATTTCCCTCTACCCTAGTATCTGGAGTTCACGACCCTATGGCTGTCAAAGATTGTCTCGAAGTTCGCCCAAAAAAAGCTCGGCAGTTAATAATTATAAAGCCCTTTGAGAAGCTCGAGGAAAAGGAAGAACAGGAGAAAGAAGAGGAGGAAGAACCAAAGAATGAGGCCTTAGAAACAACAAAGGCCTTAGAAACAACAAAAAAAGGGTTGTTTAAACCTTTAAAACAAAAAGCTCTTGAAGAAGAAACTCTTGAACAAGAAGAAGCGGACAATGGGGGGGATGAAGAAGAGGATCCTGTATCCAAAGATATATATGTCTTTAGTTATCCTTATGAAGGAGATTTTCGTCGAGATTTGGTAAAAGGAGCTGTCCATTTTCAACGACGAAAAGTTTCAGCAATCAACCATTGGATACCGAGACCAAAGTCGATTCTTTTCGAGAGACTAAGATCAATGACTCAAAAGTCATCACATCACAAACCTGTGCCTAAGAAGGACGAAAAGAAGAGAAGAACTCCGAGATCCTTAAGAATTCGCAAACAATTTTTGGAAAGACGCGAAAGACGAAAAGAAGATCATCGCCGCCGAACACAGCAAACCTTCGACGGGGAAGTGATTCACTATGTCAGAGCTGCTCTCTTGTTTACTCATACGTATTTAAGGAAACGATTGTATTTGCCTACTTTGATAATAGCTAAAAATATTGGTCGTATTTTACTGTTTCAAGTTCCCGAATGGGAGCAAGATTGGAAAATCATGGAAAAGGAATCATATCTCAAATGTAATTATGATGGATATGAATTGATGGACCCGGATGTCCCGAAAAAGTTCCTAAAAGATTACATCAAAGAAGGTATTCAAATCAAGATTGTATATCCTTTTCGCTTAAAACCTTGGTATGAACCTAATTCTGTTGAGACTGAAAAAAAAACAACAGGATACTTAACTATCTATGGTATAGAAATTGAATCACCTTTTGGTAATCCACCAAACGTACCTTCTTTTTGGGAACCTATTGGCAAATGCATTTGGAATTATACGTCCGATCGGGAAAAACCTATTATCGAACCTATCCGCGAATTGATAAATCTTATCTGCGAATTTCTAAATGAAATACAAAAGATAGTAAAAGAAATAAAAAAGATGGTAAAGGCGATAAAGGAAAAGTTTGAGCAAAAGTTTGAGCAAAAAATAACCTAGATACTAGGAAAGAAATAAAAACTATTCGGACTAGGCCTACGTCTAATATTCAATTTTCTTTAGAAATAGTAGAAGATGAACCATTTTCAATTCAAATGGAACAAAATTTGGATCTTCCAGATCCAGATGATTGGAGAATCACAATGAATGATCGAATCAACCAAATGAATGAGGAGTATCGCTTCAATCTAGATATTTATAATAAATTGAAAGCTGATTTTAAACAGAGAATGGATCAACCTTCTCCTAACATAAAATCCAAATTGAAAAAAGAGTGGATTCAAATCAAAATTTGGCGTTCGTGTTTACAAAAGAAAAGTCTTCGCTTCATCAGGAAGAAATTGCCGTTTTTTATGAAAGTTATTCATTTTAGGGTGAAATTGCTCCTTATTGATCTCAAAATAAGTATGTTCAATATGATCGAGTCAAATTTGGAATTTTGCATGCAATTGAGTAGAAGTTTTGAAACAATTAAAAAAATATTCAATAGCAATCATCTAATTAGCAAAAACGTCGAATCCAAATGCCAAGGAAAAGAAATTTCCCAAGCGTACATTTTTCATCAAATATGGAAAGAAATAAGAAATATGAAAGGGTTATATGTCAAAGATCTTATAGAATCAAGAGCATCATCCCCTTTTATAAAAAAAAATGTGAAAGAATTTTTGGGCTCACAAGGAATATTGGATTGCAAGCATCCTGGAGAGTTAATGATTAACCATTGGAAGCAATGGTTAAAATGGTGTGCTGGCTACAGAATAGCTCCACACAGAAATAAAAAACGTAAACATGTTATTGGCAACCGGTTGGGATGGACTGAATTTGCATCATTTTTGGGAGAGAAGCGCTTTGCCACTTTTATGGCACGACTTAAGAACCGGATCAAACGTCACAGATATGATATTTTGGCATATAGTTATCTGGATCATATGAAAGAGAATAATCATGGACCCGCAATTCAATATATACCGAAACCGGATTATCAAGCTATTACTAATTTTCAAAATCCCAGTTTTTGCAAGAAGAAGAAGAAGAGGAAGAAGAAGAAAAATGATTCTTCTTGGAAAAAAAATTTTTCTTCCAAAAAGAAAAAAAAGAATTGTGATTCTTCCAAACCCAAAAAGAAAAAGATGACTGTCGATAAATTTTGCGCGGCAACTAAAAAAAACATTGCGCCACATTCTTGGAACGTATTAACTACCTGAGCTACCGAAGAAGCTTTTTGACCAATAGCGACATAAACACATATTACATTCTGATTTTTTTGATTTATAATCGTATCTGTAGCTACTGCCGTCTTACCGGTCTGTCTGTCCCCAATAATCAATTCTCGCTGACCGCGCCCTATAGGGATCATAGAATCAATAGCAATAAGACCCGTTTGAAGAGGTTCATATACAGAACGTCGTGAAATAATACCTGGAGCGGGAGATTCGATCAATCGAGATTGGGAAGATGAGATCTTCCCCTTACCATCAATAGGTCGAGCTAGCGCATTTACAACTCGACCTAAATAAGCATCACTTACTGGTATCTGAGCAATTTTTCCCGTTGCTCTCACGGAACTACCCTCTTGTATCATCAAACCATCACCCATTAATACAGCTCCAACATTATCTGATTCTAGATTTAGGGCAATACCTACTGTACCATCTACAAATTCTACTAATTCCCCTGACATTACTTTATCAAGACCATGAATACGAGCAATGCCATCTCCTACTTGAAGTACAGTGCCAATATTAACAACCTTGACTTCGTTATTATATTGTTCAATCTGTTTACATATCATACTACTGATTTCATCAGGTCGAATAGTTACCATTAACACTAGTTAATTCTCTTTTGAAAAATAAGACCTAGTATATATATATATATAACGTTAATCAGTTATGTTTTTCATGCCTAGCAGCAAGTCGATATTATGCTCGATCGTACGTAAATGTAACTCACTATTCAGACGATTATTTAGAGTTCCTAGAGCTCTTTGGACAGCTTGGCGAGAAATTTGTTGTCGAACCTGTTCAATTACTCTTTGTTGTTCCAATTGAACAGTTTCATTCTTTAAATTTTCTAATTGTTTCAAATTAACAGAAGCAACATTGATAAGATCCTCTTTTTCTTGTTCTATTTTAGAGTATCCATTTTCCCAAATTTCACGCGCTCGCATTTCTACTTCCCGTAAGCGAGCCCGGGCTTTCTCAAGCTGTGAGAAGAACCTCCTTATAGCAATATCGTGAGAATGCTCGAAATAACAGAATACAAAGTGATAGCAGAACTCAAAATAAATCTACTGATCGCAGGCCACTTCGAGGGGGTAACCTCCTTTAAGCAAGCTCAATACAATAAATTCGTCCGTACCCATCAAGGGCCTCAACCTATTCTTATATACTGGGTACGATCTAGAAAAGTAATACTACCTATGCATGTGGGATAATAAAATAAACTCACGGGACGACTTACAAAGCATATGCGTCCAACAACTCTACTCTAACAAAATAAACAGAAGGAACACACAGGTTCCTAACAAGCTGATTAGCAGCTCCTTTACATAATTCTTCAGAACTCTGAATAGTACTCACTATTTTCTGTTTACGGTTATCTAATAAATTACTTAATGAAAGTAGATTATCTATTCATAAGTTGAACGAATAATCTCTTCCCAAACTGAACACGAATCTTTCGATTCATTCAGCTTTCCCACTCGGCTTTTTTTACCAAGCCTACCCTTTTCGTTCATATTATGTAAATTAAAAAAAAAATCAATCTATCAAAGACCGAAATCTACGAAGGGCTCTTTTGCCAAAAGGGGTTTTTTGTTATCAACTGAGTTGTTGTTTTTTCTTTTCGTATTTTTTTTCTTGAATAAATTCGCTTTTGTGTAGGTCGTCGGTTCCGCATTTAAACCCCAAAAATTGTATTGGATGGGAGATTAGGACTATTTTTCAGTAGATAGATTGAATAATTCCATTGATATGAATGTTATATATCGAATTAACCTCCAACTATGCCTTTGAACCCATCTCATATTAGCACAGCGGTTGAAAGAGTACCAGTTTTGCTTGGACTTCAAGCAGTTTAGCTTTAACCATTCTAAAGATTTTCTCATATTGGTTGGGATTGGTCAAAAATTTCCCAATCAATTACGAAATGCTATAGTTCTTCCATATTGATTTTTTTCCCTTTTAGAAGTAATTCGTTGAGATCATGCACTTTTCTATCTACAAAATGCAGTTGGTTGGATCCAGCTAGATTATTCAAATATACAACTCGCACACACTCCCTTTCCAAAATAGGTCAGTACACCAAGCACCACACTGAGATTTAGTATATTTGTTTCTAAAATATTGGTATTTAACCTGAAACCCTCAGCGGAGGATAAAAAAATTAGGGAAATGAAAGAATTAGTTACATTTTTCATACGCTCTCCCCTCATAGATAAGGATACTTTTACAAAGTTTTTTCTCCGACTCGATTCATTTTGGATAAACAAATTTCGAGTACTTAGTAAGTCCCAGGTCCTGCATAACGATAAATAAGGATATAATAAAAAAAACTTTTCTCAATCTATCTACTTCTCCGAGTGTCGCAAGTCTTTCTGACCAAAACAAGTGACGTATAAGTCCATTATTTTGGATCAGCCCCTCCCCTATTGGCTGAACAAGAAAATTGATAAAGGGGGGTCCTTAAAATCCCGAAGGATACAGATTTTAGTCTTCGAGATTAAACAAATGGATTAGCAAATAAAAGTGCTAGAGCTACAACTAATCCATAAATAGTTAAAGCTTCCATAAAAGCTAAACTTAGCAGTAAGGTACCTCGTATTTTACCCTCCGCCTCCGGTTGTCTCGCAATACCTTCAACAGCTTGTCCCGCAGTAGTGCCTTGACCAATGCCAGGTCCAATAGAAGCAAGGCCTACGGATAATCCAGCAGCAATAACGGAAGCAACAGAAATCAAAGGATTCATGGTAATCTCCTCTTAGATTAAATAATGGTGGATAATATGATAGTTTTCTCTATTGATTTGATTGTTCACGTTCAACTAGAGAACAATTTCTTTTCTTTGAAAACAACTCAATTTTGATTCGACGAAATGGTATTAAAAAATTATTTGATAATACAAAATAGGTAAATCCTCTACCCTTATATTATATCCTTTTTTAGATTAAATATTCTATCTCTAAAGAATTAGAGATAGAATATATAGACAAACTATGTACATAAAACGTATCCCTTCGAGTCATTGCTCGAAACCGGGATACACACATAGTTTACTAAACTAATTCCCATTAGTAAACCTATTAATATTATTAATGTAGATATGAATCTACAAATATGATCTATTCTATCTATCGATTTTATCGACGGATGAGGTGATCCTTAATCTTTCTACTAAGATCTTAGAGATTCAGTATTTTCATTTATGACTATAATTAAGGGGGAATCAAAATGGAAAGAACATTTAACGTTTTATAAAAATAAATGAGCAAATTATTATGAATCTGAATTAAAAGACTAAGTCCAATTAATTCAATTAATGATGACCCTCCATGGATTCTCCTATATAAGCTGCGGCTAGAGTTGCAAAGATTAGAGCTTGAATGCCACTTGTAAATAATCCTAGGAACATTACAGGTATAGGTACCACTAAAGGTACTAAGGAAACAAGAACGGCAACTACCAATTTGTCAGCTAATATATTTCCAAAAAGTCGAAAACTAAGTGATAGAGGTTTCGTAAAATCTTCTAATATGTTAATCGGTAAAAGTATTGGGGTTGGTTGAATATATTTACCAAAATAGCCTAAACCCCTCTTTGTAAGACCTGCATAAAAATAAGCTACTGATGTGAGCAAAGCTAGAGCTACTGTAGTATTAATATCATTTGTAGGCGCGGCTAATTCCCCATGAGGTAATTGAAAAATTCCCCAGGGGAAAAGAGCACCTGCCCAATTAGAAACAAAGATAAATAAAAACATGGTTCCTATAAAAGAAACCCAAGGACCATATTCTTCTTCGCCAATCTGAGTTCTAGCCAAGTCCCGAACAAATTCGAGAACATATTCCACAAAATTTTGAGCTCCGTTTGGAACAATTTGTGGGTCTTGAACAGCTAGAGTAGCTGAACTTAATAATACAACAATTACAATCCAGGAAGTTATAAGTACTTGTGCATGAACTTGGAACCCCCCTATTTGCTAATAAAAATGCTGACCTACTTCCTCACCGGATATCTCATAGAAAAAATTCAGCGTGTTAATAGGAAATTGTACAATATTCATATTACCCTTTCTATATAAAGATGAATTTCAAAAAAAAAATGATTTTGGTTCAATGACCGATTCCTCAATTATTTCACTATCATCAGTTAGGTTACGAAATAAAATAATGAAATGATTATTTCATTGATTAAGAAGATTTCTGTATTTCTAGACAAATATATCTGTATTTCTAGACAAATATATCTTAATCTATTCTATAAGATTTGGGAATAGTAGCCAACTTAGTTTTAGCTTCTCTTTTTTTTGTTTATTCACTTTTTATAGAATTACAATGCTTTACCCGTGCGAATTGCTAAAATTAATTTATTTAGGATCAGTCGGATTGGTCCTCTACCATCATCATTGGCTAGGATTGGGATATCCACGAGATCCGGGTCACAATCTGTATCAACTAAGCAAATTGTGGGAATACCCAAAGTTCTACATTCCCGAATAGTAGTATATTCTCCTTTTTGATCGAGAATTATTACAATATCGGGTAATTTTTTCATGTATCTAATACCTCCCAGATCTTCCTGTAATTTGTTCAATTCTCTCCTGAGTATTGCTGCTTCTTTCTTCGTAAATTGATCAAATCCTCCCGTTTTTTTTTTTTCATTAAATTTTTGAATTTTTCAAGTCTTGCTTTTGTAGTAAACCAATTAGTTAACATACCCACGAGCCATTTTTTATTTACATAATGACATCGAGCTGCTAAAGCAGCTAATTTAGCTGCATCAGCTGTTTGGTGTTTTGTACCAACTATCATAAATTGTTTTCCTCTTTTTGCTCCATCAAACACAAAATCACAGGCTTCTGATAAAAAATGAGCGGTATAAGTCAAATTTATAATATGACTATTTTGACGTTCTTTAAAAATGTAAGGTGCCATCTTAGGATTCCATTTTTTTGTCTCATGACCAAAATGAACTCCTACTCTTACCATTTCTTTCAAATTGATGTTCCAATTTTTTTTCATCATTTTCTTTTTTTGCTTTTTAATATGAACTGGAATACCTACATTCCAATGGAATGGGTTAAATTGCTTGCCATAGCCTACTTGGTACAAATATTCATTTGATTTTTTTTTTTTTTTTTATACAATAAAGCAAATTGTTAGATTTCTTTCTTTATAAATTTCTTTTTTACTACTCCTACTTGTTTTGATTTTTTCTTTATTTTGACTAATTTTTTTAGAACTTTTTTTTTTGCAATAAAACTTTAAAGAAAAAATCTTTCACTTTTATTGGAAATATATTTTTCTTACTCATTCTCGGATCTATTTTACTCCGTATTTTCAAACGGTTGAATCCAGTACCAACAGGTATCATTCTCCCAAGAATAACATTTTCCTTCAAGCCCTTCAACCAATCAATGCGACCTTGAAGAGCAGATTTCGCTAAGACCTGAGCAGTTTCCTGAAAACTTGCTTCCAAGTGCGCTATAGCCCCAAGGGATCAAGGGTTTTTTTCTGCCAATTGGAGCTCTTCCTTCACCACCCCCATGAGGATGATCTGCAGCATTCATAACTATTCCTCTTACTTCAGGACGTTTACCCAGCTAACGTTTTGACCCAGCTTTACTTAAAGTTTGATTTTTCCATTTAACGTTGCCTACTTGTCCAATTGTTGCTGAGCAGTTCTCAGATATTAAACGAACCTCTCCAGATGGTAATCTTAATGTGGTCAATCGGCCTTCTTTTGCGATCAATTCTGCCACAGCACCCGCTGCTCTAGCTAATTGTCCGCCTTTTCCGACTTGTACTTCGACATTATGTATAGTCGTGCCTAAAGGTATATTGGTTGAAGTAGATCTTTAATTTTGTCAAAATCCCTTCCCAAACTGTACAAGCCTCTCTCAGGGCATACAACTTTCTAGATGTGAATAGAATATGATTATTATGAATCTATTTTATATAGAGGCTTAAGATGAAGGGCATACTTTCAATTCCTTATGTCCTTATTCTGTACATCCTAGGTTTCTTTATTCCATCATCTGGCTTATGTTATTTTTTCATGTAGCATTCAGAATGAATGACTTTATTAAATTACGTTAATGCTTTCGCATCTTCCGGATAACGTAGGAGGCATTTGAAATATCAATTTTTTTTGATAAAAAAACTATTTGTCACTGTTCAGCTTCGAATCTGCCTTTGACCATCAAATCAAATGTGAGTTACTTGTTTTTTTTCTTCAGAACAAGGGTTCCTTTACCTTAGTTGTTTCTGCTTCAGACAATTAAGTCTTCTCCATATTATCATATCTCTGGAGTCAATAATTAATTCAGAAACTATTGAACTCAATCACCTGCTATTCTTTATCCTCAGTTTCCCTTTGGGATTGATCCCATCAAAGTATTTTAGTTGAATCAGTGATAGATTTTAAGGTTTTGCTGTAAACCCAATCGGTTATTTCCGATTACGTACAATTAATAATTCAAACCGCACTCAAAGGTAGGGCATTTCCCATTGATATGGGGGCTCTTGCACCAAAAATAATAGTATCTCCAATCATAATCCCTCTCTGATGCAAAATATATGTCTTTTTACCATTTCTATAGTGCACAAGACAGATATATGCACTTCTATTAGGGTCACTCTCTATTGTTACAATTTTTCCCAGTATGTTTTTTTCATTCCGTCAAAAATCAATTTGACGATACAGACGCTTGTGACCTCCTCCTCTATGACGTATGGTAATAATTCCACTGTTATTACGACCTTTCCCACAATGATGCCGGCCAGAAGTCAATTTCTTTTGTGGATGAGATTGGACTTTTTCATCAAAATTTGATAGAGATTTATCACGTGTGCCCGGAATCAAAGTCCTGTACGAACGGGTGTTCATGTTTGACAATTCCAATAAGTTTCATTTTGAAGGAAAAAGTGGAATAGAATCACCTGGTTTTAGTGTAATAATAATACGTTTATAATGCATTCTATGTTTTTATTTTCTGAATATGATACTTTTTGGATATATTTATTCATATCCAGTCTTATTCCGATTCTGGCATTCTCAATTTCAAGAAGTTTGGCTCCAATAAATAAAGGGCCGGAGAAAGCCACTAGTTACGAATTAGCTATAGAACCAATGGGGGATACTTGGATCCAATTTAGAATTCGCTATTATATGTTTGCTTTAGTTTTCGTTGTTTTTGATGTGGAAACAGTCTTTCTCTATCCGTGGGCTATGAGTTTTGATATTTTGGGTCTATTTACATTTATAGAAGCTTTTATTTTCGTGATCATCTTAATTGTTGGTTTAGTTTATGCATGGAGAAAAGGAGCATTGGAATGGTCTTAACCCCCAAATTTTGGAATGATAAAAGACGAGTAGAAAATTATCTAAATCTAAAGCCGGCGATAAATCCTATAGAATCATCTTTACTTCATCAAGCAACTCCAAATTCAGTGATTTCCACTACTCTAAATGATCTGTCCAATTGGGCGAGACTTTCTAGTCTATGGCCGCTCCTTTATGGTACTAGTTGTTGTTTTATCGAATTTGCTTCATTAATAGGTTCGCGATTCGACTTTGATCGTTACGGTTTGGTGCCAAGATCCAGTCCTATTAGATGATCCCTATAGAAAGATAAGATTGAAAAATTCTTAATATTGGGCTCAAAAATCTTTCTAATTACTTCGTTTTCTATTTCTACTGATTGCAATCCTAGAGGAAATCAAATTTCACCGAGCTCAAACAAAATCACAGTGACTAAAGTAAACCAAAGTCATTGTTACCTAGCTATTTGACTCCAACTTTTTTATTCTAGTAGTTGAACATTTAGTTTAGTTACGATGAAAAATAATATTTTGATATCCATGGATCTTTGATTGATCCAATTAGATAGATCGGTCTAATATTTTCAAAAATTCTACATTCTGTTTCACCATCTTGAATGGAAAATATCGTCATTTTATCATTCATTCCAAATTCAAATTACGAGAATGCGCACAATTCCTTTCCTGACCCAGGGTATTCATAGGAGAGGTTTAGAACCTATATAGTAAATAGAGTTTTTTATATAAAAAAATATAAATGAGAGTTGAAAGATCCTTCAACTCTATTGAATATAATGATAGAACGAATCACACTTTTACCACTAAACTATACCCGCCACAATTTCATTGTATCATACAGATCGATTTTTTGTCCAATAGGAAAAAGTAATTTTTAGATTCTAATAAGAATCTAATGCAAGTTCCGATCATCATATTTTCCTATTCCTAAAAACTTAATAAGAGATAGTTTCTTTTCACTTCTTTCGTCCCTTACCTTATTGTTTTGTTTTTACTCTTACAAGAAAAAAGAAAAACCCTCAATCAATATTGTAGGGAATACTCCATGACTAATAGTATGATTTTCTTTAGTAACTAGTCTATTTATAGATTAGTTGTTATGATTATTAACACATTCTTTAGAATAATTCAAGTAATTTGGAATTAGTTTTTCTTTATGACAGATATAGAAAATAAGAATGATCCACTCTTAGTCTTTGAAATCTCTTTTTTACCCTTCAATATGATCTATACATTTTCAATCCAATCTAGAACATCTCATCCAGATTATAATCTGAAATAGTTGGAATAAAAAACAATATATATATTATATAGCAAGTGCTTATCTATTAATCTTATAATAAGAGATAAAAATATAATATATTATATATAGCAAGTGCTTATCTATTAATCTTATAATAAGAGATAAAAATATAATACATAAAAGGAAATATAAGAAATGATATCACAAGGTCAAATTTTGATAGCCCTTTTTATTGCTGTTACTTTTATAATAATGATTTTAGCTTTCAGATTAGGTAGAGCACTGTATTCTTCATAATTTAGTCAATTAATTCCTTATCTAGGAAAGACAATGGCCTGGCCAGATACTGGCCGGGCTAGAAAAAGTGAAAAATTGTTTGAAATGGAATAAAAAAATAAAATTGGATTCTCACAAATGTTGGTCTTTATTTAGTGAAATGCTATATTCATTTTAGATCTGCCATCTAGGAGAGATGGCTGAGCGGACTAAAGCGGTGGATTGCTAATCCGTTGTACAAACTATTTTGTACCGAGGGTTCGAATCCCTCTCTCTTCGTTCAGTCTGAGATTACTCCTCAAAACCTATTAAGGGATTTTGACAAAATCTACTTTCTAATCTTTTTTTCTATTCTTTACGCCCAGGATTTCATCTTGGATCGTTTGATAGGAATCCAAAGATAAAGAGAGAAACAAAAAATATCACTACTGTGTAAACGAACAGCTTAAGAGTAAGCATTATGTAATCTCCGAAATTATTCTTATTAGAAAATGGAATAGATCATCAATTTTTGTATCATATATTGGCTATTGGCATTGGCTGAGCAAAGAAAAAAAGCAAATTCAAAATTGAATCTATTCTGTTTCTCTTTTCTTCTTTGCTCGGAATTGAACAGGATAAATAGGAATTCGAATACTAATTAAACTACCCTAAACTTGTTTAAGATTATCACAATCAACAAAACAATAGAAACAAGTACAGTCTATGTCTAAAATAGAAGAAAATTTGGAATAGATAAATTATCATCTTTACTCGTTTTTTAAATAGAATATTGAAAGATATGTTATCTTCTAATAACATATTCTAATCACTAGCTAATCACCCAAACTGCAACTGTGATGCCATTGATATTGACTCAAGTTATTTTGATCTATCGAGAATAGATGTAGAATCTGTACTAAACATTCCTCCTGTAATAGTATAGGCTCCCATAGCAATTACATATTTTGGTTCCGGCATTTGTTCATATAATCTCACTAAAGAAGGAGCCATTTTCATTGTAACAGTTCTGGTTGTTATAAGTAGATCGGCTTGCCTAGGACTGGATCTTGGCACCAAACCGTAACGATCAAAGTCGAATCGCGAACCTATTAATGAAGCAAATTTGATAAAACAACAACTAGTACCATAAAGGAGCGGCCATAGACTAGAAAGTCTCGCCCAATTGGATAGATCATTTAGAGTAGTGGAAATCACTGAATTTGGAGTTGCTTGATGAAGTAAAGATGATTCTATAGGATTTATCGCCGGCTTTAGATTTAGATAATTTTCTACTCGTCTTTTATCATTCCAAAATTTGGGGGTTAAGACCATTCCAATGCTCCTTTTCTCCATGCATAAACTAAACCAACAATTAAGATGATCACGAAAATAAAAGCTTCTATAAATGTAAATAGACCCAAAATATCAAAACTCATAGCCCACGGATAGAGAAAGACTGTTTCCACATCAAAAACAACGAAAACTAAAGCAAACATATAATAGCGAATTCTAAATTGGATCCAAGTATCCCCCATTGGTTCTATACCTGATTCGTAACTAGTGGCTTTCTCCGGCCCTTTATTTATTGGAGCCAAACTTCTTGAAATTGAGAATGCCAGAATCAGAATAAGACTGGATATGAATAAATATATCCAAAAAGTATCATATTCAGAAAATAAAAACATAAATAGATGATTCCTGTTTTGTTTAAATAAATCAAATTCTTTTATTTGTTGTATTGTCCATTTATTAATTGCTTCTCTCCCCTCCCGAATGATTCATTATCATTTTTGTATATTAATTCAATGTTTCATCTGTGACTTAACACGGAAATGAATAAAAGAATATTTTTTATTTAATACAAAAAAATTAGGAAATGGTTCGAACCCATGCAATTCGGCAGACTTCACGTTGGTTCGTGTTGTAACGTGTTAATATGGTTTGATGTAAGGGAATTTTATCTATTGAAATAAGGGAGCTTTCAGGGTCGTTGTTTCTAACGATGTGAGATGTACTAACAAATTAAAAAGACAACCGAGTTCGATTAGAATATTGATTCTAATCGATAGGTACCGATCCACTCGTGGAATATATAAAATCTTTCATAAACAAAATAAAAGTGGATGTGCCCATATTTAGTTCGACACGATGTCCGATCTGTTCTTCTTTATAACAGAGATATTGAAGAATAAGAGTCTGCTCTGGATCGCAGTCGAAAGACTATTTATTCTATTATGAATAATTCCAAATTTTTTTATTTTCGTATTTCCTCTTTACTTTTTCTTTAATGATATTCTGTATAAGTCGTCAGTTCCTTTAAATAGCAAATAAATTGGATGCTTTTTTTTTTCTTTTGATTTCAAACTAGCATCGGATCATAGGGACAATATGAGCGAGAAAACATAGAAGAGTTTTTTCATTGTATAGGGCTATACGGGCTCGAACCGTAGACCTTCTTGGTAGAACAGATCAAATTTCTTATTACCAAAATGATTTGAACTATTCCAAGAACCCAACATGCATTTTTATTGCATTGGGCTCTTTCATTAACTGATGGAAAAATTAGTTAGTCTGCCATTCTTTTCCGGAATAGATAATAAGATGGCTCCGTTTGCTTGAAACGAATCATTTTTCGGAAGCAATCCCAAAGTGCTTCAAAAGATTCCCTTGACGTACGTCTGTCATGCTTAGACATAGATTCTCCAAATGGAGTCTCTCTCACCCCAAAATAAGAATATGAGACTTCATACACCTCAAAGTTCATAGAGCAAAAAGAAATGTTTTTTGAGATCCTCGTACGTATTATACTCATTATGTCTGACATTGAATGCCCCCGAGATTGACCATATCAACTAGATCCATAGTTCGAATCATACAACGAACTTCATCTTTGGCATGCTATTGTTCTCCTAATTCATAGAGTAAGACTAAAATCTATTTTATGAACCGAATGAATCAATAAACTCTTCTGAAAACCATTGGCGCACGTGTAAACGAGGTGCTCTACCTAGCTGAGCTATAGCCCTTCACAGTTTAGTCCTAAAAATAGACTAATAAAATAGATCACTTTCTGTCAAGATGATATTTGATTTAATCATTCTTAAGGGCATATTGTTTATATGTCTAATTATGCCTAGAATTTAGGTATGACTCAATTAAGAACCTACTTAACTCAGTGGTTAGAGTATCATTTTCATACGGCGAGAGTCATTGGTTGAAATCCAATAGTAGGTAAAACTTATTTACTCCGATTGAACCTATTGCTTTGGGTAATTTTTTACTAACAGCCTCTTTCCAACTTATTTTATTATAACTAACTCTCTTTTCTTCGTGAAGAGGGTCTTATCAATTTTGCAATATATCCAAATTTGATAGATCAAATCTATGAAGAGAAAGAAATTTCTATGATTATTCGAGGAGATTTTACACATGTTCTCCATGGTAACTGGGTTTATGAATTATAGTGAACAAGCAATACAGGCTGTGAGATACATTGGGCAAGGTTTTATGGTTACCGTATATCACATGAATCGTTTACCTATTACTATTCAATATCCCTATGAAAAATGGGTCCCATCAGAATGATTTCGCGGGAGGATCCACTTTGAATTTGATAAATGTATTGCTTGTGAAGTATGCGTCCGTGTATGCCCGATCAATCTACCTGTTGTGGATTGGAAAGTCAGAATAGATATGGGGAAAAAATGATTGGAAAATTATAGTATTGATTTTGGAATTTGTATCTTTTGTGGAAATTGTGTCGAATATTGCCCCACCAATTGTCTAGCGATGACTGAAGAATATGAACTTTCGACCTATGATCGCCATGAATTAAATTATGATCACATTGCTTTAGGACGTTTACCAATATCCGTTGTTGAAGATTTAACAATTCAAACAATTCCGAGCTAAGCATATTAACTTAATATGTCTGAAGAAACTATGGACAAATTTTATGATTAAATCATTTCTACGATTATTCAGATTGAGCTCCGATTAAAGAATATCTAATAAACAAAATATTTCTAATTTTTGAAAAATCAGGAATAAATAATTCTATTGACATCCCATTAATAATGTCAGATGTATGATTGATCGGAATCAATTATTGAGCTATAGATTAATTAATCAGTGCCCATATCAAATGAAATTACAAATCCAGTATAGCATATAGGTAAATGGGCTCACTTTTTATTTAGTGAATGGGAGGAAATAAATAATATTCAAAGTTATTGTACACATAATGAATCAACCTGAATCTATATCCGATATTCTTTTGTTGGCTCCTCTAACGCTAAGTCTTCTATTAGGAGGTATAGGAGTAGTATTACTTACTAATATAATTTATTCCGCTCTTTCATTGGGGTTAGTTCTAATTTGTATATCTTTTTTCTATATTATACTGAACACGGATTTCGTAGCTGTTGCACAAATCCTGATCTACATAGGAGCTGTTAATATTTTGATTCTATTTGCTGTGATGTTGATAAATAATCCAAAATATCCCAATTATGCCGCTCCCTGGACTATCGGAGATAGCGTTACTTCAATAGTTTGTACGAGTCTTTTTTCTTTACTAATTACTATTATCTTGAACATATCATGGTTCGGAATATCTCTGACTCAAAAATCAGATCAAATGTTAGAACGAGATTTAACAAACAATATTCAACGTATTGGGGCTCATTTATCCACTGATTTTTTACTTCCATTCGAACTTATTTCTCTAATTCTTCTAATTGCTCTTATAGGAGCCATTACTATAGCTCGTCGAGAAGAAACAGTTTGAAAATGAAAGCTCTCGTGCGGCATAAATACGTTGTTTTATCTTCATAGATCGTTCATGTAAATTAGAGACTACCACTTTTGTTTGTATCTGAAGAGATCAAGGTATGAGGAATTATTATGCTCGAACATGCGCTTCTTTTAGGTGCTTATTTATTCTCTATCGGTATTTATGGGCTAGTAACAAGTCAAAACATGGTTAAAGCACTTATGTGCCTTGAGCTAATACTCAATGTAGTTAATTTAAACCTAGTAACATTCTCATATTTTTTTGATAGTAGGCAAGTAAAGGGGGATATCTTTTCGATCTTTGTTATAGCTATTGCTGCTGCTGAAGCAGCTATTGGATTAGCTATTGTTCTGGCAATATATCGTAACAGAAAATCAACTCGTATCGATCAATTTAATTTGTTAAAATGGTAATAAAGATCTCCTTGCATATGAAAAATTTGTATATCTATTTCTATTCAAATAGATACTAGGTTTGTCTCCCTAAAAATAGATATAAATCTTTTATTTAATAGAGATATTTTTTCTAAGATCAATCAAGAGCATAATTCATATTTAACTCATTATCCAAATGATCTGTTTAAGACCAGATTGGGTAAAATGTTTTATAAAGCAAAAAGATAGAATCCGAATCTATTCATTATATCACCGATAATACAATTATTGATTTGCTTGATATTCATAATATATCATCACTGGCCATATATTAAAAAAATCTTATTCAATGAAACACTTTTTCTACTAATGGAGTTCTTAGATTCAATGGCACATTCAGTCAAAATTTATGATACATGTATTGGTTGTACCCAGTGTGTACGAGCGTGTCCCATAGATGTATTAGAAATGATACCTTGGGAAGGATGTAAAGCTAAGCAAATTGCTTCTGCTCCAAGAACAGAAGACTGCGTAGGTTGTAAGAGGTGTGAATCGGCTTGTCCAACAGATTTTTTAAGTGTACGTGTTTATTTATGGCATGAAACAACGCGCAGTATGGGTCTAGCTTACTGATCCATCAAAAAAGAAAAATAGTTAGATTCATCCCATACATATTTTTCATTCTCCTTTTCCTCTTTCATTGATCAAAACCCATACTCGACCCAAAAATGAAAGCATGGGTTTTGATATAGAAAGTCTCTTTTCTCTTCATTATGAGTAATTTACCTTGGTTAACAATAATTGTGATTTTGCCCATATCTGCGGGGTTATTAATCCCTTTATTTCCCCATACAGGAAATAAAATGATTCGATGGTATACTCTAGGTATTTGCTTATTAGATCTTCTTTTAATGACCTATATATTCCGTGATCATTATCATTTTGATAATTCATTAATCCAATTGGAAGAGGATTATAACTGGATAAGCCTTATTCATTTTCATTGGAAACTGGGAATTGATGGATTTTCCATTGGACTTATTTTATTAACAGGATTTATAACTACTTTAGCTACTTTAGCTGCTTGGCCAGTTACTCGAAATCCGTAATTATTATATTTCTTGAAGTTGGCAATGTACAGCGGACAATTGGGATTATTTGCTTCTCGAGATATTCTTCTTTTCTTTCTCATGTGGGAGTTGGAACTAATTCCTGTGTACTTACTTTTATCCATGTGGGGGGGAAAAAGACATCTCTATTCAGCCACAAAATTTCTTTTGTATACCGCGGGTGGTTCCATTTTTATTTTAATGGGAGCTTTAAGTATGGGTCTCTATGGATCTCATGGACCAGCATTCGATTTCGAATTATTAGCTAAAAAAGATTATCCCATCACACTTGAAATGCTATTATATTTAGGATTTTTGGTCGCTTATGCAATAAAATTACCAATCTTCCCTTTACATACCTGGTTACCGGATACTCATGGGGAAGCACATTATAGTACATGTATGCTTTTGGCCAGAGTTCTATTGAAAATGGGAGGATATGGGTTGATTCGGATCAATATGGAATTGTTACCTCATGCTCATTCTTTGTTTTCGCCGTGGTTGATTATCATAGGAGCAGTGCAAATTATCTATGCAGCTCTAACTTCTATGGGTCAACGCAATTTGAGAGGAATTAGTACTAAATGGTCAGTGGAATTTACTTTTGCCCAGATTCATGGGTTTGCCAATGCAAGAGATGTACTTGAATTGGTTACCCGACCTCTACGTCGTCAGAAAAATTTAGAAGACTTGGGTCGGACCACTTTGGTCAGAAAAGAAGAAGTTGAAATTTAAGATAATTTAATCCATCTAATTTGATTTTAATTCTTATTATTATAATAACGGGAGATTTTAAATGATTTCTATAATCATTTCAAATCTCCCGTTATTATATGACTTTTGTATTAAAGTCGTTTCTATAACATTCTTTATTTTCTTTTTTGAGATAAACTTAGGCAAATGTAGTGTAGAGGTACGTATAAAGCACGAGATTAGAAAAATTGATATCAAAACTCTATTTTTCTATTATGTAATAGAATGGAATTGAAATTGATAAATTTTATTGTTTTAGAATCTATATATAAATAGATTGTTTTAAAATATATATTCAATAGATTTCTATAGAATATTGCTATTTATTTTGAATGTTTTAATCTATTTAGATGGGATATACACAGATCAATACATATAGATCTATGTTTACGTGGATAAACTCTTTTTAAAAAAGTATGTTTCTCTTTTTTTTTTTTGCACTGCACTCAATGAGAATCTTGTATTTCATAAAAATCAGGTGCAATATAGTCTTTGCGCAAAGGCCACCCAATCCAACTTTCTGGCATCAATATACGTTTTAGACATGGATGACTTTCATAAAATATTCCCAACATATCATAAGATTCCCGTTCCTGGAAATTAGCACCTTTCCAAATACATAGAACAGACGGGATTCTGGGATCTTCCCTTGGGACAAATACTTTTATACACACCTCTTCGGGTTCATCTGCATTATCGTTTATTCTCGTAAGATGATATACACTAGCTAAGGAACCTCCTGGTGCTACATCATAAGCGCATTGAGAACGGAGATAATTAAAACCATAAACATATAAAGCAACGGCTACAGAGACCCAATCTTCAAATTTGATTTGTAATGTTTCTGTGCCTTGGTAATCAAAACCCAAAGGTCTATGAGCTAACTTATGCTTGGCTAGCCAAGCAGATAACCGACCTTGCATTTGATTACTATTTATTGTCAAAGTATCTGCATAAGGATTTGACATTTTTCATGGAATTTTCAAAATTTATTTCCTGCTCGTTACTTTTTACTAACGATTATTCATTCGCCAGCAAACTCTCGTATTTTAAAATGTTTCAAAGGGTATGATATCTCTGAAATCGATTCAGATGTTTTGGGAGTGATCTCTAAAGTTGATTTACGAGATTCATAAGATTGATGAAAAAACTTATCCTCCTTATTTTCAATAATAATACTGGATCCAATATGAAATCTATGCTTTCTACTGAAATACCTCTTTGTTTGTTGAAACTCATATCTATCTTCAGATATTTCTTGAGCTATTTTTTCACGAAGTTTTATTATAGCATCTATAATAGCTTCTGGTTTAGGAGGACAACCCGGCAAATAGATATCCACAGGAATTAACTTATCTACTCCGCGAACGGTACTATAAGAATCTATACTAAACATTCCTCCTGTAATAGTACAGGCTCCCATAGCAATTACATATTTTGGTTCCGACATTTGTTCATATAATCTCACTAAAGAAGGAGTCATTTTCATTGTAACAGTTCCGGCTGTTATAAGTAGATCGGCTTGCCTAGGACTGGATCTTGGCACCAAACTGTAACGATCAAAGTCGAATCACGAACCTATTAATGAAGCAAATTCGATAAAACAACTAGTACCATAAAGGAGCGGCCATAGACTAGAAAGTCTCGCCCAATTGGACAGATCATTTAGAGTAGTGGAAATCACTGAATTTGGAGTTGCTTGATGAAGTAAAGATGATTCTATAGGATTTATCACCGGCTTTAGATTTAGATAATTTTCTACTCGTCTTTTATCATTCCAAAATTTGGGGGTTAAGACCATTCCAATGCTCCTTTTCTCCATGCATAAACTAAACCAACAATTAAGATGATCACAAAAATAAAAGCTTCTATAAATGTAAATAGACCCAAAATATCAAAACTCATAGCCCACGGATAGAGAAAGACTGTTTCCACATCAAAAACAATGAAAACTAAAGCAAACCAATAAAGAATCAATTCCGCTCTTTAAACCATTCCAAAATTTGGGGGTTAAGACCATTCCAATGCTCCTTTTCTCCATGCATAAACTAAACCAACAATTAAGATGATCACGAAAACTAAAGCTTCTATAATTTATTCCGCTCTTTCATTGGGGTTAGTTCTAATTTGTATATCTTTTTTCTATATTATACTGAACGCGGATTTCGTAGCTGTTGCACAAATCCTGATCTACATAGGAGCTGTTAATATTTTGATTCTATTTGTTGTGATGTTGATAAATAATCCAAAATATCCCAATTATGCCACTCCCTGGACTATCGGAGATAGCGTTACTTCAATAGTTTGTACGAGTCTTTTTTCTTTACTAATTACTATTATCTTGAACATATCATGGTTCGGAATATCTCTGACTCAAAAATCAGATCAAATGTTAGAACGAGATTTAAAAAAAAATATTCAATGTATTGGGGCTCATTTATCCACTGATTTTTTACTTCCATTCGAACTTATTTCTCTAATTCTTCTAATTGCTCTTATAGGAGCCATTCTTAGTCTCCCGAAAAGAATCGACTCTGGTCTCGGTATCCAATGGTTGATTGCTGAAACTTTTCGTCATTGAAAACGGACAGCTCCTTTTACCAAATCTCGACGAAAATCTCCTTCATAAGGATAACTAAAGACATATATATCTTTGGATACAGGATCCTCTTCTTCATCCCCCCCATTGTCCGCTTCTTCTTGTTCAAGAGTTTCTTCTTCAAGAGCTTTTTGTTTTAAAGGTTTAAACAACCCTTTTTTTGTTGTTTCTAAGGCCTCATTCTTTGGTTCTTCCTCCTCTTCTTTCTCCTATTCTTCCTTTTCCTCGAGCTTCTCAAAGGGCTTTATAATTATTAATTGCCGAGCTTTTTTTGGGCGAACTTCGAGACAATCTTTGACAGCCATAGGGTCGTGAACTCCAGATACTAGGGTAGAGGGCAATTTAGGAACAACAAACCTGTTAAAATCTCAGATTCGAGGTTCGTAATCATCAAGACGGGTTTTTTCCTGTTCTATTAATTTGCTATAAAGAACATAAAGTTCATGAAAATCTGTGAAATCCCTCATATCTTGCTCAGATTGTTCTTTTTCAAAGAAATATTCATCAAGATGAATATTTGATTTATCGCTCTTATGTTCTTTATCCTTAGTATGTTCCTTATTAGAAGAAGGTGGATCCTCTTCTAAAATATCTGCGAAATCCTTCAGAATATCCTTCTCTGATATTTCAATATCCATAGATAATCGATAGTTTGATAATTCGTCCAAATTAATCAAAAAAAGTCGCTCATAAAGAAAAGCCTGCTCGGTAGGAAGAACACTAAGAAGCAATTCCCATTTGGTACCCGTAGTTTCAAGAAAAATATGCAACAAATAATTTGTTAACAATTTTTTCTCACAAGAAGCAATGTCTTTTTCTATTCTTTCCTTTAAAGGCGCCGAGACCAATGTGTTGAAAACATATTCTAATGAAGAGAAATTTTTAGGATAAATTTGATCATATTTCTTCTTTAAGTCCTCCAAAGTAGATTCATCTAACCATTTTCTTCTGTTCTGTTCTTCTAATAAGACCATACGAATTTTATCTATCCACCATTTTGAAATAAGTTTGATTCGTGGTTGAACGATTCTTTCTTTATTTTCTGGTCGAATTAAAGAAAATCGAAGAAGTCGGTTGTTAGAATCATCCTTCTTGTTGGTAGAATCATGGTTCTTAGTGGTAGAACCCTGGTTCTTAGATTCTGACAGTTTCTCTTTTTGCTCTTTCAAGTATTCCTCCGAATAAAGCATCCAAGGCGACTTAAATTGAAATTGATTCATTGACCCACGGAATGGCCCGCTAAGTAAAGGATCATCAACTTCTGAAAGACGCTTTTTATCTTTTGTTTTTTTAAATTTGATTCTCTTTTCAAGAATTTTGACAATAGGAGATCCATTGCTTAGAGCTCTCACCCTATTTTCAAGCTCATCGCCTAAAGAAGTTTTCCTCTCCCATTTTTTTTCTATCCATTCATCAAGGTGATCCTGATTTGAATCAAGACTTTGATCACCCAAGTTTGCCATTTTGGCAAAAAAAGAGATACTTGGCGGAGCTGTGAAAGAAATTTTTTGATGGCCATCACTGAGACAAACATCAAAGAAATATTCAGCAACTTGGCTCCTCACAGGGCCACGCAGAATATAATCTCCTATACTCACGTATCGAAGGGGGTCGTTAAACCGATTAGAATCCAACACTATTAATGGCCACCTTTTGATTATAAAAGGTAATATTTTTTTTTTGTCAGCATGCAATTTCAATTCATCAGATAAAAATTTCACTAGCGGTCTAAAAGAAGAAGGCAAAGGAATGGACGGCTTCTTAACATTCTCCTCATTTTTTTGAATATTAATAGGGGTCTTAGGCGGTGTCTTAGGCTTGTGTTTCTTATGTTTTTTTTTCTTGTTAGATGTCTTAAAAGAGCCTTTCTTACCAAATAAGTCTAATGATAGTTCTTCAAGTTCTTCTCGAGGACCGTGAATGAATGTCCTTGAATCAATCCATTTAGTAGCAATGAGAGAAGGATTCCTCCCGCAGCATGCCACCATGGCATAGCCAAAGAAAATAATTTGAAAACTGAAGGCGAAAAATTCTCCCCTTCTATCCCTTTTTAAGGGAACATCATTTTCCACCCGTGAACAAAAAAATTTCGTCATTTTTACAAAAAGAATTTGTTCGCTCAACCATCTGGCTGCGATACTCAGCAGAAATAAAAGGTTTTCGCTATATCTGAATAGCATCAGATTGATTAATCGGGTATAGATAGATTTACCGAAAAGGGCAGGGTTTAGCAGTTGTAAAGCAACTCCAATAAAGAATTCTACTACCGGATTTTGAAGCCAAGGGTGTTTCTGAAACAAAGCTCTTTGAAAAATAACAAAAAATAAAACGGGGTAAAGCATGGTTGCCTACTCGCATAAATAGGCGCTACGTATATGGATGAGAAGACCACCAGTTGTGCCACAAAAGAACCACTAAGAATCGAATTCCCTGCAGGAACAATTTTTCTGTTGTCGATGACTTTGTTTTGAATTAACAAAGATCGAATAAAATACATCTGGGTCGGGCCAATTGGCAATGTTGCTAAAAAACCATAATAAACTCCAAATAATAGAACCGGAGTGGATCTTTCAACCCACGGTATGATGTAATTAAGCATAGTCTCTTTTCCTCCCACCGTTAGGCTATATTAGTTATTTATAATTAATAGAATAGAAAATGGAATAGAACTTTTTTTTTATTCATTCATGAGACTATGATTTTAACGTTATTAACATAACATTCGGATCATTTTTTTATTTAATATGACAATTTTTCTATAGAATTAGATTACTAACCTATTTCTATTTCATGGAAATATTTAGAAACTGTCTTAGATAGATCATTAGATAACACTCCAAATCTATATACAGAGATTAACGACAACATCGAATCTACTCCCTAACTGTATTACATAGATCAATATATTACCATAGATCATTTTTTGTATATGATAGCACTATAAGTATATGGTTACTTATCTCATATATGTGTCCTACCTGCCGAATCTTCTTCTATAAGTATATCATTACTTTACTAAGTATTATAAGTATATCATTACTTTACTAAGTATTATAAGTATATCATTACTTTACTAAGTATTATAAGTATATCATTACTTATCTTATATATGTGTCCTACCTGTCGAATCTCCTTAATTAAGGGCTATTAAAATAGAATCACGGTGATTCTCAATCTTATGTTATGTTAATCAAGATATCCAAAATTGACTATTGACTTATTAATAGAAAATAAAACATATTTCTAAAGGTGTCGTTCAACCATTTCATTTAATAAGCTAAACAGAATATTCTATCCGATCCACTTTCTCTTCCACTATTGAACTAAACTCACTTTATTATATCACAAAACAATGATATTGTGTTGTCAAACTGATCCACTTTCTCTTCCACTATTGAACTCAACTCACTCTATTATATGACAAAACAATGACATTGTCAAGTATTCGATGAAATAAAATCAAATATTCGATGAAATATTATATGACAAAACAATGATATTGGCAAGTATTCGATGAAATATTATATGACAAAACAATGATATTGGCAAGTATTCGATGAAATAAAATCAAATATTCGATGAAATATTATATGACAAAACAATGATATTGTCAAGTATTCGATGAAATAAAATCAAATATTCGATGAAATAAAATCAGCTTCTTGAATGCCTTGATGGTGGAATGGTAGACACGCGACACTCAAAATGTCGTGCTAAACAGCGTGGAGGTTCGAGTCCTCTTCAAGGCATACATATTCAATATTTAATTTAATAGTTATATTAGACATTATAATTAATTAATGGCAATTGAATGAGTAATTCAATTGCCATTGTTCAAAAAATCAAGTCGAATTAATCGAGAGTACTACTATTAAACTATATCAATTCGATTTTATTTTTTGGAAAAGTTTTAAAGACAAAATTCGGACCGATCAAATTTGAACAAAATGAATGAAAGATCTAGGCTTTTTTTTTGTTATTTAATCCTTCCGCCAATAAACAATCAATGGCATTCGTAGAAAGCCATTTTGTTTTTAATAATGTATCGATCATTTGTTTAAATAACATTCTATTAGAGAAGAATAAATTTGATAAATATTCATAACTTTCGGATAGAGTTTTATAAGTAAGAGATTCATTAGATAATAAATCTATATTTTCCCTTTCTCCCTTGAGCAAACGTTGTTTAAATTTATCATCTCGTGTTTTTTCACGGAACCAACGTTCACTTATCACCGATTTGGGATAAGGTAATACACGTTTCAATCGGGTACCAATTTCTTGAAAGCGTTTGAAATTTTCAAAATTTTCTTTTTCTTCCATTTTAATATTAAGAGGTAAATCGTCATCCTTAGTCTGAATTTTGATTCCTAGGGCTATTTTTCTCACCTTTTTACGCTTTAGAATAGACTTTAACATTTTTTTAATAATTGCATATTCGAATGTAATTGTATCTTTTACTTAATATTATTCATATCTACTACATGAAAGCATTCATTTATTATTTAAATTTCTCAATTATAGTTAATTACTTAACCTAGGGCTTGACCAAGGAAAATCCTTATCAAAACTAACCACAAAACCCTTCTTCTATGTGTTGATTTTTAGAATGGCATTGAAAAGGATTACAAATTTGGAACCTAAAATTCGTAAGCTTTCTAAAGTCATTAGTTGCAGATCACCTGACTATGTCAACTTGGTTGTAGGCTATCTTCCCAAGTTGACCTAGTCCTCTAGTCTCAGATTCTAGTAAGATTTCAACATTTTTTTCCTTTCTTTATTTTATTCTAAGATCCACAGTCGAAAGTTTGGAAATAGTTTAGATCTGTGAGTTCTAGAGAAAGAATACATTTTCCTCTTTGTATTCTAAGGTGAGTACCTTATGTTTTATTTCCCCTCTCATCATACATTTACTTTAAGATTTCTATTGGGTTTTTTTTTTTTTTAAATCTATATTTTTCGTGTCTCTTGTTTACATTGCGAGAAAGAGAAATTTCTAGCATACTTCCTTGACGAGTCTCTAGATTTTGCATTAGCATCCCTCTATCCTTTTAGGGGTTTTTGCTAATCAAATTTAGATCTTAGTGAGTGTTATGCTTGGAAGCCCCTCTTTCTCTTGTATTGAATAGCTTAGGGAGCGAGTGGTTAACTTTCTTAGCCTTGATTGCATTGTTATTGTTGGTGCCATTTCCCCCCTAAATAACTACAAATGCTAGGTACACTAACTCCTTCACAAAACTATACTTCTTCAAATTAATAAACAATTTTTCTTCCCTCAACTTATTGAACACCATACGAATGTGCATCAAATTATCCTCCAGTGTCTTACTAAAGATCAATATATCATCTAGGTAAATAATGTCAAAATAATCCTGAAACTCCTTCAATACCTCATTCATGAGTTGCATGAAAGTGCTCAATGCATTGTTTAGCCCAAAATACTTGAATAATCACTTGTACAATCATTCCCTTATCTTGAAGGAAGACTTCCACTAATCTCTTTGATGGTACCTACTATTCATATCTATCTTTTTGAAATACACAACTCCAATCAAACAGTCCATAATATCATCCATTTGTAGAAATTAAAATATGTACTTGATTGTGATTGCATTGATATCTTGATAATCTATACACATTCTCCATCCTCTAATATTTTTTGGAGCCAATACTATTCACAAAACACATTGACTCAAAACTTATTGAATCAACTCCTTTTATAACAACTCATGCACTTGTTTTTTCAATACCTAAATTTTTTCTTGTGTCATTCTATGTGTTGTCTTGTTTCACAAATTGACTCCTAGAATCAAGTCCTTCTGGTGATAGGTCTTCCTTACTAGTGGTAGTCCATCTAGTACATTATCAAAGACAATAGCTAGAAACACCAACATTTATGTAACTTCTATAGGAACCTCTTCTACTTATTCTTTACCATCTTCTAGAACTACAAGAAAATAAATATTCTCATGTTGCATACCCTCTAGGAACTGTTTTCTATAAACAAAACATATTTTGGTAGCACTACATACCTTTTTTCTTTGTCCTTCAATGACTTCAACTTATGTTTCACTCCATCTATTGTTAGAGTGTAAGTATTTGCACACCCATAATGTACAAAATATCTATCAAATTACCATGACCCACCTAACAATATATGATATATGTCAATAGGTATGATATAATAAAGCACCTCATCTTGGTAGCTTTCAATCTTGATTTTACTATGTACTTCTCATTAAAAATGACCTTATGATCATCTTGAACCCATAAATATAGTATGGATTCAAGTGTTTTTCCCTCGTACACTTTAAATTTGTGACCATCATTTATAACACCATATTGTAAGCACTATTACCATCTGAAATAACCCCGACAAGATTATTAAACACCAAAAATAACTCTTAATTCTTCAGCACCAAAAAAATACTCTTTATACTTCAGCTCTGATACCACTGAGATTACCCTAGCTATAAAGGTCACTAAATCTCAACAATGTACTGTGGCAATTCGTCAAATAGTTTGCAAACAGGCTCTGATGCTACTGAAATAACTCTTACTATATGGGTTATTCAAAAATAATAATGAACTGAGACAATTTGTCAAATGCTTGTTATGCAACCTTCAGTTTGATATTATTTCCAATAAGTTTCATCAAGTGATATGGATGCAACAATAGGTAACATTACCATACTTATTCAAGGAGGTATTTGTAAATTCAAGCTTTTCAGTGTCTAATCACAAATACAATAGTTGAATAACAGACCTAGATTGGAGGGATATTAAAAACATCAAATTTGCCGCCCTCTATGGAATTCGCTGATACTGTTCAAGTTGTTTATACCTGGTGAATTCAACTCGCACCTCTCAATTCCTACGATGTCAACTGGTCCTTAAATGCCTGGTCTTGCCGCCGTTTCTCTTCAGCTTCCAGCTTCCTTAACCCTTTGGAACCGGCATTCATTTCTTTGAAATTTCTTTTGGGTCGCAATAGTGAAGGTTGGGAACTCGTTTACAGAAACCCTTCACTCTTTCAAATTACCACAGCGAAAGTTATTCTCCTTCAATACACCCGCAACCTCCCTCATTTCATGCGATTTTTACTAGTTTTTAGGAAGTGACGGGAAAGATAATGAAGACACCTATTAGCAATGCTCCAACAGTTATATGGAAACGCTGCCCACTACTCAATTCGCAAGTCTTAGAATAATTGCCAGTTCAAGCCGGCCCAATCTCGAGAATACTGTATTTCAATAAGTGTTCAGGAGTGCTTCACCAAGGGAAGTATCGCTCTCCAATTCTCGACCTATTCTTATTTCAGAAGATGTCCTTTACTCTTTTCAACTCTGCCCTTGATCTGATTGCAAACTTGTTTCCTGCAAAAATAGGAGCTACCTGCAGTCGAAGGTGATGGATTTGTGTTGCTGACGGATTCCCACTACACAGTGGTGGATTACTGACGGATTCCCAAACGCAATACCGTCAACGGTGTGTAAAATCCGCACGCATGAATGCCCTTCATAATGGTTCAGATGGTGGTTGCCGGTACTTGCAATTTCACCTTTTGATTTTTCCTCCAATGATGAAGATGCCCTGCAGATTAATGCAATCATTGTTCATAGGAACCCCACCATAACTGATCTTTGCAACTTGCCTACGGTCCAGGTTCGGCCTCTAATGAAAAAGCTGGCTGGAAAGATGTCTTCAGTCCAGACTTTGATTCCAACATTAAACAGGAATGCTTGCTGATAAGAAGTCTTCCGTTCTTTAAACTTTAAATGCTTATGCAATTTATATATCTCCAATCGTTGCTGATACGGATGGATCTCAATCTTGGTTGACAACAAACAAAGGCGGTCCTATATTGCAGCTATCTCTATTCTACAAATAATTCACACAATATTCCTTCCACATTGGCCCTTGGCCATAGATTTCGCTCCGATGAAATGACTGCAGCGTCACCTCCAATCTGCAATAATTCGGATGATATTTCACACCCTCAAAATCGCATACCAATTGAGAGTTATCATTCTCAATGGCCAACTGTGACAATTGCGAAAACCCTAGGTTCCACAATGCACCTGTGATTGAATCACAATCTGAAAACACAAAGAGAGATAATCAACTGCCTAATTTGAATGGAGCCCCGGGGTGCCTATTTATTCTTTTCCCTCCATCCTCTCCAGAGACTTCTAGAACCTTTTTTGATCTTATCCCTCAAGCGACTTTATTAAATATTTTCCAAGTCACTTTATTAAATATAAAGTTATCTTTTAATAACTATTTATTTAATTAAAATAATTAATTAGTCGTCCTTGGACAACCAGTATTAATTAAATTAATTAAATCGAACTGTCACCAAAAATTGGGGACATGACACCATCAATGATCACATCATGATACTTATCTTCACAATTACACTTTGTTCAAAACAAGATTCTTCTTTGATTAGCTTCATTATCACCACTGAGTATGACTCTTCTATTAACCATGAATTCTCATCTTTTAGCATATATATAACATGAGAGGGTTTTTCTTCTTTATCAACATACACAACTATGGCTCGACCTTTCATTCTCTAATATGTCCTTCCTCAATGTTAGGAACATTCATATGTTCTATGCCCTTATTTTCCATAGTGAAAAAAAGTTTCACAAAATAACCCCTACCAGATCATTTCCCTCTTCTTTTTCCTCTTTGAACTCTATTATTATGATCATGGAAATGATTTTTTTTTCTATGAATCCCATTTTTACTACTAACCTCATCCTTCTTCTTTTGATCATCATTTCAGCATATAGAAGACCATCTACCAGATCTTCTATCATGAGATCTCCCACTATTCTTGTTATTAAACTTCTTGTCATCTTTTCCTCAACTCGTAGGGAAAATTGGCATTCCTCTTCAATACAACTCATTTAGACCAGAATCAATTCCTCTTAAATACTTGGCCTCAACCCATTAAGATAATGGGGAACTTTCTCCATGTCAACTCCTATATGGCATGTTTTAATGAGAACTCGGTAGAAGTCTTTTGTATACTCTTGAAAATATTTCCCCACCTTCTTCAACCCTTTCATTTTATTTTTAGTAGATAAATCTCATAAGTAATAGGGATGAAATTTTTATTTTATTTATTTATCATCCAATACCATCTGGTGATTTTATCTTTCCTTCTTCTATTTTTCTGCAATTGAATCTCCTGCCATTAGATCTTTGCATGACCCTTTAGTTTGGCCTTCAAAAACTTGATAGTATCAAGATCCTCAATATCTTCATACACAAAATATTCTTCTAACGTATTGATCCAATTGGTCAATTCCTATTGATTAAGATTTTCCAAAAATATTGGAACCTCAAACTTAGGTCTTTTTCCAAGCTTGGAGATGGCTGTAAAACAATTATCTTCTTCTAGGTTCAAAAATTCCTCTTCTTCTTGATCAATATGTTTTCATCCTCACTCATCTCTTATGATAAGATTCATCCCTCTGTGAATTTTTTCTTTTAATGCTTTCATTTTCCTCTAGAGGGCTCTAACCTTGGGTTTAACACCTTTGACACTAAACTCTCTTTATGGATTATTTTTGTGCTTCTCCTAAAATGTTAATACAAAATAGTTCACAATCAGCAATTTATCTACATGTTTGGCCTAAACCATGGTCCTAGTGCAAACTTCCTCACAGTTAGCAACCTATTTACACACATAGTTCATCAATTTGGCCAATCATTTGCTAAATTATCCTATAGAGATAAATAACCTTGAGTCTATTCCTATTCTCCTTATCATTTAATCATTTAAAAATACTAATTTTTCCTTACCCCTAAATTAACCAATTAATTAATTTTACATTTTCAATATTTTTGGACTTTCTAAGTTCCTAATTAATAATTTCCATAATGGAGAAATTTATGAGTTTTCAAAATCTAATCATCCAACTCCTATATGTTCTCCCTAATTATGGTTTTTATCTCCTATAATCATGCTTCCTAGCTTCTTATTAGTTTGCCTCTAAATCTCTTCCATCATTTTCCTTATCTTGTTCTTATAAATTGCCTACTAATTAGCTTCATAATTCTTCTTCCACATTTCCTATAAATTTTCATTGATTTTGTGTATTGCGAATTATACTTCTAATTTTTCATAATTATGAAAATCTTCAAATTCATATAATCACTTTCCAAATATTCATTTTGTCTCTCAAATCTTATAAATTGTTCCATTTTGCACTTGTTTGGATAGAAACACTATTGATCTTAGATTGGTTTTGACTAATTAGTGTCTATACACTTAAGTAATATACTTAGTTCATATCGAAAAAGTAACATATACCAAGCATAACATATAAGATAGTGCATACCGAGTAAATAGTGAGTGTCAAGCCACTCAAGTGTTAAGTCACTCAGATGCCAAGCATATAGTATGTGCCAAGTGATTCAAGTGTTGAGCAAGCAATGCATGCTGAGTCACTCAGATGTTAAGTGACAACATTGAAGTTATAGTTAGTGTCGAGCACTAAGGACTTCAAATGTCGAGTAATATAGTTTTGTCATAGTTATTTGTATTGGCACAAACTACTATGCAAACTATTTTTGAACTAACTTAAGTATTGTTTTACAATTTTTGTTGATAAGGATAAATCTTAATTGTGAATCCCTACACATGACATGCACCCAATCAGAAAAAGGGAAGGTTTAAGTAGCAATATGAGTGAATCACTATCATTGATTCATACCTAACCCTAAATCACCTAGGCCTTCTTAAGAAAGATGAACCGTAAACTTTAGGTATATCAAAATAGAATCCTAAGGAGAATTGAAGAGAGTTTACATATGAAAATAGAGCATTCATGGTGATTAAGGTGTTATGAATTGAGTTACATTGCATTTTCAGTTAGAAAGAGAAAAAAGGAAAAGAAAGAGAGGATAGTAGAGGTACAACTGATCAAAAAGGATCAAATACACATCAGTATAGAGGTTATCTGACATTAGGAAACAAAGTGCTAACCAAAGGATCATTGCTAAGACATTTTAATAGGTGAATCAGTTAAATCTCTTAACATAGTAGTCCTTACAGGCTTTTGTAAATCCTTTAATAGGGTGCTTACTTCATTATAAGTTAAAGTCCTCTTACTAGGCACACTTTTAGCATGTTTTTCTAAATCCTTTAACATGGTAAGATCTAACAATCTTGTAAGCCTTTAACAAGGCAGACCTTTCACAAGGTAGATCATGTTTCATGGTCAAACATTGTAACCTTCATTGGATACACTTTATTACTATAGTAGTGAAGATTTGTTGGTGTCATCCCCACCCCAGTTCTACCTTCTTCTTAGAGGGTTTTTGGGTAACCAAATATCTTGTGTCATACATGTGTTGAATATTTACTTCCATGCTATGAATGTATATGCTTAATTTTGTATTTCATTTTATATGCATAGACTATGAGATGGATGTGTGGTGAATAGTTTTAGAGGTTGAAAGTTTTAAGTGATGATTCACCCCTCCCCCTCTCAAAGTTTAATTTCCCATTGTATCTCCAACAAAGAAAAGCTTTTCAATTTTGAGGAAAGATCTTGGAGATCAAAGTCTACAAATTGTGAAAGACTATTGAGAAGCAGAAAATTGAAATACAATTTTCCCAACATTAGTTGAATGAAGCAAGAGATGAGTTAAAGAGATCATTGAAGAGAAGGAAGGAAATTTCTACTCAAGAGAATGACACACAATACCAAGATATTGACACTACTAAATTATTTGCAAATGGAAATTCTAATGAATTTGATGCAACAATTGCATATCTAATGGAAAAGAATGGAATCCTATCTGAAGAGTCTAGAAATCTAAAGAGAGAACAAGAGATCCAATTAGCATTGCTCTGTGAAGTGATGAAGTAGAAAAAGAAAGCTAAAGAGGACAAAATCATGACTGAAGATGAAAAAAGAATTTTGACCAACACACTAGAAGAGAAAACAACAAAGGTAACTAGGATTGCTAACATGCAATTGGAAACCTTCAGTCAAATGATGACTACAAATCATGAACTAAATGCAAAGTATATTGAGATCACAATACTGAAGTTGCAAAATGAACAACTGATAAATGACCTAAAAAGAGAAAAGGAGTTTTCTAATAGTTTCAAAAAACCTAGTGAAGCCATCAAATACTTTGAACAATTGATGATATCCCCTAGATCCAACAATGATACTTCTAGATTGGGATACACTAGTACTGAAGAAGGAGAAGCATCCAAAAGTGGCAAAGAGAGAAGCAGCAAAGGTAAGAACTTCATATCTACTTGTCATAATTATGGTAAGACAAGGCATAATGGAAAATCTTATAATTGGGATTATAATTCAAGGTATGGTTGCCATTACTATCAAGAATATGGACATGTTGTTGAAAATTGCATAACACATTTCAAAAGTTACTATAGTAGATGGTTGAGTCAAACCACATTTTTTAGGTGCTTGAAGACTAGTCACATCAAAAAAAACTATCCAACAAGGTCAAAGGCACTAAACAGTGAGTTCAAAAAATGCAAAGAAAAGGTAGATGTTGGGAATATCAGAGATGAAATAAACAAGACATGGAAGAGAAAGGAAGATTCCAGCACATCAAGTGTAGAAGGAATCACTTCACCCAATGGATCAGGTGATCATACCTCCTCCAATTAAGAAATCAAGAGGAAAGTGGGATCGATACCTAAAAGGATATAATTTAAATCAGTTCCAAGGATTTAGTGCTAAAAAGATTACACATGCATAAAGAAAGATGAAAAGTGTTGTTAAGAATCAAGAAAAAATATTTTAGTTTTCATGTTGTTGTCGAGCATGAAATGTCTCACTATGGTTACTGACTGAAATATTATTTGATAATGAGATATCACAATTGTTAGTGTTGACTGAGCTCATAGTCATTTTTTAGTGGAAAGGAAATTTCATGGAAGTTGAGTGAGTTGAAATCTTTATTGAAGCAAGCTTACAGCTATGTAAGCACTAAGCATTAATTACAAGGTTTTGAGGTCTATATGATCGATTTCTACTCATTTGACATTATTCAAATTTTAAGGAGAGAAAGAAGAGTTAAAGATGAACTAGAGAAATTGTTCTAAGCTTTTGCAAATGGATTCAATAGCCACTCGACACCATCACTGCAAAATTGTAAAGGTATATATCGAGTGTTGAGTTACGTAGTTTGAATTTTTGCAAAACCTAGTTTTATGAAATGGTGTCTAGTTCTTCAGAAGCCAAGGTTGTAGAGGGAAAGGAAGTTTTGAATTTGTAATTGATAAGTAATGAGATTAAACAACCTAATTTTAGAGCTATTCTAGACATAGCTTATAATCAAGATCCATCTGGTGCATTGTCAATGATACCACTGCAAGTCTTAATAATCCAAGATGTTAAATGTTGCTATACATGTAAGGTTGGAAGCATAGGAGACATGGAAATTAAGGATACATATGGGAAATCATGTGAAAATGGAGTGTTGAAGGAGGAATTCAAAATTTTTGAGAAGAAAGGGTTAACCCGTGCCCTAGATTTCTCCAACATCTTCAAGGTAAAATGGATAAATATAGTTTTGAGTAGGATGCATGATAATTCTATATGGTTAGAAAATAGACTGGTGAAAATCACCAAGAAAATTATGTAGAGATTTATAGGTTATCCAACCCTAGATCGGCTAGAGACATTGACAAGTGAAGCAAAAGAGGTAATTGAAAGGAATATAGGGGCTATATGGAATAAACAAGGGATGATAATAGATACAATCAAAGATCCCTTAATTTCTTTTACAGTGAGGATTATAGCACATAAGTTCTATCAATCTAGTAGGCTTAATAGTGTTCCATGTATTGTAGTGGATGTGGGATACAAAATAGTAAAGAAAGATCATACTTATGATCTTGTCGAGTTGTAGTTGCAACAATTGACTGAGAATTTGGTGTTTAAATTCTTTTAGAATAATTGAGAGAGGGGGGGAGGGGGTGGTGAATCAATTATTCAAGGTCTAGATGTACAAAATAAAACCTTTTTCACAATTTAGTGAAACCATAAAACATTCATACCCATGCATGCATTCATTGTGCATCTACTAAGACTTATATGTTACTATCAAATCAAATTGTAGAAATGTAAATCATGAAACACAACACATTCATTAGCACATTTGACACAATGATTTAATGTGAAAATCCAATTTGGGAAAAACCATCAGTAATATGCTACTCCTTTTCAATCTTCTAAAGTGATGCCCTATGAAAGGCCAACCCTATTAAAAGTTATAATAAACATTTTTAAATGTGACCCAATTAAGGGATTTCAATCACCCTATTAAAAGTGAGCCTTGTTAGAGGACTTTAGGCCGTTCACTTGGAATGCCACCATGTTAAAGGATTTTCCAATGATTGTTAGGTCAACCTTAATCCAAAGGATTTACCCTAAACTGATACAATTGTTAGAGAGTAATAGTAGAGCTTTGATCTGATACAACTTACAACTTCACTTGCAAATTACAAATCTCTGTTCATTCCTCAATTTTTCTTGGATTTCATACTTTGTAGCTCTGACAACTTGTTCACCCTTCAAGCATTCATCTTTTTAAGCCTTCATACTTGGTATGCCATTGCAGACACTTCTCTTGGGTGACTTGATGAAGCAAAACCCTTAATTCCTTCTCCTCCTTAGGTTCTCTCTTATTACACCAACCTTTCTAACTCTTTTTCTTAATGATTAGACATTTCTATATAAAGGAATTTAGAGTATTTCCTCACTCATTATCCATCATCTAAATTAAGGTTTTGGATGGATTAGGTAGGATATAATGTATCTACCCCATATCTTGTCTATTCTAGAAACTTCTCCTAGAATCCATTTGAATTAGCCTAAAAATGGTTTACATCAAATTGGTTCCACCAGTTCATCAATCTTATCTTCCTCCTGGTTCACAAGTTCCAAGAAAACAAACTTGTCTGCTTATATTTGGAAAATCTTTGATCTTTGTCATAATGCATCAGCTTGGCATTATCAATCTTCTGATGCTCGACACTGTTGCTCAGCATCAACTATTTTTCTCAACACCTACTATCCATTGGGTAAAGCTTGGAAAATAAACTTTATTTAACTTGTTCTTCTAACTTTCTAAGTGTAGCCAACCATATTGTAACCTTAAGTAGATCATCAATATATCATGTTTTCATTGTCTTAACTAATCCTTGTACTTCATTACATAATCATAACTCAACCTTTCCTCTAGGTACTTTTGTTACATCTTATTGATCAAATCCTCCTCATCAATCAACTAAGTGATAGTACTTGAATCTTATAAGCAATTATCTTACCAGAAAATAGCAGGTTTGACATCAATGACAAAACAATGATTGAAACACATACACTTCTTCAACAATCTTCTTCTTAACAATCTCTTTTCAAATTATCTTTTCAATCAGATATCAACAATCTCTGTCTTTAGCATTGATGGAAAACCAAACTAATAAACCTATATCATCAAATGATGAACATCTTGTTCAACCAAATTGGCTAGGTTAAGACAAAAAGGAAATACCAAAGAAAGAACTTGTATTCCTTGTATTCCTCTTTTAACAACTCCAATCTTCTAATTAGGTTACAAAATATCTTCCTTAAAACTCCCTCAGAGTTCCTTCTCATATCTCCCTCTTACTAGGTAGATTAGGATTTCTCCCTCTTTCTTTCTAGCTCTCTGATTTTCTCCTTCTCTGTTCTAACTTGATTCTTGATATTTTTGTCCCTCTCTGATCAACAGATCAGTTTAGGACTTTCTTCCACTTTTCTCTTGATCTTTTGATGATGTGCTTTCTCCACTATTCCTCTTGTACTTGATTAGTTTAATGTACTTTCTCCCTCTTTGAGAAAAATTCCAAAGACATATACCAAACACTTGTCATCTTTTAATATATACAGATATGAGCTTTTGTAGTTTCCTCATTTTCTCCTTCTGTCACCTCGCTTGTGACTGATTTAAAATTTTAGTTCTATGATTACTTTAGGTAGTTCCTAAAGTAAGATCCACTATATCAATTTATATATATGAACATCAACTTGTTTGATGCAAGGAACTCCCTCTATTTCTTACATAGCCTTTGATAGGGGTATCACCCCTAGTTTACCTCTTAGATACTCATGAGCATCTTTAGGTAATGGTTTCATGAAGATATTGACAATTTTCTCTTTCGAGTTAACATATTCCATCTTCACCTCTTTGTCTTGAACTAACTCTCCAACATAGTGATACTTGATTGCAATGTGCTTTGTCTTTGTGTGCATCATTGGATTCTTTGATATATTCATAACACTTGTATTATCATAATAAAGTGTCACTGGTTCTATGATTTCTTCCTTCATTCCTTTGAGTAGCTATTTGATCCATACAATGTTTGTGCAATTTATAGCAACAACAACATATTATTCTTTAGCAATAGATTGGGAATTACAACTTTTTTTCTTGCTTGTCCATGTAACCAGTCTCTTGCCTAAGAAAAATGCTCCTCCATTGGTGCTCTTTCTATCATTAATGTTTCTAGCCTAGTCAACATCAATGTAGGCTTTTAGTTCAAACCTTTCATTCTTATTGTAATATAAACCAAACTCTTATGTTCCTCTCAAGTATCTCATTATTCTTTTCATAGCCATCAAGTGATTCTCTCTTGTATTAGTAGAAATCTTGCAACTATCCTCATATATAATGCAATATCAGGTTTGATATGTACTACATATTGCAATTTACCAATCATGGATTTGTATAATGTTTGATTTACCTCAGCTGAATCATCATTCTTTGACAACTTGTGTCCTATCACCATAGGTGTACCTATAGGTTTGGAATCCTCTAGTCCAAATGTCTTCAATATCTCTTTGGCATATTTTGACTGAGTGATGTATATTCCATAGTTCATCTGATATACTTGTAATTCCACAAAGAATTTGATCTCCCTAAACATAGACATTTCAAATTCTTGCTTCATCTAATTTGCAAATTCTTTACAAAAAGCATCTTGTCCTCCAAATATGATATCATCAACAAATATTTTAGATAATAGTATACCTTTTTCCTTTTCTATCTTCATATATAGATTGTTGTTATCATCCGTTCTTTCAAATCCAATCTTCACAAGATAAGTATGAAGTCTCTCATACCATGCTCTTGGTGCTTGCTTCAATCCATTTAGGGCTTTGTGCAACCTACATACCATGTTCTTATTGTTTTCATCAAGAAATCCTTCCAGCTATTCTATGTAGACTTCCTCTTCTAGTATGCCATTCAGAAATGTAGATTTAACATCCATCTGATAAACTTTGAAACCTTTGTATGAAACATTAACAAGTAGAATTCTCACCTTTCCATTCTTGCAACTGGGGCAAATGTCTCATCATAGTCAATTCTTTCTTCTTGTGCATATCCTTTGAAAACTAATATTTCTTTCTTTATTGTCACTTCACCATTCTCATCTAGCTTGTTTCTAAATACCCACTTGGTACCAATCACATTCTTGTCTTCTGGTCTAGGAACTAGACTACATGTTTTTTTTTTCTCTATCTGTTGAATCTCTTCTTCCATGGCCTTATACTAGTCATCATCTTCTAATGCATATTTCACTATTTTGGGCTCCTTCATGCTTAACAAGCATGATTCAATTCTCAATCTATTTCTTGTCATTGGCCTTGCATCTTTGTTTCCAATGATTTGATCAACAAGATGATGTCTCTTGACATATTTAGACAATCTTGACTTAGCTCTTATTTCCACATTATGTATTTTTTTAGCTTCAAAGTCACTGTGTGCATCTCTATAAGGTATCTCAACATATCTTTCATGTATACTAATCATAGAATTAGAATGTGCATTTTCTTCATTTTGCAACTTTGCATCTGAATGTAGCTCAGTTTCTGAATGCAACTCAACATTCATAGGTTGTGACTTGGCAGTTATTGAGACTTGTTGTTGGTTTGAAACTTAATTTGTAGCATCTTCTTCAGAAAGGATTCCTTCATAGAATTATACAAATGATTTTTATTCTTTTGGTTCTTTCATAGGTTCAACCTCATGTACTTCTATAAATTCATCAAAATTCACATTTGCACTTTTCACAATTTTGTTGATGTTAGTATCTAAACACTTATAGGCTTTGCTTTTTGTGGAGTATCCAAGAAATATACCTTCTTTAAATTTTTCATCAAACTTCCCATTCCTAAAATCTTTAAGAATATAACACTTACTTCCAATTACTTTAAATTATTTCACATTAGGTGGATATCCATACCATAATTCAAAAGGTGTTGAATGAGTACTTTTCTTGACTTGCACATAGTTCAAGGTATATACAACAATACTTACAGCTTCTCTCCAGTATTTCAAAGCAACATTCTTCTCCATCATAACTATTCTGACACAGTCCATTATGGACCTATTTCTTCTTTCAACAATTCCATTTTGTGGAGGGGTCCTAGGTGTAGATGTCTATCTTTTGATTCCTGTGTCATTACAAAACATCTCAAATTCATTTGAAGTAAATTCTCCTCCTCTATATGATCTCAATCATTTTAGACTCTTGTTTAATTTTTCAACTCTGCCAAGTACCACTTAAATATTAGAAAAGTATCAAATTTTTGTTTTAGAAACATGAATGCCATCATCCTAGAGTAATCATCAACAAATAGCATTATGTAATTATCTCCTTTGTAGCATTGCACTGCAATTGATCCACACAAGTTAGTATGAACAATCTCTACTATTTCTTTATAAGTATAAGCTTTAATCTTAAATCTCGACTTTGACATTTTATCTAGCTGACATTGTTTGTACACTATATTATCAAGTTTCTTCAACTTAGGCAATCCTCTAACTCTTTTCATGTTACTGATACTAACCAAATTATCAAAATTTACATTATATAATCTCTTGTGCCAAAGCCATACATCATCAGGTGTTGCAATAAGACAAGTAACATCCTCTATATTTAGATAGAACAGATTACTTATAGTTTGATCACCCTTTCCAATCAACTTCCCATTTATGTCATATATCTTGGCAATTTTTTTCAACCTTGCATTCTAGATTATTTAGTTGTGACATACTTAACAAGTTATAATTTTAATCCTTCAACATAGTAAGCATTATCACATGAAATCTTGTCTGTGAGTTTGATAGACCATTTTGCTTTTATCAAACATGGTATCATTACCAAATCTTATACTAGTTCCATCATAACAAGTTAAGGTAATGAACTTACTTTTGTCTCCAGTCATGTGATGTGAGCATCCATTGTCAATGATCCATCTATCATTCTTATTCACACAAGTCACAAGTGTAGTTGCCTCATCCTCATCAAATTCATCTTTCATTGCAACATATACCACTTCATCATCGTGTTCATCAGAATCATTTTCATCAGCAATGTAGCATGACTTCTTGCCTTTATCTTTTTAATCTCTACTATCATCTTCTCTTCTATTTTTGTGCTTGTTTCCTTCTATGTGGTTCTTCTTCTATGTACATCTTGCAACAATATGACCAACTTTATTTCAATTGAAACAAATGATGGGTAGCTTTCCATTGAACTTACCTTTACCTTAGTGAAATATTCTTACCAATAGTGCTTCCAATTGTTCAATGTCTTCCTCATTTGTATTACTATCACTGGATGCATATTTTATCTTTCTTTTCTTCTTTTTCTACTTTACCTCCTCAGAATCCTTCAATAAAAATTTAGCTTTGAAAGCTGATTCAAGACTCTCTGGTTTGTAATTGTCAAAATTAGATAACTCAAAATTACTGAGTCTACCTACCAGACCTTCAAGGGTTAGATTATTTTTTGGTTTATATCTCAACTCTTGGATTGCAAAAACTCTAATAGCATAAATAGGTAGTAATGTCCTGAAGACTTTACTTAGCACAATATCATCATCTATTTGACCAGTAGCACCTTTTATTGCACTAAGAACTTCTTTTATCCTAGCAACATATTGAGCAATATTCTCACCTTCTTCCATTCTCATGTCACCAAACTTACCTCTAAGGCTCTTAGACTTGGCTCTTTGGGAACTATGATATGACCAAGTCAAATATCACAATGGACCTAAAGATTGCTTTAGTCATTAGAAAGAAGAATAAGATGGTAAATAAAATGAAAGAGAAATTTGGTGAAGGGGTAGATAAAGAGGATGAAGATGATGATGATGATGAATAAGAAGAAGAGAATGCACCTACCCAAGCACAACTTTCCATCACCCAAGGTCAAGGAGAGGACCAACAAGAAAAGGAAGTAGAAATTGTAGAAGGTGCTAAGGGAGAAGAATCCAATGAAGCACCTACAACTACTAAATAGAAGAAAAGAAAAGCTAAAGCACCTGTAATAAACAAACCAAAGAAGGTTGCAAAACCTACTTAGGCTATAGTACCTATAGCTAGGGCTAGCACAAGGGCCACTGCAAAAAGGCTAAGGAAGTATCCAAGCCAAAGGAGAAAAGAGCTAGTCAAGATAGTACAAGTGAACAATCTCAGAAGAGACCATGGAGAAAATATGTTCCTCCAGTTCAATCCGATGAAGAGAAGACTGAATCTAATGACAACAATCAATTTCAAGTGGCAAGTCATAGTTCTTCTTTGGATTTAGGTAATCTATGTTAGAATATTAGAAATCATGTTGATTTATCTAGATTCTCTCACATTGAGTTTGACAATCTTGGGAAGATTGAAAAGAATCAAGTTGAAGAGGCAATATATTTCATGATGGAAATATTAAAAAAGATCCTCTTGAACTTGCCAAATTCATACCCAATAGTTTGTAAGAGAGAGTTGAGTAGAAGTGGCACTATTATCTGAATATTGATAAACAAATAAGGTAATGCCAAAACTAAGTAAGGGTACAATGGAAAAAAAATTTACGAAACATACTAGAAATTTTGCACCAAAATATAGGGCATTTAGTATATTGAAAAATAAAATTGATGATGTTGTATACATGTCTACTTTGATGTGGAAATCACTATATGGTTTGAAAACATCCTAGGCAATATTGCAAGCACCTATTGAGGTAGGTGAAGAAAAAGAAGGAGAAAAAGAAGATGACACTAAAAAAGATATAGTTGAGGGAGGCACATATATGAACATAGACACACAGGCACCAACTGAGGATGAGCAGCCAAAAGAATAGAGTGTACCAAATACATTAGTGTTGAGTGCTAGTCCTTTACATGAGGTGAAAAAAGAAGATGACACTATAAAGATAAAGGATGTTTCTAACACTACCACTCAGAAGATCAATCCGATCATAGAGGATGACTAGAAAAAGATATTGGTGGAATCCACCACCTAGGCTAAACTTTGTGAGAATCTCGTAGTAGTGATTATTGATAGGATTGAGAAGGCACATAAGGTATATACAAGGGAGCTATTACAAAAACAAATTACACCTTCAGCCCCTCCTTAATTCACAATGATACAACCAACATTACCCCTTGTGGTATATCAAAGGAAGAAGATAGCTACTCCTACCATCAGTACAATGGCACAAAGTACTCCAATCTTAATCACTATAGAGGAAAGTGAACATGACAAAGGTGAGATAGATGGAGATAAAAAAATGAGACATAAAATAATGAAGAACCTTAAATTCAAACAGTTCGGGTAGATACTCCTGCAGCTCCAACACATAATCAAGTTGTTACTAATAATATAGAGGAAGAGAAGGACATTCCTGAAGAGTCAAGTTTGACAACAAAGCTAGAGGAGAAAATAGCAATACAAACATTGGTAACATTACCAAAATCTTCCATTCCTCCTAGTCAATCTCTTTAGAGGCTAATTATAGAAGGTACACCATTACAATCCTCAAGGCCAAGTCCAAGTACATCCAAGGGAGCTAGAGTTTCATCATTTTTTGATGTAAACCTAGATGAAGTAATTGAGTTTCCCAAATTTGATTATGAAACTAATACTATTGAGAAGATGAGTATACTCTAGGAAGCTCTAGCAAAGACAAAGCATCAAGAATTACTCTGACAAGACCATAGGTAGAAGCAAGATTTGATTGATATCAAAGAAATATTTATTGATGCATTCAATCTACTAGCTCCAAAGGAAGACAAGGCAATTATTGAACAATTAACTAAGTTGATGGAGAAGCTAAATGAAATAGATCTAGATTCTAATGTTAAATTACTTGAATGGTCTAAGAGAAAGTTCCAACATAAGGTTGATGAAAAGATATCAAGTGTTATTGCATTGACAAAGGTTGAACTAGAAACCAAAATAGAAAGTGTAAAGAAGATACTAGAGAATAATTTCTCTTTGTATACCAAACCAAACAATACTGCACCCTTCACAAGGGAAGTTATGAGTGATATCCTAAACTTGGAGAGCATTATGCACACATCTAGCATCACTCTACCAAATCTCTAGCCCAAAGTGAGAAACACTTCAACACCCTCCTACATTCCCAAAGTTAGGTAGCAACATTACATGCAAGTGAAGCCAACATTAGGGGTAAATTGATATGCATCCAGTCTACATTGACTCCACACATGGAGATACTGCACAAGGAACTAGCCTACGTTGAAACTTTCATGAAGAAAGACTCTCATATTTCTACACATGAAGGCTTATTACACCTTGCTACCAAGTTGGCCATCCAAATTAAGTCACTAAAGGTAGCTTGTGATAATTGGGATGCAACTCTAAAGATTATCCTTGAGATCCACAAACAATTTTTGGACAAACACACTATTATTGTATAACCCATTAAAATAAGCATCAAAAAGGGGGAGTAAGGATAAAGCGGAAGTAAGTAAGGAAAATGGGGGAGTAATAATGAGAAAGAGTATGGGGGAGACAAAGACAAAGCTAAACAGACAAACAATCTACTCATTAGGAGAAATATTTTCTATTAGATACAGAGTATATCACAAAAAAATCAACTCAGAAAGAGTTATGAAATTGAAATTTTGAGGTATGTCTGATAAGTCATATGTTGCCAAATTTTTATATTTTGAAATTTTTGTATATAATCCAAATAGATACTAGTTATCTATGTTATGCTCATAAAGATAAGATCATTAATGTATGACCAAGTTTTTTTGACACTCATGTCAAAGGGGGAGATTGTTGATCTTATATTGGTTTTGACTAATGAGTGTTTATACACTTAAGTAATCTACTTAGTACATATTAAATAAGTAACATATGTCAAGCATATCATATAAGATAGTGCATGTCAAGTAAATAGTGAGTGTTGAGCCACTCAAGTGTTGAGTCACTTAGATGCCAAATAGATAGTATGTGTTGAGTGATTCAAGTGTCGAGAAAGAAATGCATGTTGAGTCACTTAGATGTCGAGTGATAGCATTGAAGTTATAGTTAGTTTTGAGCACCAAGGACTTTAGATGTTGAGTAATATAGTTTTGATATACTTTTTTTTATTGGCACAAACTACTATGTTAAAAAAAATTGAGCCGACTTAAGTATTGTTTAATGATTTTTGTTGATAAGTACAAATATTAATTGTAAATCACTATGCATGACATGCATCCAATAAAAAAAAGGGAAGGTTTAAGTGGAAATATGGGTGAATCACTACCATTGATTCATACCTATCCCTAAATCACCTAGGTCTTCTTAAGGAAGATGAACCCTAAACCTTAGTTATATCATAAAGAAATGCTAAGGAGAATTGAAGAGATTTTGCATGTGCAAATAGAGCATTCATAGTGATTAAGGTGTTATGAATTGAGTTACATTGTAGAATTAGTTAAAAGGAGAATAGAGGAAAGGAAGTAGAGGACAATAGGGGTACATTTGATCAGAAAGGATCAAGTACACATTAGTATAGAGGTGATCTAACATCAAGCAATAGAGTGCTAACCAAAGGATCATTGCTGAGACATTTTAACAGGTGAATTAGTTAAATCTCTTAACAGATTAGTCCTAACATGCTCTTGTAAATCCTTTAATAAGATGCTTACTTCATTATAAGTTACGGGCCTATTACTAGACCCACTTTTAGTAGGGTGTTCTAAATCATTTAACAGGGTAAGATCTAACAATCTTGTAAGCCTTTAACAAGGTAGACCTTTCACAAGGTAGATCATGTTTTATGGTCAAATGTTGTAATCATCATTGGATACACTTTATTGCTACAGTAGTGAATATTTGTGGGTGTCATCCCCACCCTAGTTTTAACTTCTCCTTTGAGAGTTTTTGGGTAACCAAATATCTTGTGTCATACATGTGTTGAATATTTACTTTCATCCTATGAATGTATATGCTTAATTTGGTATTTCATTTTATATGCATAGATTATGAGATGGATGTGTGGTGAATAGTTTTAGTGGTTGAAAGTGAAAGATTTTGGTATAGCTCTGATACTATGTAAGAATTTGATTAAGGAAATAATTCAACACCAAGATCAAGAAGCTCAATAGATAGCACAAGAGAGACAAATGATGATCAAATGAAAATGGATATCAAATGATTGGATATCAAATAGTTGGATAAATACAATATAGAAATGCCTTGTATATAAAGGCAACTGATATGACTAGGACTTAACAAAGAGATAAGCATACCAACTAAGCACATGTCCACCAAGAGTGGATTATCCTCCATTGTGCATGAATGTACATGCAACAATGAGAGATAAGAATGCAAAGGTGTATCTCATAAAGAGATGTAGTAGACACATGTGCTCAATTGGAGTGCAAACTACTGTGTTTTCAACATGACAACTCATATGAATATGAAAACTTCTAGGTATCTACATGACAATGAATATGAATATGCATTATCCTAAGTAAACTTAATTAAAGTGTAAACAATACATACTTATTTACACCAAAACCCCCCCTTAAGTGCAACTTAGGGGAATGCACTTAAGCTCACAAAAGCTAGATGATAATGCAAGATGGGTCCCAACTACTAGGCCATGTTAGGTACCCATGTACAAAATACAACTGAAAATGATATGCAATACAATATCGCATAAAGTAGAGAAAGAGGGAGAACCACATGGGAAAAACCCTCCCCAAAAAGGAGAAAAGAAAAATAAAGTAAGATGCATGCATGGATGGAGTAATCAAGACCCCCCTATTATGACATACATCATGATATACAATAGAGAATCCCTCCATACAAAGGAAATAAGGATAAATGAAATTGACCCCATAGTGAATGATTTCCAGCAAGAATGATGACTACTTGAAGACAAAAGAGAATCCAATGCCTACAAACAACATTTCTCCCTTTAGGAAGAAGATACACCAAATAAAAATGCAATAAGGCTTCTCACTATGGATAGGAAGATTGAAGGGGAATCCATATGAAGTATATTGTCTCTGAAGTCTGAAGATGTGCCACCGTATCCTTGAATATTGAAGATTTCATGAACCAATCAAGATCAAGTCCAATAGAAGAAGGTGATAGATAAGGAACCAATGGAAACTACTCCATATAGGAATATGGACCAAACTCCAAAGACCAAGATGCCTCCTCAAAAGAAGAAAGAAAAAAAAGAAGCCCCCCCTCAATGTAGAATCTGAACCCATGAAATATACTCTTGGATCAATGTAGAAGATGCACTATGAAAATTGAATGATATTTTTACCTTGAGGAAGAAATGATGTCATTGGTGTACAAAAGAATCCTCTCCAATCAATAGGAAGAACTCTCATAATGTAATTTGTCTTAGGAAACTGCATAGGAATCTGCAACACATGAGTATGATCAACCATGTAATCTGTCATCTCAAGCGAAGTTTGAGATTCATGTAAAGTAATTTACAAAGACTCAAATGTCTTATCTAAAGTGAAAAGGACCTCTTGCAAATGTTGTAAGAAAGTATCCACAATCATGTTAAACTTGAAAGAAAAATCAAGTGGAGAATCATGAGGGTTAGGCTTAAAGTGTTCCTCACAACAACTAAAGAAGGATTATCCTCAATAAAGATAATATGTATATCATCAATAGTGTCTCCCATATCCTTAATGTAGGACTCCACAAAAAAACCTCCAATGTATTTCAAGTAGTCATCCCAAGGAACTGAGTCTCAAAGACAATGAATATCTTGCTGAACTAAATCATGTGAATCCACGACTGTGTGAAGACAAGAATCATCAAGAGTGAGAGTAGATGCAATATAAATAGGAGAATTAGTAGCTACAATTGAAGGTAAAAGATCTTTTGGGAATGGAGGAACATGTGGATCTCCATACATCTCCCAAAGATAAATCCAAATATCTTAAAAATCAATTGACTTCATGTCATCAAGTGAATCCATAACCTCCATATCCATATGTAGAAAGAGTGCACGACAAATGATTGTAACAATGTCACCATGATATGAAAGTCCTTTCACATATGTAAATGCATTATTCTCACTAAGATAAGTGAGAACTAATTCACTCCATTGCTTATAGTTTTGTGTTGTCAAGATAATTAAATCTTCCTCATCGATGATGTACTAATCAATTCAACACCACCTAAATAGATTTTTGGCACTTTACACTAAGTGCATGTACAATTGCCACTTGTCAATTTTAGGCCAAAGTGGAACTCTAATTTTTGATATTTACAACTAAAAATATGAAACTATATATGACTCAATAAGATAAGACATAAGACCTCTCAAGGATCTAATTAATTACAAGTGCCAAAATAAGCCAAAAATGACCAAATACTGAAAGTACTATGTCTACTTATAATTACTCCAAACTACTACCTGGTCTAGAAAGTAGACAAAAAATCATGCACTTTCAAAAAAATAGCACCTGAATATGTGTCCATATGAGCCCGAATGAAGCATCTAAAGTTGTAAAAATTAGGATTAGCAATTTTTAGAAAAATTCAAGAACAAAGATCACAAACAACATGCACTAATGTGTAGATCACGAAATTCTACCCCAAAACAAAAATAATTTCTCAAAAAAAGGAGTCTGTATGAGGGAGATATCATTTTTTGAAAATCACCTTTGTAATTACTTTTCCTAAATCATCATCATCGCACCTCCAAAAATCAAATGACTCTAGATTTCACCTCAGATGTCCAATTACACATTATCTTCTAGGTCTTCAAACAAAGGGAAAATTTTCATGTCCAATTTGTGTTTTGGAGATGAAATCTTTTCATTCAAAAAGTTTAGAAAAGTAGATGTTTAATGAGAATATAATACTTCCTCCACAGAAATCATAAGTATCAAATACTAAGAAATATCTTTTCATGGGAAATAAGAGACTCAAGGAAGCAAACTAGGAGTCATCGAAGGGTGGGGTCCCATGATTGATACGATATTATTATAGATACCCCCACTTATTGCTTTTAAAATCCCTAAAATATGATAACATGTGTAAGAATAGACAATCATACATTGACTAATAGTTGATCATTTCTTTCTTTCTTGGTTATTGATTGGTCCAAGGTAAAAGCACAAACCTATGTCACCCTTTTACAAAGGAAAAGGCTAACAAAAGTATAGTTGTTCACCTTAAATGAAATAAAACTGGTATTATTATTTAGAATTTGAAATTGAAGTAAACTAATAAAATGTGTTGAAATGGATGAAGTTTAGAATTATAATTTTTAATAATTATTTGGAATAAGAAATAGTATATTTTCTTATTTTTTAAAGATAACTTTTAGTTGCTGAAAAATGTTGGAAATTAGGGGAATAGTTCCCACCACAAAACTGCATGGAAATAAACTTATTTCCCCTTGATCTTAGATTATGTTATAGATAACATATGTAGCTAGAACAATCAAAAATAAACATTAGCTTTAGACCTATATTTTCTCTTTTATAATGATTTAAATTTCAATTTATTCAAATCAATTGTTTTCATCTCCCACCACATTTTTCAAAATAAATCTATTCCAACCAAAAGAAAAATTATAGATTCTGGAAGAGGACTCTCTCCTCTAGAACATCATATAATTTTTAATTTTTTAAATATGATTTAGTATTTTTTTCTTTCTCAAAATTGACATCTTCTCTAGTGTTAAAATATGTACTTGTAGTTTTTTTAGTTATAATTTACTATATCTAACTAAAACACTATGAACTCTATATAAGAATATTCTTGAGTTGAAGCTCTATAAAATGGTGTTTATATTTTATTAAAAAAATATCATAACAAATAGTAAGATTTATTGAAATGTCAGTTTTCTAAAATAATCGTATTTCTTTAGTAATTGGATACTAACTAGTATAAAAGATGCATTTAATAGATATTTCTAATTGGAAAAGTGTGAGACCATATATAACTTAGCTAGAATATCAAGATCGTATGTTTGAACAAAATTATTTTTTAGATAGAAATACTCAAATTCAGTTGTTCTAATAAGTCAGCTTGAAAGGTGACACAACTTTATACTTTTACCCTCAGACATTTATGTTGAATGTACTATTTATTTTATTGGCATCTATTAGGTGTGACAATAATGAGTATTAGGAAAATATTTTGAAATGGCACTTTTTGAGCACTTTGCACTCCACAACCTCTATAGAGAGCTCAGTAAATGTAGAAATTCCTAAACCTTATATTTAAGCATTTTAGTCACCTATGAAGGTTCACCAAAAAATTAGCAAATTCAAATTAGGATTTCTAGGTGCACAAATCTAGCCTAGGGACTATTGGGTGTCTTCCCCCAAATCAAAGCCACAAAGAATGAGACCTCGCTAATGGAAGCTATAATATAATAGAACTAATTTTTAATATTATTCATTCCATCTAATTTTTTTATGTTTAGATTTCATTTTTCTATTTTTATTTATTTAGTGTTGATATAATTTATCCTCATAAAGATCATCAAGGCATTATTGACCACCTTCCAAAGGGACTAAAAATTCATCATAGATAATTTAGTAGGTTGTTTTACTTTGAGAAACTAAAAAATGTGCTTTTGTTTGATATTATGCATATTGGGGACAATATAACAAAGATATGAAAAATATTGGATGGAAGGCATGGCAAAGAAAATATTGTGAAAATTTGTAGTGACATTCATTAGTCCAATATGCAATGAAAAATTCATTCATTCAAATAAAAATGGAAACTAGATTAATATAAGGGCCCTTGTTTATTGATAAACTAGAAAGATAATGTTATAAAAAAAGGTCATATGAAAAAAGATTGATTTTTGACTAGATTTATTGTGAACATAAATAATCTCACATCGAACAACAATGAATTTGTGTTAGGTTTGAAAATGCATTATGGGCATACCTTCAGTAGGGTAATTCATGTTTGTCAATATTTACTAAATATTCATAAATTCTATGTACTTTTCATTATATTATGTTCCAAATAATAAAAAGATCTTTTTATAATTGCTGCAATATATTCTACCTCTATCTCTCGCAGACAACTCTAACAATAATGCCAAGAAAATCATACATGATCTTCAAAAATGCATGAAGCAACTAGTGATATTTGTTTAATTTATTATCCATATATCATTATTGTTAGTTATCTTTATTTTTATATAATATATTTTATATATACTTAGTAAAGTCTTGTTTATATATTTGTGCTTCTTAAATCTCTTGCATGCATTTTTCATCGAAATAAATCTATAATGAAGATATAAAATATTGAAAGAGAAAAAATTCTCATATATTGTGTGAAATGGAAAAGTGTCTACCCCCCTCCATCATTTTCCAATGCACAAGAACACTACCTCATACACCAAGTCAAGGAGATTGAATTGTGTGAACCTGCACACACTAGGTCAATTTGGATGGTTGAGAGGCACTTGAAATATTTGATGGCATAAATTTTACAAAGAACACATATTGAGGGTTCTATGATGGATGGAGCTATAATATACTGAACTAAGGTGTATAATACTAAATGTCTTTCTAATTTTGCAACAAAGATCCATGTAGAGTGCATTTAAGATGATAAGCATGTTACCAAATTTGAACAAAAACACTTGATGGAGATAGGTAGATTGATGGAATCAAGAGGAAATTTTAAGATGTTATTTTAAACAATTAATTCTTAATATTCAAATTAAATTCATTGTAATTCATCCTTGTTTCAACAATTAGTCAAGAGTGAGATGCACTACATTTGTATATAGAAAATAATATTTGATAGGATGACAATATGGATTGAAAAATATCAACATTCTAATTGCACATTGACATGAGCACGTGTGGCTTCATTGGTTAAAGAATATCATCACGTAACAAAGATTCTAATGTACACAAAGGGAAAATGATTTAGCGTATGATTTAAGAGATAAGTAGGTATGTAGAAATTTATTAATCACTTGTATGTTTATCAACACATGATGCAATGACTTTTACATGTTTGGCATATTGCAGGTAAAACACCATAACACTATGTACTACAATGGTTATAGATTTTGCATCAAAAACCAAGATGACATGAAGAAAACTTGTGATTTAAGGGAAAATCTCATCTTTCAAGTGACTTATATATCATCTAGAAATGGCATGCATCCTAAAGTGTCTCAAAATTGAAACTATAACATTTTGGATGATATAATTTGTTAGAAATAGTGATTACTAAGAGGGGGGGAGGGGGTTGAATCAATATTCTACAAACTTTAGTCACCAAATAGATATTATTACTTACTTTAAACCATGCATAACAAAGCAATAAATTAATACTAAATAGTAATAGTAACAATGCACAAAGATAACTCATGACACCATATTTTGTTAACTAAGGAAACCCTAGCCAAGGGAAAACCCTAGTGGGGATGATACCCACTAGATAATATAATAATGTATAAGTTTCTTGTTAGAGGATGGACCCTATTTGGCAGTCAATGAAATTCAGTATAACTAATCCCTATTAGGAGACTTTGAATCCCTTTTAAGAGATTCCAACCTTGTTAAGAGTTGTGGAATAATGTATGCAAGATGAGCCCAATGCCCAAACATGCAATTTCAACTACAAGAAGAGCTCACTTCTTAAACAAGTAATCTACTATTATTTTCCTTCCTTCACTGATCTTTGATCTTCAACTTGATCTCAAATCACCAAATTCCAACCTTGTTAAGAGTTGTGGAATAATGTATGCAAGATGAGCCCATTGCCCAAACATGCAATTTCAACTACAAGAAGAGCTCACTTCTTAAACAAGTAATCTACTATTATTTTCCTTCCTTCACTGATCTTTGATCTTCAACTTGATCTCAGATCACCAGATAGTTCATACAAAACTTCTCATATATCACTTTCACAAAAGTTCACTCACTTTTCAATAACATGAACTCACAAGTCTACACACTTGATACACAATAGCACACTTCTTATCGCAAGAAGTCCTTTGCATAAATACCATGCCTTTACATAAAATATTCCTAGGTCAGCTATGACCACAATTCACTTTTCCAAGTTAGAGTAAACATCTAGGATGTCAGATTGTTTTGCAATCAAAATAATTATTTCCTTCAATTCCACTACCCTGATTCATCAAAACAAGATTAACTCTATTCCATACGGTTTGCACAAACTTTTGAGGTTATACATGTCATCGCCAACATGTATACTATCTCCACATGACTTCACTTATCATAATATGACATCTGCAACATGTTATAAGAAAAATAATACATTGTTGTAAACCAAATTCTATACTTAGACAATTTTTTGATAGCCAAATACTAAGTATCATTATTTATGAGGTTTCCTGTCAACATGTACATCATGTGTTACCATTAATGAAAACAATTACATATCACAATTAGCCAATTGTCAACAATCTCCCCCTTTGGCATTGATAGCAAAAAAAAAGGTAAAATTGGCTAAGTGACAAAAATAAACTATCAAAATAAATATTACATCTATTACAACTTTACAAATATGCTCCCCCTTACAATATACTTCATACTACACATGTATCTCTCCCAAAAATCTCACGTATACAATTTTCACATACATCTCTTCCCCTTTGACATCAATGACAAAGGTCAAAATGTAAAGATACTATTCAAAACTATTGTCCTTGCCTTTATGCTAAAATAATCTTCATACAATCATCAAAAGTGGTCTTCAAACTATCCATACCTTTGTTACATGTTTCTTTGGTAGACTCTACTAATGTGAGAATTGCACATAATGCATATGATGCAATCTCAATGGCATTATATTTGAATATAAAAATTTTGTATATGTGTCCTTGGCCTTGACACATTCTTCTAGTTGCTTCTCAAAAAATGATAACTTTACAGAAATAGATTCTCTGAAATCATATGTTCTCTTTAATATTTGCTCTTTCTAAAGTTCTAATTTCTTGATCTCACTATGAACACTAGCAACTTGACTCTCGATATCATCAACTTTTCTAGATGGGTATTGGATTAGGCTGGATAAAGCCTCTAACTCATTCATCTTTGCCTGCAATTGACCATCCAAATCCTTAGCTAGTTTGTATGATAAAGTACACTTAACATACAAAGCTTTCCCTTCCTATTGACATTTCCAAATTTCTTTAATGCATGTATCAAGATTGAATAAGTCATTCTTGATGTTTTGGAAGATGGTGCTAAACAAATTAACATCATGGGAAATTTGAACCTTCACCTCTAAAACATTCAAAAAATTAGTAAACTCTTCATCAAAAGACTTTAGCACTACCTACACTCTCAGTTTGGGATTTGACTCAGTGTGTTGTACTATCAAAGTACTATACAATCTATTAGTCACTTCTATTAGTGATCTCTACAAACTTTTCACTATCTTATTCTTCTATAAAAGTTTGGATAAGGATGAAATCAGATCAGTCTAATCATCATCATTAGTAGCCAAAATTGCAAGAGATAGTTAAGTAGATGAACTAGATGGTTTAGTCTCATCCTCCCTCTATTTCTTTCTTTCTTCCTTAGCTTTCCTCTCTTCCTCTTCTTTCCTTTCCTTTTCCTCTCTTTCTTTTTTCTCTTTGGATCTTTTTTTTTCTTCTTCTATAATTGTATTTTCCTTTTCCTTTCTTCTTCTGCAATTCTCCTATTATCTTCATCTTCCTTTCTTTTCGTTTCATCCTCAAGCAATTGTTGCTTGGCTTCCTCTATCTTCTGCTTTTCAACTTCTATTAGCCTTTTTCTCTTCCTCAATTTTTTTATATTTTTCTTCAACATCCTTGGTCTCTGGTATATTTGATTTGGAACCACCAAATAGATTGGTATCATAAATGTTAAGAGTCACATTGGTTTGATCAATCTTCATAGTGTCACCACTAACTAACAAATTTGAGGTTTTGGGAGCTAGAGGAGATGCTCCCTATGACTCTGACAAGATTTTATTGATAGTTGTTGCAATCTCATTTCTGAACTTATCCTTCTCATCAACCATAAATAAGAATGGCCTCAACTTATTCCTTAGGTACGATGCAAGGTTATTCAACAATCTCTTAATTTCATCTTCATCATTAGTCTTGCAGATTGTCCTTAGCATAGACTTCCAAATATCAAGGTCTTCTTCTCTTGCTAGAGTTATCTTCTCTATAAGTCTCTCATAGAATTTCTAGTTCACTACTCATTTGATATCCTCCATACCTAGATCATTTACAATGATATGTCTCATAGTAGATATATCAATATGATCCTTCTCAAAATTATTATAAAGATCATAAAATTTGTTCATTTGAAAAAAGTTTCCCTCATTTTCAATTTCTATGTTTATCTTCTCAATCTTCAATTTCCATGGTTGTCAAGATTTTCTTGATGCTTGTTTAAGTGGAGTCACCTTTTCAACTTACTTGGTTTCCTATTCCTCAACCTCTTCATCATCACTAGACTCAGCTATCAATAATGCTTTCTACCTCTTTCTCGGTCCTGTAGACATGTATTTGACTCTCTTAGTCTTAGTTGACACTACTTCAACTAGTCTCTCCAATTTTCTCTTATGTTCGCTGATCTGAACATTAGACACTACTACATATGGTATGCTCTATCCTGAGGTTGTCTCAGCAACTAAAACTGACAAGGGTTGTATTTCCAATACACCTTGTTTCATTGTCTATCTCATGGCCTTAGATTCACTCTCTATCATTTTGACCTCAAATAATGCCTTCTTCATTATTGACTCAACCTTCTTGTGAGATGCTTTTTCTAAGGTTTCTTGATGAGCATGTTGAATGATCTAATCATACATACCAAATTTGTACTTAGCTTTATCTTTGTATGAATTCAATAACAAGTCAATGTAACCAACTACAACATCATCAGTCAACTCATAACTCAAAGGATCTAGAAATGTCTCCCAAGGTTCCACTACTTGAATGTTGGTGTGATCTATACCAACTAATACACAAATGTCTTCCTTAACCTATCCACAATTGTAGGTGAGATCCTAAGTCTTGGTTTCATCTCATTTTGGAATGTTCTCATAATCGAATTACCACTATCAAATACCTTATCTATAGGGTGCCTTCTGCATACCTCTATAATCTTTTCCATAGTGCATCTGTCACCACTCATTATATTTGTTACTAATAAGTAATGAAATCTCTCCAGCACATGAAAGAATATGTGATTTATCAATTATTGGAATCTAAACACACCATTCTTTGTTCTTTTAATCTTTTCAAGGTTCTCCAAGAGTTGTATCCTTAGTATTTCACTCAGATTTACCTGTTCTTTTTGTACACACATCTTGTAAGCTACATAAATAAATCTAGCTGAAAATTCATCTATCTTAGAACTTGCACAAACTGAATAAGCAATAATTCTACTAAGAAATCTCACATCATTCTACTTGATGGAGTTGAGTACCATGGCTTTCCCATTGTATATTTCCTTAGTGTAACTTGCTACTTTCTTCTTAACCATCTTTTCACCTATAGGTACACTTCCTTGTTTTCTAAGACTAGTTACCTCATGAATCAGGTATCCTAGTCAAATTCACATTTGTAATCTTCAACTCATGCTTCAAGATCTTGTATTCTATCTTTAGCTTTGAATATTCATCGTCAGTAGTTCTAGATTTAGAAAATTCAAGCTTTCATTTTAGATGTTCAATCTTTTTCTTCAACTGACCAATGTATACTTTGGAGTCTTCATATTTTTCCTTCAACTTATCTCTTTCTTCATTAAGGAGATCAATTTGTTCAAGAGCTTCTTCAAGGTTTTTCATCAACTATTCCATATCCATAGGGATCTTACTTAAGTTGTAAAGCCTCTTCCAAGTAAATGTGCTCTAATACCAATTGTTAAAAATAGGGATTAGTGAGTTGGAGGGGAGGGGGGTTGGGGGGTTGAATTAGTAATATACAAACTTTAGTCACCAACTAGATATTATTACTTACTTTAAACCATGCATAACAAAGAAATAAAGTAATTTTGAATAGTAACAATAACAATGCACAAAGATAACTCATGGCACCATTATTTTTTAACTAGGAAAACTTGGCCAAGGGAAAACCCTAGTGGGGATGATACCCACTGGATAATATACTGATATGTAAGTTCCCTATTAGAGGATGGACCCTATTAGGAGTCAATAAGAAAATTTAGTATAACTAGTCCCTGTTAGGAGACTATGAATCCCTTTTAGGAAATTCCAACCCTGTTAGGAGTTTTGGAATAATGTATGCAAGATGAGCCTACTACCCAAACATGCAATTTAAACTATAAGAATAGTTCACTACTCAAACAAGTAATCTACTATTAGTTGTCTTCCTTCACTAATCTCTAATCTTCATTTTGATCTCAAATCACTAGATAGTTCATACAAAACTTTGCATATATCACTTTCACAAAAGTTCACTCACTTTGCAATAACATGAACTCACAAGACTGCACACTTGATACACAATAGCACACTTCTTATCACAAGAAGTTCTTTCCATAAATACCATGCCTTTACATAAAATATTGTTGGGTTGGCTAAGACCAAAATTCATTTTTCCAAGTTAGAGTAAACATCTAGGATGTCAGCCCTAATTGGACAAGTAATTGTTTTGCAATCAAAACAATCCTTTCCTTCAATTCCACTATCCTACTTCATCAAAATAAGATTATCTATGTTCTGTACAGTCTGTTCAAAATTCCAAGGTTATACACATCATCACCAACATGTATACTATCTCCATGTAACTTCACTTGTCATAATATGGCGTTAGCAACATGTTATAAGCAAAGAAATACACTACTATAAACCAAATTCTATACTTGACAATGTCCTGATAGCCAAATATTAAGTATCTTTATTTCCAAGGTTTCCTGTCAACATGTACATCATGCGTTGCCATTAATGACAACAATTACACATCACAATTAGCCAATTGTCAACATAATTGAGTATAAATTTGATTTCTTCAAAATAGGTTTTTGTCATCCAATGGCATAGTATATGACTAAATCCAAATAATATTTATAGAACTATTATTGAACATGAAATATTATTGGCATTCAGAATTGTTGGGTGATCAAAACTCCATGGTAGTTTTCTTATAGGAAATTTCATAGCTATTTTTATTAGAAGTCTTCTTTTATTTTAGGTGATTTTATTTTTTTGTACTACTAATGACATTCCCTTTCCTATAGAAGTCAAAATTGCATTCTCCTATATAGGCTATAATCTAAACATCCTAGATAGACCTATAATATAGATGCAAACTCATGTTGGAAATTGTAAATATTTAGTTTTCACTCTTGACTATATATATGGATTAAGGTTTAATTTTACTTGAATTACATCCTCAAAAGTACCATATCTACCACCATCAGAATTTTGATGGTTACAAACAATATTTTTTATAGAGGTATTGTACTTGCAAATTTAGACATGTTGAAAGGGCATCTAAATTTTGATGTTCTACCAAATAGGAATGACAAGGATGTTGTACCTGTAATGACACCCTCATTAGTTTCTTGGATGTAATGTTGTAAACATTATAACAACATACTAAATAGATATGATTCTCCATTCTAATGACATCTCCAAATTTTAGTGATGACATAGGTGTCAAAGGTCAAAGGGCTCATCATTGTCTTATGGCCAATTTAATTTTGGTTTTCTAATTTCATTCTATTTTCTATAGGGTTTGGAATACCAAAGACCATGAAAGTATTTAGAATTATGATGATACCTATGATCATCAATGATTTTGATGATAAGTTTTCAACAACCCCATTAGTCAATTTCCTAACATATATGTGTCAGAATTTTGAAGGATTGTCATTGGAAATCTACCCCAAATGTGCTAGCAAGACAAAATATTTTTAAGATTTCTATGAGACTCTAAAATATCTAGGAGAGAAAATTAATTATGAAGCATCATTGATCCATCAATATTTCCAAGAGAGGAGAACATATTGAAGAATTTTTGAATCTATATAAAAAAAAGTACAAATGTCCTTCAAGATCATCTATCTCATGACTACCCTCCATATATAATATCCTCTCTCATAGGAGGGGTGAAAGAGTGATAATGTAACGAATAAAGAATTATAGAAATTGAAGATGCTTTTTGTGAAGTACTAGCTTGTAATGAGTGTGAAACAAAGACATTTTGAGTTGTAGAAGAATATATGGCTGGTACTAAATTACCTTGAAAATAAGTGTTTGAAGTATGCAATAGAGGGGAAACATTCTTAGAAACTTTGGATGACACAAAATCATTAGGAATAAAAATAATTTAAAGATAATTGTGATTAGGATAGGTAGACAATATTTTCTTGGCTTTGTGGATCACAATGGTCTAACTAAAATCTTCCTTGGAAGGTTATGAAGTAAGAGAAGCAACATAATTCTAATGATGAGTTTTAGACCTTGGAGTAGCCAAAGTGAAATCCTTAATTTTGTGGTATGCAGATTAATAGAAAAAAAATGTATTGAAAAAATTCTAATACATATCATATTGGGCAAAAACATTTTTTTAGAAAGTAAATTCCACCAAGATAATTGAGAGGGGAGGGGGGAATCAATTATCCAACTATTAAAACACTTATCAACCTTATTAATCCATTACCATGTGAAAAATATAACTAGCAACCATAAGAAGATACACATACACAATAACACCATATATGTTAAATAGAAAAACCCTTGATCAGAGGGAAAATCTAAATGAGGATGGTACCCACAAAATGATATACTAATATATAAGTTCCATGTAAGAGGATACACTCTATTGGGAACCAATGAAATATATATCAGTCCATGTTAGGAGACTTTGAATCCCTATTAGTTAACTCCAACCCTTTTAGGAGTTGTAGAAGGTAGATGGACCCACTATCCAAACAATGTCAAGGGTAGGATCACCGATCTCACTATCCAACTAATATGTGTATTATTCCTTGTAAAATAATAGAAATAAAATAACTTGAACTCCTTCCTCTTAATTGGACAAAAACCTATTTTGATCTCAATAACAGATCACCAACTTTGCATCCAAATAATCACTTTGATTGTTTACACGCATTTATCAATGTCACATATATCACTTGTACAATTTGCACTACATACTTTAATCACACACATCAAATAAGGAAAATAACCTTGCTTTATACCATTTCCTCAAAATAATTCCTTGAGGTGATTGTGAGTCTTTCTCAATTAATTATAGCTGGAGCTCATTAAGATATTACAAAATATTACATCTTTCCACAATTACAAATCATTGTCAGCTCATAGTCTTTACAACTTCTCACATGTATGACCTCTAACCTTGTGCACTCATTGACTTTTCCATTAGATTGTCTATTGTCACTATCTAACTATGCTCATCATGATACTATCCATGTTAAGAGATAAAATCCAATCAAGATAGGAGAAACTATTACAAATTTTTTGAATCTATACTAGAAATGACAAAAGTCCTTCAAGATTGTATTTATTAGGACTACCCTTCATCTATAATGTCCTCTCTCATAGGAGGGATGAAATAGCGATGATACGTTGAAGATATAATTCCAAAAACTTAAGAAGCTTATTATGGAGTGTGAGCTTGTAATGAGTGTGAAACAAAGCCATTTTGAATTGTAGGAGAATATATGGTCAATAATGACTTCCCTTGAGAAGTAGGGTTTAAAGTATGCCATAGAGGGGAAACATTCTTAGAAGCCTTGGATGACACAAAATCAATAAGAGGAAAAACTATGGAAAGATAATCATGATTAGGATGAGTAGAATATATTTACTTGGCTTTCTAGATCATAGTGGTCTAACTAAAATCTTCCTTGGAAGGTTCTGAAGTAATAGAAGCTACATAGTCCCAATGAGGATTTTTAGACTTCAGTAACCAAAGGGAAATCCTTAATTTTGTGGTATGTAGATTGATAGAAAAAATATGTATTGGAAAAATTGAAATACATGTCATGTTGGGAAAAACATTTTCCACCTATAAGTATATTAATTATTTTCTTAAGCTCTTTTGCAATGTGAGTCTCAACATAAACCATGTTTTGAGGGTAGGAATGTAAGAAACACTAAGGTTCCAAGCAACTGACCCAAGGTAAATTTTGGGCAATATTTTATAGAAATGCAGAAGAAGGTAAGTGAAGACAAAGAAACTCAGTTAAAATAGGGAATCTAATTTTCTTGTTGTTGGAGATAGTAAAGACTCAAATCCAAGGTTGTAAAATAAGAAAATAAAAATACAAAAACCATTTACCATTTTTGAGAACACACTCAACATGAATAGGGTTCCCAAAATAAAATAGTCAAAACAAATTGGTCAGGTTTAGTACACCATCTAGGTAGAGAGCCACACTTCGGTGTCCCAATCCTTGAGCATGTTGGAACATGACCAAAATTTTAAGTCAATCAAATGCTTTATCAAAATCCTAAATTGAAAAAGAAAAATTAGGAATGCTGAAAATTCTACCTCAAAAAATACCTTGGGGACAAATTTCCATGGGCATTTGCTCCACGAAGAGCTATGATCTCACATAGGCAAAACTCTAGCACTAACAACTAATCATGTGCCAAAGTTTACCCCAACCATTAAAAAAGTCCTACAAATTTGTATAATAATGAGGTTTGAAATAATTTTTGAATATAACTAGTACAAAAACCCTAATGACAACCTAAAAAATGGACATCGACATAAAATTTTCATGAAAACTTATTGTACTGAAATAATAACAACAATAAAATGTGAATTCTCTCTGCTAGGGCTTTTGCATGTAGTATGCCTTTTTTTTTTTCTAAATTCATCTCTAGTTTTACACATGTCATACCACATTAATTGTAGGAGGATTAGGGTTTTTTTATTATGGCTTTGGCTAGATTTAGCCCAGTAGGTGATATTGGTGCTAGAGTTGCTACGACAGATGCTCTTGGTGCCTCCTTTGAACAAATGACCACAATATTTTTCTGGAAGTGTTTCATGAGGGAATCCCTCCCTTGATGTTATTCTTAACATTCATGGGTTTGATGATACATGTAGATAGTTAGAGAAACATACCTTGAAAGGGTGTTTTGTGGGGCAAACTCCTCCTAAAATCATGCTGAAGGAATGGGTTACCAAGATTTGTACTCCTCATGGAGTCCAGATCAAAGGCATTCAAGGCCTTACCAAGGGCATTTTTTGTTTCAATTTTATAACCCCTCCTAGATTGATGGAGTTTTTAATCTTAGGCCCTAGATAATTTGGTCTTCATTACGATTTTTTTGGTTTTGGTTCATGATTTCTTTGTCTTAGATGATGAGAAGCTAAAAGTCCCCATCTAGGTCAATTTTCTAGGTCTCCCCATACCTTGTTAGAATATCATCCATGCAATTGCACAAATATTTGGAAAAATGGTTTTCATAGAGCCAAAGGAGTTCTTTAATGTGTATCCTCAATGGAGGGTTTTTTTTGAGGTGGATCTTTCCCATGACCTCAAAGAAACTATTGACATTTAGGTCAGTGTGCACACCTTCACTCAAAATGTACTTGATTTGAACCTGTCAAACACCTATTATCAGTGTCAATTGGCTAAACACAAGATCAAGGACTTACTGCTGGTCATACCTTGCAAGTTAGCTCCTATCAAAGACACACAGGCCAAGCTTACTAAAAATGCCAAAAAGGATGAGCGGAAAACTATAGTGCACAAGGAAAATACTTCCTTTTTGTCCAAACAACAAGGATCCTCCTTTGCCCAACCTTTTCTAGCACTTGTTCCTATTACTTCTTTTTTTGTTCCAATCACACCAATGGTCTTCCCATCCATTTCAAACCTTTTTCACTAGAGGATGACTTCATCTATGAGTGTTACTCAATCCATATGGGTATGCACTCCACAAGTAGTTTCCATGATTGTTCCACTTGAGTCTCAACCTTTATGATGTTCTTGTAGGCTAGATGGTGGTTTAGAGAAGAGGAGAAGGATCTCTCATGGTGATTCTTCTTCTACCTTCACCTCAAGCTCATTTTTGTATAGTTTCTCCTCTCTTGGGGACTAGAATGACATGCAAGAATTACTTTCATGATTTTTCTCTCATGGAATGCTCATAGTCTCACACAGATATTATGTGCAAGATACTAGAAGTTGGCTTGGTATCCCAAAATCCTTTATCTTCAAGAAGTTAAGATTTTAGGATTTTTTCTCAATGCTTCTTGCATGTTAGTTGGTTAATTTTAAAAATATTATATTAAATATTGAATAATAAATTAAGTTAGAGGCAGAGACAAGTTGTACATTCAAACTTATCCATTAAATTTGAATGGCAACTAAATTCTAATTTTTAAGGTGTGACAAACACATATAAAAAAATGAGATGACAGAAAAAAATTAAAATTAAAATCTCCCCAAAGTTCTTGTTAAAAGTAAAGTCTTGCCTTTCCACATCTTTATAGTGCTCCTATTCCATATATATTTTTGAATAAATTTTGATCATTTTTAATTTAAAATATTTTTAAAAAAATACTTTTAACTTATCTTTTAATTTTCTTTAAAAAAATGAAAAACATATTTTTTTTAATGAATAGTCCTTTTATACTAATAAATAATATACTAGTTACAATTCACAAAAAAGGGCTAGGGGATACAAGATCACCCCAATAGTTCACACAATCGAAGCCAAAATCAACAACTATTCATAAAAAAAAGCATTAAGCAACCCCTTAGGCTACCAAAGTAGTGCCAATTGAGGGAGGTGGTTCATTATGATCATGGAAACCCTAATCAACCCTAGACTTGGCAAGTGGGCTTGGAATAGACTAGCCATTAGTAGCATCATCAAGGGCCTAGACTTCAATTTTTGTATCAGCTCGTAGAGGTGAAATAGCCAACTCTAGGTGAAAAGGTCATTGCTAGAAACCACACGAGGAGCACCAAGAGGGGGATCCACTAGACCTAGGGACCAACCATAGTGAGGCAAACTAAGGGGCATCACCAATCACCATCACAACCACTAGGAGAGTAGTGGTGAGAAGCCTATGAGCATAGCATGTGAGAGTGGTAAGTAGAAGAGTTGTACCCCTAGCAGTGGCCCATGGGGGGAGTGTAATTTTCCAAGGCATTAGGAGGAACTTAGAAAACCATACAAGGAACATTACCCAGTAATTAAGTAGCTCCTAAAGTTGGGCTACCTCCAGAGCCACCTTATTGGCTTGGACTTGAATGTGCATCATTATTACAAATGTATGCTTTCCTATCTTTCCACAAAGTAAAAAAAATCTCCATCCTAAAGGTATGCCAAATTTGAGTAAATTGCCTAGGGAACCAAGCAAAGTCACCCAATAGAACCATATGCCAAGAAAAAGGTTATGGGTGAAATGACTTAAAGAAATCATGAATCTAGTGCCAATAGTTTTGAGCATGTCTACGGAACCAAAAAATGTGCAAAAAAGGCTTTGGCTGGCCACAAAAATGACATCGAGGATCTAGAACCCAATATGCTTGAGCTAAGGCCCAAGGGGAAGACCTTCAAACACTAGGCACCTCAGTATTGGCACTCCATATAGTGTCAAAATGATTTCTCCATTGAGAAAGGGAATACTACAAATGCCAGTGTTAGTTGAGGGAATCCAACATCAACAAATGGGAAGAAATTCATCAATACCCCAAACTTGGTTTGTAGCTAGTGAAGGGAGTGGCAAGGTACTAGTCTGTCCACCAAGGTCGAATAGATTGAATACCCACCTTGTGAATTAAGTGATCTGGAACCTATCGATCTGAATGGGAAAGACTAGACTTGCATATCTTCCCAAGATCTAAGAATCATAGAGACCCTACAAAAAAGGTCCTTGTCTTGATGCCACATTTGAAAAAATGTAGAGTGCTAGCACCTTAAGTCTTGGCTAGAGGAACACCTTGGATGGAAAATAGTGGAGACCATCAAATTTTCTATTGATTCAAAGAGAGCCATCATGGAACCCATCAATATACCAATGAATCCAAGGTTTGATAGCTTCCCAAGCTTTCCATATTTTGTTACTAGAACTACTAGATTTCTAAGCATATATGGGTGGTAGTTGGTAGTTTTTAGATGATGGTCTTATGAATCCATTGCTCTCAAGAAAGCTCTCACCCTTAACCCTTTTGATGTTGATTTGAAAATATAACTTGCCAAGCTTCATCATGAAAAATAGATTATGGATAATTGGTCTGCTCAAGGGGCCCAATTCAATGCTTGCCTCCATTAGTTGGAGGTTTTAAATAAATAACTCTTCCAAGGTCTTAGGGATTAAGAAGACCAAAAAATGAAATTATGTTCTCTTCAATCTCCTTGACATCTTGTAGCTTTTTTTCACCACTATGAATTTGCTTGCTCAAGAGGAAGCCCTCAGAAGGTGTATTTATGTTACTCCAAACCACCTAGCAGTCAAGCAATGTTCTTTCTATCTTTTCCATGGCTGGTGAAAAATCCCTTGGGTGTGATGGGTTTCCCTAGGAATTTTACAAACACCTCTAGGAGTCTATTGGTCCAAAATTGCACAAAGTTTATCTTACAGCCTATCATTCTAAGAGTCTAGAAGCTATTATCAATAAAGAAAAATCAAATTCATACCTAAAGTTGGTGATCCTATGGATATCTGTAACTAGTGGCCCATCACTTTTCTTAATGTGTCTTATAAGATTATTGCTAAGATAATATATAAAATTCTCCATCTCCTACCTTTAATTATGTGGCTAGAGAAAATTAGTTTTATTAAGTCTAGGTATATTCTTGACATCTTTGTCTGGGAAGACATGGACTGGGCTCATCTGTATTTTTAAAAATTGATTTTTCTAAATCTTATGATCAAATTGAATGGTCTTTCATCTTGGCTATGCTTCAAGCTCTAAATTTTCTTCAGTCTGTGGATTCTTTTTGGAGATTCTAATGCTTTTATTGTTGGAATCATGAATGCTAATGATATTCCTATGGGGGAGTACTACTATGATGATATGCTACATGCATGACTGAGTTTGTCATTGATGTCATGATGCAAAAGCATCAAGATTGTATTTTGGTGGTGTGATGTTTTTCATATTTAGGGATGTGTTGGAGACACATTGGACAACCTTTCCTCATGATTGCATAGATATTGGATGGATTGAGTTGAAGCTTTATATATTTGTACCTTGCTGTCAAAACTGTGTTTTCTAGTTTCGGTGCCTGTTGTAGAATGTGTAACTAATTATCCTTAATGAATGAGAGGTTTTTCACTTTAGGGATTAAAGAGGTCCTAGAATAATATGTATAATCTAGAGAGAAAATTCTAATTTAAGTGGTTGTAGAGGACCTAAATTCCTACCTACAGTTTGAATAATGAGTTCTAATTCAATTGGAGCTAGGAGATATCACAATTTTTCTCAAATATTGATTTTTGGATGTTTCATTTTTGTTGCAAGACAACCTATGGCATTTAATTTATTTATTTTGATTTAATTTTTGTTCTACACCAACTTGTGGCTTAGATTGGTATAAGTAGGGGTCTTGTGGAGTCTTTTAGTCATTCATGATGGAGTGATTCATTTCAATTGAGTGTGAGGAGCAACTAAAGAGTGATTTTTTTCCTGAGTATGTGGACAAAGCACTAAATGTGAGGTATTTTATAGTAGGATTGTGATGGAATTGTGAATGTATGGGTAGAGTGTCAAATGTGAGGTCGGTTACACTTGGATCTTGGATAAGTTGAAGAAGAGCTAAGGCTACGACTGGAAAACAAGGAGATTGCTTGGTGGGCTTGTGAGCACAAGTTTAAATTTCTTTGGTGGTTTCTTTTAGATTGTTGTTATGTTACAGATCTAGAATAGCCAGGATGAGTGTTGTGAGTTGGATCTTGAGGGATCTTGCAGAACTAATATTGTAATTGCTTTTGTATTTAGCCCTAACTCAAAAGGCCTTACAATTGGGCATATTGCATGTAATCACTTATATTTTATAAATCAAGTATTGTAATTTGGTATCAAATCTTGCATTGCTACTATGTTTCTGTTGTGTGGTTATATTGTTGGGGGCTAGGACATATCCTTTGAGGATACTCTTGCCTTGCACTACATCATGTCAACAAAGCAGTGTGGTATCTAACAAAAGAAAAATGGCAAGATCAAGTTGGTTCAGATGGCTAGTTGAGCATTATAACCACATGAGGTTATGGGAGATACTTCTAAGCATTTGGTAAATGTAGTTAACATTGGAAGAATAAAGGATAAGTCTAGAAGAAGTTATGTAAGTTTTGGTGATATCTATTCTGAGATAGAATCGACAAAGTCATGCTCTAGTAAACTTGTTATATCTCTTAATAGATTTGATATCTTGAGGATTGAGGTTGAGGACATAGAGAAGACATGTTGAGGATGATTTTTCTAAGCTCACTCATCATAATATTGTATGTATATAAATTTATTCAAGTTGAAAGGTAGAAGATTAAAGTTATCGCTAAGTGCAATTTGTTCTTAATGTGGTCCTATAATAATTAATTGAGAAGGTCTAACAGCCGACTCAAGGAATTATTTTATGAACTCAATATAAAGGAAGGAAATTTCCCTTTATCATATGTATCGAATCATATGTATATGATAATTGATGATATGCAGTAGAGGGTGTGGAATGCAAAGTTGAGCAGAGTAGTGTGAAAGTTAAGGAAAGTTCATTGTCAAGGTTTTCCTGAATGATCTAAGGTTTGGTATTTGGATCCAAGTTTTTGTGACCTAGTCTACAGGGTCTAATAGTGATTGTTGTAGTTGACAAGATAGAGGAAAGAGCAAAGGAAAGAGAAAGATGACAGTAAATTACATGTTTGAGCAAGGCCTCACACTTTGTGCCAAGTGGATTATACATGCCATTACTGGAGATGAGCTTGGAAATTTTTGGTTGGGAATTGCATTTCCTTTGGGTTTCTTGTTAATAGAAAAAAATACTTTGAGCTTATCTATCAATTTAAAAAATATTGGAAATATATTATTTTTCATCCATGAGCTACCTGATATATTTAACTAGATAACTACAAGATCTTTTTCAAGTTCACGAAGTTGATGGCAATGGTGCAATGTAAAATTACACACTAAATAAATTTCAATTATTTTTGAGGCTATAAGAATCAACCCTTAAATGTTTATATGTGTGCATCTTCCAAAGCATTTCAATCACTGGTTGCATATTTGTTTTACAGAAGGGTTATATATTTTCCCTATATCCACCATATTGAGAGGAGAAATAGGGTACAGATGATAGATTTTCCTTTTTATTTCATAAACTTATCTTTCATCTATTATGATGATGTGATTTAAAATGTCAATTTACAAATAAGTAGTGATGCATAGAAAATTATTTTGAAGTGATTGGCCATGATAATTAAATTCTCTCCTTGAATTCTTTGTTGGAAAATGTATTGGAATAAAACACTTCAACCACCTTTACATGGGTCTATACTTTCCTCAAGTTCTTCCATTACATATCAATAGGATTGATGCCCATTTCCTTAACAACACCCATAAATCTCTACACTATGGAAAAAATTAGCTTTCTTATTTCTAGAGCAAACCATTCTGAGCCAACTTTTCTACAAGCCCCAAGCTTTTTGATCTATAGTAATTATTTATTTCCATCATTTTCAAAGTGAATAAAATTTTGATTATGAATGTGGAGACCCAATATAATTTTATTCATTATTATTATTATTTTGGGGGGGGAGGGTTAATGATCAACTATGACACTCATGAATGTACCCTAACTTCTTACATTTGCACTTTTGAAATTGAATATTATGAGTTTGAATCAGTAGGGTTTTATAAATTTAGGCATTTCATTGATCATGTTAATGTGTTATCTATCAGGACAATTTAAGGTTTTTTTTTCATGGGCTGTCAGGTTAATGATCTAAATTTTTTATTTTTAAAACTAAATTTAAACATCTTTATACTTAATTTTTTCTAGTAAATAATTTTGCATACATGTGTATTCCTTATATTTACCCTTTATGATTTTATTGCAAGTACAAATAATGTGGTATCTATCAAATTTCTTATATTGTAGTTAAGCAATCTCTTTATACTAAGGCCTATTTTTATATGTATTTAAAAGAGTTACATTACATCAGTCTTGTAATTAATATGGCCTGCTATATGGTTGCCCTTTATTATTTTGAGACAAACTCTATTGAATATTTAGATTGGATAAACCAATGGTACTTTGAATAGTAATACAATGAGTTTTAGGGTCACATTGTTGAAATTAGGGTACAGAAAAAGATCTTCTTCATGTGAAAGAAAATTGTGGCATGAGGGAAACATTGGATTTGTTGGCAAGGATCTACCAATTGGTGTTGCTAAAATCCTCAATGCCATGTTGCTTGATGTTTTGTTGCTCATTTTGATTATCATACAAGCCTTTCTACATATCCAAATTGGATAAACCAATGGTACTACACTGCTAAGATTGGAGTATAGAAAATAAATAAGAATCATAGAGGACCATTCACATAAGCCTAGAAATTGGGTGGTGTTCAACTCCTTTTCCATATCATATTGCCAATTACATCGTTGTTCATTTTGTAAATCTAGATTGAATAAACCATTAGAAATGTGAAAGGAAGTGCAAGGAACCATGGTTCTACATCACTGAGATTGGGGTGGGTGTAGAATAAAGTTGATCTACATGTTGAAGTGACCTATGGACTTTGTGGTTAAACTATTTTTGGAACTGCATTGGTGGTACTATGCATGAAAGTGTAGGTAGCGACATAGAAAACATTGTTGAGGAAGAATTGAGTTGGAGAGGAACATGGCAAGGAAACATATTAATAATTCAAAATTAATAATTGTTAATTTTTATAGAACCTAGACCAAGATATTCATAGGTTACTCAAGATAGTTGTAGAAAAATTAGAGTAGAAATATAACAACACAAGAGAGAGAAATTGCTAGAACATATAGAGGAGAAAGAAATTTTCATTGAATGATTTTCACAATAACACTGCCTCTATTTATAGAGGGCATTTACAACTTCTAGAACCTGAAGTAATAACACTAAAATAAATTCTATCCTAACTAACTCTTCACATGGATGGATGCATAAAGATATTGAGATATAGTCCACCAATTGATTAGGAAACAATGCAATCCAATGTAGGAGAATCCCCGAAGAAGATGTCCTAAGCCCCATCAAATAAACACGCATCAAAATATACACTATAACACAATGATTTAAATCCACAAAAATGACAATTCTCATAATATAATCATAATATTTACATCCAACATTCCTGACTATAAGGCCTTCCAAGTTAAGGCCAAATAAATAAGCGATTACATTAGTCCTTCTGCAACACCTCACAAGATCCAACTCCTAGCTAGTCTAGATCTACAATCTAGTAGAGAACTCCAAGAAGAATCTAAAATAATGCTCACAATCCACCAAGAAACCTCCTTTTTTCCTAATCTATAGCTACTAGATCTGCTAATAAAATTTTCTCTCTCAAATACTTCTTACTTTCTCCATGTTGGATGATAATGACTCTAGATTCCACAAGACCCTCTACTTATACTAAAGAAAGCCACAATTTGGCCATGGATAACAAACATTAAATAAAAACTCACATTAAAAAGACCCTTAAGGCATAAGTCAACTTGACTACAAACATTAAATACATGAAATAATTAAATACTTAGGATAGGCCCCAAGTTTACAATCCATAACTAACACAAAAGACCACATAAGATTTGGCACATGTAGATATATCTTTACATGTCGTCCAATGATCCAAATCCAAGAGTGCACATGCCAAATCCCTCCGATCAAATATCATAAATATAATCTCCAAAGTTCACTAGTAAATCAAGAACATGTAACCAAAAGTCACCAAAATGGCTCTAACTCCAAGATGATAACTCCAAACTCTATGCAAAATTAGGAAAAGGTTTCCCAATATTCCTCAAACAAATCCCCAATTGCGCAAACAATAAATTTTTTTGGCAATTTTCTTTATGTAGTGATTTAATTTTTGTCATTAATGGCAACACATGATGTACATATTTACAGTAAACCTCGGTAATAAAGATACTTATCTTTTGGTACTTAGAAAATTGTCTAAGTATGAAATTGGTTTACAAAAATATATTGTTTTATATGTAAAATGTTTTTGACATCATATTATGACTAGAAGTTAGATGGAGATAGTATACATGTTGTTGATGATGTATATAATCCCATACATTAGTACAAATAGTACGAAAAAGAGATACTCACGATTTAGCAGTGAAAAAAAATAACAAAATTAAGGGAAAGGAATTTTTTTTTTTTACAAAATAATTACTTGACCAATTAGGGACGACATCCTAGATGTTTACCCTAAGTTGGAAAAGTATATTATGGTCTTAGCCAACCTAGTAACAATTTTTGAAAAGGCATGGTATTTATGCAAAGGTCATCTTGTGAAAAGAAGTGTGCAATTGTGTTGTATTAACTGATATGTGAACTTTTTTGTGAAGCAATATATGCAAAGTTTTGACAACCTAATTTTGTGATTTGAGATCAAGCTAAGGAAAGAGATCAATCAAGAAAGAAGATACAACACCTATATACTTGAAAACTAATTACTTGTTTGGGTAGTGAGCTTTTCTTGTAATTGGAAGTACATGTTTGGGCAATGAGCTCTTCTTGCATCTACTGTACTACAACTCATAATAGGGTTGGTCTCTATACTGAATTTTCTAATTGACTCCTAATAGGCTTCATCCTCTAACAAGGAACATATATATTAGTATATTATCTAGTGGGTATCATCCCCACTGGGGTTTTCCCTTGGCCAAGGTTTCCTTAGTTAACAAAATATGGTGTTATGAGTTCTCTTTATGCATGGTTACTATAATTGTTCAACATTACTTGTCTAATTTCTTATGCATGGTTCAAAGTAATTAATAATATCTAGTTGGTGAAAAAAGTTTGTATAATACTAATTCCCCCCCCCGCCCCCTAGTATTCCCTATTTCTAACAATGGGTATCAGAGTATAGTTACTCAGAAGAGGCTTAATAGCTTGAGTAAGATCCCTATTGATATGAAATAGTTGATGGAGAACCTTGAAGAGGCCTTTGAAAAAATTGATCTCCTTACTGAAGAAAGAAATAAGCTGAAAGATATATACAAAGACTCCAAAGTATACATTGGATAGCTAAAGTACAAGATTGAACATCTCAAATCTAAGCCTAAATCTACTAAATCCAGTGGTGATGATGAATATTCAAAACTAAAAACAAAATACAAGATCTTGAATCATGAATTGAAGATTACCAATTTAAAGTTGAGTTTGAGGAATGATCCTAGCAAAATTGAATCTGATTTGAAGACTAAAAATTTAGATCTTAGAGCGAGTTTGACAAAGAAGATATATGAATTTGAAACATTGAAAGAAGATCATGAAGAACTTCATAAGTACAACACTATTGTGAAAAGTTAACTAACTCAGTGCAAGAAACAACTTGAAAAGCTTTACACTAGTAGAGAAAAGCTTGATGAATCTATGTCATTACAAAGAGCTACCTATGATAAGACTGGTCTTGGTTATTTATTTAACATGTCTACAAAGAAACCTAAAGTTAAATCAGAACTGAAAGAGAAAGAAAAGTCTGATGATAAGATTGAACCCAGTCAATCTTTTGATAAATCCAAAGAATTTGAGAAGGAAACTATGAAATTGGATGAACCTAAGCAAGTGGAATATCCTAAAGAAACTAGATATGAATTTAGAGGTAAAAAAATTTCATGTAATGGAATAGGTCATATGAAAAGAGATTGTACAAATAGATCATTTAATTATGTTACAAAACTTTACTGTCATAATTATCATGGTATTGGTCATAATGCAATTGATTTTAGGAAACCTAGATATGATAATGATAGAAGAAATAATAGAATGTCTGAGAACACTAACCCTGTAGATAGAAGATCTAATGGAAGAACATATGAAGAAAGGAAGCAGATCATGTGTTATAAGTGTAAATACTTTGGACATATAGCCCAAAATTGTCAAGCACCTATTGATCAACAAAATCCTATAAGTAGAACCCCAATATGTCAATTATGCAAAAAATTAATATGTACATTAAAGTACTATAGAATGGACAAAAGCAATAATGGAAGAAACTTTGGAAATGACAAAAGGAATTATGGAAGAAACTTTGGAAATAGAAGAAAGAATAGGAGGAACTTCAAAAATGATAGAAGCAATCATGAGAGTAACTATAGAACTAAGAAAGATAGTGAAGAAAAAATAAATGTAGTCAGTGAACTTTGAGAAGAACTTAATGAGACATTTGTAAAATGATTAGACATCTCAATGGAAAAGTTAGATGATGGTGAGACAAGAAAATTGAAGTCAATAATCAAGTTTGATTCAATCGAGTTGAATTAATCTTTTTTACAACACCAAAATTGGAAACTTCATTCAGAGATCAAGCTACTCATAGAGAGGTTGAGGAAATATGTATCTTGATGAGGTTGAACTATACTTAAGATCACTTTCAATTTGGAGCTTATTGGAACAAGTTATGAAGGAAATAAGTGTTATCATTATAACATAGAAAGTTTACTATGTGATAGACGATGAAATCTATGTTTCTACAGCAAGTTTCATAGAGTGAAGTTTTTCAAAGCATTTTCATGATGAGAGGAAGCTATGGTGAACCTCAAATAGTATTTGAAGATCAAATAGTTGATCTTGAGCAAATATTTGATTTCAGAATGAAATAAACAACTTTTTTGATTAAGTGAAGTACACAATTAATGCAAGTCCTAGATGAATAAAAGAAGTATGAACTTGATTATCTATACATTGTGATCATCTTAGGAACTTGGAGCACCTAGAAGCAGTTTGAAAAATGGATTTTGAGCAAAAAGCCTACTCTAAAAAAAAGGTATTTTATCATTCTCTGCACAGAAATTCTTCAATAAATTTATTTTTAGTATAATCATGGATATGTTAGTTGTTCAGAATGTTGAAATTATTGAGAGACCCAAATTAAAGGGTGTTCCTTTAAAACCCCTAGAAGAAAACTCTAATTCAGCTTTTTCAATTACTCTAAACAACATAGTGTTATTGGAAGATGTAGGCAACTACCTATGTAGTAAGTTTGAAACCATTAGAAGTGGGTTTATGAATAGAGATGTGGAAATCATTTTCAATCATGATATGACTATTAATCCTGGATATGAGCATCTAAAAGAATTAGACTTAGTCATATATCATTTTTACCCCGAACTTGATATAGAAGAATGGACACAAATCATGTTAAGTAGAATTCATAATGGAAAAATTTGGATGGGAGACAATGTAGTTGACATCTCTACCGACCTTATTCATGAGGTCAATGGTCTTAGCAAACAAGGTAGTGTACCTATTAGTGAGAAACTTGTTTAGAAGAAGGTTGAAAGTTGTACTAAGGCAGTCTACAATGGTAAAGCAATGGTGATTAGGACCATCAGAAAACATGATGTAAGATTCTTAAGCAAAATCATTGCATATTATCTATGTGCAAGTTCTAAGAGTGATGAGTTATCAATAAGATTTTTTTATGTACCTTATAAAATATGTATTGAGAAAGAACAATCAAATTTGAGTTAAATTTTGAGAGTAAAACTTATTGAAAACTTAGAGAAGATTATGAGAACTAGGAATGGTGTATTCAAATTCCAATCTTTGATTAATTACATTTTCTTTCATGTACTTAAGAGATTTCCATTCTTGTCACTTACTAATATTATGAGCAGTGAAAGATGTACTATGGACAATATAATAGATGTATATAGAAGGCATCCAACAAATAAAGTCTTGGACAACAAAAAATTGATTGTGAGAAAATTTAAGAATGAGATGAAACAAAGATACATAATTGCCCATGCAATTGTTGATGGATTTAAGAATCAAATATGTTTTATGGTGGATACTGACTTAACTTATATTAAATTAGTAGAACCTTGGAAAACATTTCTTGAGCCCCTAGGTTATGAATTGAGTGATAATATAGAGAAATAATTATTTGAGGCCAGAACATTAGAAGAAGATCACAAGCAGTCAAACAAACTATCTCTGGATTGAAACAAACTAGTGAACAAGGTGTAATATATGTGACACCTCTATCAGTTGGCCAAATATCTATTGAAAAAACTCCTACAGAACATAGTACTCTATATTTTTTTGTATCAACTGAGAAACCAAGTAAACCTAAGAGGAATTTTGAAAGGTTAGTTGAGACTCACAAGTCTAAAAGAGTTAATAAAAAAGCTAATGGACCTAAAAAGAGAAAGAAGAAATTTTTGACAATTGAGGACTTTGGTGATGAAGAAGAAGAAGAGAAACAAAAAAATAAACAGCTAGAGAAAGTCATTATTTCTAAGCAGCCACCAGGTAAAACAAGTCAACCCTCTTTCAGAATTGATGAGTTGGAAGGAAAAGTTGCCAATATTCACTTAGATATCAAGAAAATGGAACTTGAAAAAGACCTAATTCTGAGAAAACTATTAGAATTTAGAGAGTCTATTGCTCTGAATATAGCAGTTGTTAAAAGACAATTGGAAGAATGTATCAAAGAAAAAGACACCTATGAAAACTTTACCTACTCCAACCTTAATGCAATTGAGATTGTATCATATGCCTTATGTGATATTCTCACTACTACCCAAGCATCAAAGGACACATGGGAGAAAGGTATGAATAGTTTGAAGGAAAATTTTGATGATTTCATGAAAATATTAGTAGCTTGATAGTGAACATAAAACTTTTTGACAGTTTTGGATCTTCTAACCTTTTTCATTGATGTCAAAGGGGGAGAAGTTGTAGAAGAAAATTGTGTAATAAGTTATGGATGTAGAAATCATATCAAAAGGGGGAGAAATTTAGAAATTGAGAATTTGTAATATGAAGTATATGTAAGGTATTAGATATTAAGTATTGTAAGTTTTTGTTCAGGTTTTGTCACTTAGGCAATTTTCCTTGCTTTGTTTCCACCAATGCCAAAGGGAGAGATTATTGACAATTGGCTTTACGTAGTGATGTAAATTTTTTTATTAATGGTAACACATGATATACATACTTACAGTAAACCTTGTTAATAAAGATATTTATCTTTCAGTACTCAAAAAATTGTCTAAGTATGAAACTGGTTTACAACAGTACATTTTTTTATATGTAAAATGTTTTTGACATCATATTATGACTAGTAAAGTTGTATGGAGATAGTATACATGTTGATGATGATGTGTATAACCTTGTACATTAGTATAGATAGTACAAGAAAGAGATATTCACAATTTACCAATGAAATAGAATAGTAGAATTTAGGGAAAGGAATTATTTTGTTTACAAAATAATTACTTGACCAATTAGGGCCAACATTCTAGATGTTTAGTCTAAGTTGGAAATGTATATTATGGTCTTAGCCAACCTATCATAAATTTATGAAAAGACATGGTTTTTATGTGAAGGACATCTTTCAAAAATAATTGTGCAATTGCATTGTAATAAGTGATATAAAAACTTTTTGTCAAGCAATATATGCAAAGTTTTGAGAACTTGATTTCATGATCCAAGATTTAGCTGAGGATAGAGATCAGCCAAGAAAGAAGATACAACACCAATATACCTAAAAACTAATTACTTGTTTGGATAGTGAGCTCTTCTTGTAATTGGAAGTGTAGGTTTGGGCAGTGAGCTCTTCTTGCATCTACTGTACTCCAACTCCTAACAAGGTTGGAATCTCCTAATAGGGATTCAAAGTCTCCTAACAAGGACTCTCTATACTAAATTTTCTCATTGACTCCTAATAGAATCCATACTCTAACAAATAACATATATATATATATATATCTAGTGGGTATCATCTCCACCAGGGTTTTCCCTTGGCAAGTGTTTCCCTAGTTAACAAAATTTGGTGTTATGAGTTCTCTTTATGCATGGTTACTATTACTATTCAACATCACTTGTTTACTTTATTATGCACGGTTCAAAGTAATTAATAATATTTCGTTGAGGACAAAAGTTTGTAGAATATTGATTCACCCCCCCCCCCCCCCCCTCAATATTCCCTATTTCTAACAAAATTCACAAATTTGAACCTAAAGACCCTACATATAGGATTGGTGACTTCCATAGAATGCTCTTGCATCAAACACCCCAGGTGTGAAGAAAATATGTTCTTAACAGCTAGAAGAACATCTTTTAGGGTTCAACATATAAATCCAGTATTGGATCTTCACATACATACCCTCCTCCATGGCACTTGCAAACTCTTTCCTTTGTTCCACTTATACAAATAATTTCCTATAATAGTCATCTTCATGACTATATTTGGTGTACAAATAGTCTACTTTCCATGATAATCTCTAACCCTTTTAGAATCCCTCAATTCAACTCGATTGCCAAAACTTAGGATCCTCGTACAAAGTTCTACATTTTGCAATAGAATCATGGAATGCTTCCTGCTATCCTTCTCAATAGTAAACACAATCATGCACAACCCTACAATCATATTGCCAAGTTATACCAAGTAATATGTGACAACTACTCCTATTCACAATATCAAACAACGCTTGATCAACATATTGTCCAACTTGAAAACCAACTAGACATTGCTTCCTCACCTCCAAAGCTTGCTCATCTTGTAACCAACTAATCTTATAAGGACAAGGAAGTCACATTCTCAGAAAACCAAGTTTTTGAACCATCTCCTTAGCAACTAGGTTATCATGACCTCTGGACTTACAAGTCCTATTAAAATTCCTCATTTGACAAGGTTTTGACGTCCTTTTTCCGAGCAACACTCTTTGAACCATCAAATTATCTAAATCTTCTATTCATTCTCCAAGTCTTCAATCTCTTATACCACAATAGTTCTTCTTTCACTAGCCTTAGGACATTAAAAATGTATATTTCCTTCTTCACCATATTTATAGAAAGTACACTTAAATGCACCTTTGTGTGTCCTCTTCCTCTATTCAACAAGTTTCAGTTCATCTTCAACAAATTGTTTATTCTTCCAAGAATGTTCCTTCTTATCCTTCCCTCTAGAATTACCTTGATGTCTTCTCTTCAACTTCTCTTTTTCCCTTGGAGCATACTGATAAGCATCCTTAACCAAATAAATATTCAACATACTAATCTCATCCTAAATATTGAATCTCAATCCATTAATATATCTAGCCACCTTTTCTTTAGACAAATTTTTATGTCTACACTAAATAGTCAACTTATAGAAACCCTCTGTGTAATACTTCATAGACATATCCTTCTATTTTAGAATCTATAATCTCTTAACCATCTCAATTTTAGAATCATTAGGAATGAACTTAGCCTTCAACTTAGTCACCATCAACCTCCAATGATTGATCTTCATTTCACGTTCTTCTCCTCTATCTCTTTGCAATTTCTTCTACCAAAGAGAAGCATGTCCTTTCAACTTAGTCTTTATCAACCTAACTCTAAATAGATCACCAATATCCTCTTACTCAAAGTGGTATTTCAATTACCCAATCTAATGAATAAAGTATTCTAAATTCAAAGTACCTAAGAAATTATAAATATCCATCTTATGCTTCAACTTCTACTAAGATCCAAATCTACCCAACTAACCAACTCTATCTTCCATAGGTCTCTCCATGTGATAAGTTTTGTCTTTGCCACTAAATCTAGAAACTTCAAAAATAACCACACAAAAAAATAGGCACAATAACATAGAGATTTAGATCCACAACAATGCCAATTCTCTTAATAAAATCATAATATTTACATCCAACATGTCTGGCTATGAGGCCTTTCGAGTTATAGCAAAATCCATAAGAAATTACAATAGTACTTCTACAAGACCTTGCAAGATCCAACTCCTAGCTAGTCTAGATCTACAATTTGGTAGAGAACTCCAAGAATAATCTAAAATTATGCTCACAAGCCACTAAGAAGCCTCCTTTTTTCCCAAGCCACAACTACTAGATTTGCTAACAAGCTTCTCTCTCTCTCTCTCTCTCTCTCTCTCTCTCTCTCTCTCTCTCTCTCTCTCTCTCTCTCTCTCTCTCTCTCTCTCTCTCTCTCTCTCTCTCTCTCTCTCTCTCTCTCAGCTACTTCTGACTTCCTCCATGTTGGATGAGAATGAATCTAGACTCCAAAAAACCCTCTATTTATATTAAACCAAGCCACAAGTTAACATAGGATAATAGACATTAAATACACCCTTAAGCCACAAGTCATCTTAACTATAAACATTGAATACATGAAATTATCAAATACTTTGGACATGCCCCAAGTTTACAATGCATGACTAACTCAAGAAAACTAAAAGTTGGCACATTTAGACATAGGTTTGAATGCAATACAATAATACAAATACAAGAGTTTACATGCCAAATCCCTCAGATTGAGGTTCATGAATAAAATCTCCAAATTCTGCCAGTAAATTTGGAACACATGACTAGCAGTCATAAAAATTTCTCTAACTCTAAGACGATAACTCCAAACTCTATGCACTCTTAGGAAAAGGTTGCACAATATGCTTTGAACAAATGCCCAATTGTGCAAACCATAACTCTACAAATTCAAGCCCAAATCCCCTGCATACAGGATTGCAGACTTCCCTAGGATGCTCCTGCACCAAGAAATTTGTGGAATTAGTTTGTAAATATAGCTATTTCAATGAAGTCAACAACTGCTACTATAGTACAATTGTAGATGTGGATAAAAAATAATAATTTAAGAACTAATTTTTCAACACTCCCCCTTAATTTCTACCATAAATATTTCTTTATGTGGGAAAATTTATTATAACAAAAAATTCAAATAGGATGGGTCTCAGCATTAAGCCTTCTTGGGTACCCATTTACGGCATAGAATTTGTGTTCTCCTTATCACTATCACTATGAAAAATTCATTTTTCTTGTCATTGTGCTTTAGGATTTTAACTGGTTCACCCATAACCATTTGGGATTTTTTTGAACTAATACAATTACTTTTTCTTTAGTGTTTTCACCCAAACAAGTGGTTTGATCACAAAATCTTTGACAAACTTTAAGGATTTTCACCTAAACATATAGTTTTGGTTTACCACAAACCTTTCAAATACTTAGCAAAGAATATCATTTTAATGATTTGGAAACCATGAAATCTCACCTTTCATACATGTCTTGTTAGAAAAGGATTCCAAATTGCTCAAACTATTTATAGTCTTTGGAAATTCAATTTTTGATAGATTTTTGTTATTTCTAACACTTGATTATTTGCATTTAAAAAACCTTTGATCATACCTACAATCTTATGCCAACTTGATCCATAGAGCCATCCAAAGTCCATTTTAAAATACTTTTCTATAGATTTAATTTTTACACTTTTTATTCTAACGTGTCTTTTGGCAATGACTTAGTACATTTGTAGCATAAAAAATATCAAGATATTGTTGGAAGCATGAATGCTAATGATATTCCTTTGAGGGATTATTGTAGAAACATGATCAGACCATTATCATGATGATATGTTACACTCATGATTGTGTTTGTCATCAATGTCAACATAGTAGTTTTTGGTGGTATCTAACTGAAGAATAGTGAAAAGATCAAGTTGGTACAGATAGAAAATTAAGTACATTTAGTAATGAGGTTAAAGGGAGATCTACTAAGTGTCTAGTATATGCAGCTAACCTCAAAATCACAAGATATTAAGTCTGGAAGAGGTTATGCAAGTTTTGGTAAAGACTGTTCTGAGATAGAGTTTACAAAGGCATGTTCAGGTAAATTTGTTATATCCCTTAGCAGATTTGTTATTCTAAGAAGTTGAAGTTAAATATGTGAAGAAGATATGTTGGTTATGGTGTGGCTAAGTTTTTTCATCATAATGTTACTTGTACAAAAAGATATTCAAGTTTCAAGGTGGAAGATTAATGTTATCACTAAGTGTAACATGTTCTTAATGTGGTAATATAATAATTAATTGAGGAGATGTAACAACCAACTTAGGGAATTTTTTTATGGATTTGATATAAAGGAAGGACATTTTCCTTTATCATGAGTATGGAAGTGAAGTGATTGTAAGCAACACAAAGAGGAGAATGCAAAGTTGAGCAAAGAAGAGTGAAGGTGAAGGAAACTTCATTGCCAAGGTTTTATTGTGTGATCCAAAGTTGGATACTTGGATCTGAGGTTTGTGATGTGGTCTACAAGTTTTGATAGTGATTGTTCCAGTGGATAGGATAGAGGAAATAATTTAAATTACAATACATACAATTATTCTACAAGGAATAGTTGAGAGATCAGTTGAACAGTGAGTTTGGTGATCTTGCCTTAGAAATTTTTTGGATAGTGGGTCCTTCTATCTTCTATAACTCCTAATAGGGTTGGCACAGCTCTTGATAGGGTTGGAATCTTATAACAAGGATTCAAAGTCTCTTAAAAAGGACTCATATGTACTAAATGTTGTAATAGACTCTTAATAGGGTACATCCTCTAACAAGGAATATTTCTATTAGTACATTATCTTGTGGGCATCATTCCCACCAAGGTTTTCCCTCTAATCAAGGGTTTCCCTAGTTAGCATATCAGGTGTAATTGTCTATGTGCATCTTGTTATGGTTGTTGTTTACTTTGGTTGAATGGATAAGATTGTTTAAAGTTGATAAATATTTTAATTGTTGGATAACTGATTCACCCTCCCCTCCCCCCCTATTATCTTGGTAGACTATTGTTTCTAACCATTAGCATTAGAGCATCAGGTCCTTGAAGATAAAGTTTAAAAACTTTGGGAGATCCATGGCAAACATGTTTAGGAAAGATAGTCCTATATCTGATAGAGGAAATTTTGACACCTAGATTATGGATACTCTTGGCGAGTTGTCAAATTTTTGTAAAGAATAGAGCATTGAGTTTCTAGATCCAAAATCCTTTTGTTGTACACAAAAGAATATAAGCACAAGAAAAGATAGATCCAAATCTGAAGAAGACATGAAGATCAAGGAAGGTATTGATCTTCTCATGAAAACAGAGTTAGAAGATATTAAAAAAAAAAAAATTTGGACATGTAAAGAGTTTGGTTATTTTTTTGTCTAGATGTCCTAAGAGAGTAAGGAAAACTAAAAAGAGTTCACTTTTTGATGAAGATGAAGAATTTAAAGCAAGTATGGAAATATTCTTGAATGATTGTGATGATAAAGATAATGAGCCTAAATTGGTTAAGAAAGAGGAAGTATTAGAGGAGATAGGCTTGGTAACTATTGTTGATCTAGAAGGTAGCTGTGAAAATATGGAAGTTATCATTAATGATTTGCAAAATGGGAATCAGATCAAAGAACAAAGATCTGATCCTAGAGTGGAAGAAAGAGTTGAGTTGAAGACTCCTTAATAGAATGGTATAGTAGAGAGAAGAAATAGGTCAGTAATAGAAGAATCAAGAGTTATGTTAGCTGAGAATGATGTATCCAAGATGTTTTGGAGAGAAGTTGTGAATACAACAATATACACAATAAACAAAGTGCAAGTCAAGAAAGACAAAAAAAATATGCCTTATGAATTATGATTTGGTCACTCACCTATAGTTAAGTATTTCAGAATTTTTGACAATAAGTGTGATACCAAAAGAGATGATGGTATTGGTAAGTTTGATGCTAGAAGTTATGAAGGTACATTTCTTGTTTATTCATTGGAAAGTAAGGTTATAGATGTTATAATCTAAGAAATAAGACTATTATGAAAAGTACAAATGTGAGAGTTGATGAGAAATTTAGGATACAAGAAAGAATAGTTGATTACAATTTAGATGATGAGAATGTTGTTACTAAACCAAGGAATGATAAAGTATTCTTTGAGACTAACAATGATTTGTAGAATGAAGGAGAGCTAAGGTAAGAAAATAGCTCAGAACCTTCAATAGAGCTAAGTGTTGAGATAGAAACCCCTACTTTAGGTAAGAATATGACAAAGAATCATCGACCCAAGCAAATCATCAAATGAAGAGATAAAGGTGTGATGAAAAGAAGCATATCAATGAAGAACTATGTTTGATATCTCAAGTTGAACCTAAGAATGTAGATGAAGCATGTAAAGATGACCATTGGAAGCAAGCTATGAACAAGGAATTCAATGAGATAGTAAAGAATGAGGCATGAGAATTGGTCCCCAAACCAGTAGACAAGAATGTAATAGGAACTAAATGGGTATTCAAAAACAAGATGAATGAACAAGGTGAAGTTATAAGGAAAAAAGAAAGATTGATATGTAAAGATTACTTACAACAAGAAGGAATAGACTATGATGAGACCTATGCTTTTGTGACAACAATGAAAGAAATAACGTTATTCTTAGCATATGCAACATATAAGAAATTCAAAGTATATCAAATGGATGTCAAATAAGAATTTTTGAATGGAGAACTTGAAGAAGAGGTGTACATAGAGTAGCCTGAAAGTTTTCCTTTAATAGGTGACAAGGACATAGTATGCAGACTAAAGAAATCATTGTATGGCTTGAAACAAGCACCCAAAACCTGCTATGCAAGGTTGGACAAGCACTTGAAAAAGCTTGAATATAGAAAAGGTATGGAAGATAATAATCTCTATTGGAAAAAAATTGATGATGGATTGATAATTTTGGTAATACTTGTTGATGATATCATATTTGGATGAAATGATGATGAAAGTGACAAGTTTGTAGAAGAAATGAAGAAGGAATTTGAAATGAGCATGATAGGAGAAATGAAATATTTTTTAAGATTACAAATTGTGTAGGATAAAGAAGGAATCTTTATTTCTCAGACTAAGTATTTGAAATATTTACTAAAAAGGTTTGGTTTGGAAACATGTAAACATGTTGGAACACCTATGGTAACTGGACACAAGTTATCTACAAAGAGTGAGACATCTATTGTTGAGCAGAAGAAGTACAGATCTATGATCAAAGGATTACAATATCTAACTCACACAAGATCGGATATAGAAAATACAGTTGGAATTGTTGCAAGATTCAAAGCTAATCCTAGAGAAGCACATTATTATTGGATAATGTTGTCCTTGATGTCACACAAATGTCATATCAATCATTAGTCTCAAGTTCATCGAGCTCAGACAGTCTGCAATGCAATTTACAGTATCAACCGAGCTCACTCCGTCATCAAAGGAAATGTGGAAGACAGTGTTAACCGCGCTAACTCAGTGAAAGAAGGAAATGTGAAAAGCCAGTGTTAACCAAGATTCACTCAGTCTCCAAAGGTTAGTTTCCACCGAGCCCACTCGGTCATCAAATGAATTATGGAAAAGTTAGTGTTAACCAAGCTTCACTCGGTCTCCAAAGGTTAGTTTCCATCGAGCTCACTCGGTCATCAAATGAATTACGAAAAAAGTCAATGTTAACCAAGCTTCACTCAGTCTCCAAAGGTTAGTTTCCATTGAGCTCACTCGGTCATCAAATGAATTATGGAAAAGTTAGTGTTAACCGAGCTTCACTCAGTCTCCACAGGTTAGTTTCCACCGAGCTCACTCAATTATCTTAGGAAACTCAGTAATTACTGAGTTCTCTTGGTGACTAATGGTTTGTCATGAAGTTTGCTGTATCAACCAAGCTCAGTTGGTTAACACAAAAATTATTTTCTGAACAAAGTTCACCGTGCAGGGTCAGCTAGTATAGGGATTTTCTAATTAATTACTTTTAGTTGACTATTGTAATTATTTGTTTTAGTCAGTGATTTGAGATGACTAAGATAATATGAAAGGTATATATGGTCATTCAAGTTATGAATCAAAGTGTGTGAATATAAAAAAAAAAAGTTATCAATGTGAATTATAGTATGAAGAGGCGAATGTTGAGAAAAGTCTAATGGAGGATCAGATGTGTTAAAGGAGCTGCAAAGTTGTATTTGATCAATAAGGATCCAGTCAAGAATAACAGAGATCTGCAATTAGCAAAGATAAGTTGCACATTATATCAGGTCATTTCATTGTTTCTTTCTAACCATTGTAACAGTGTATTCAAAATCTCTTAACAGAGTTGGTTTAACAACCATTCAATAAATCCTCTAACAAGGTGACAGTTCAGTTGAATTGTTCTAAAGACCTCTAGCAAGGCCACTCCTAGCAGGATGATTAAATCCTTTAATAGGGTCGCACCTAACAATGTGTTTTTGTAACCTTTAATAGGGTTGGCTCCTAACAGGGCTCACTTTAGAAGAGTGAAAAAGTTACATTGGTGGTTTTTCCCATATTGGGTTTCCATGTTAAAACTGGTGTCTCTTGTGTTCTTAATTGCTAAATTACTTTGTGCATGATATCATATAAATTCTTAATATTTATCATTTGCTGCATTATCAAGTTTCAACATTTTATTAATCAGATCAAAGGTATATTCAGACATCTTAAGGATTGTGGAAAGTTTTTGTAGTAACTAATTCACCCCCTCCCCCTCTCAGTTACTCTATTCTCATTCCCAATAATTGGTATTAGAGCTTTTGGTGCTTGCAAGAAAAGATTTCAAGGATCTAAGCCTAAGATCAAGATGTCTTACAAAAGAGAAATTTCAAAACTCATCAAAGATAACTTCTCTGCATGGCAAGGATTGATGAGACTTCATCTAGCTACTGTTGGTGATACTGGACTAAAATACCTTGAAGAAAAATATGAAGAACCTCCTGGCACATTGTTTGTCAATGACATTGCTAACAAGAAGACTCACAACAATATGATGATAGACATAGCATCTGCTCTTAGTTATGAAGAATTTGATGACATTAAGGACTACACAACTACCTTTGAGATGTGGAACAAGCTAAAAGAGATCTATGGAAGAGATGATAATGTAAGAAGAGCAAAAGCAAAAAGTCTAAGAGGAAAATTTGATCAAATGAGGATGAAAGAGGATGAAAACATTGCAAAATATGTTGAAAGAGTTAAAGCATGTGTAAGTGCAATCAGAGCATCTGGAGGCGATATCAAAGGAGAAACAGTTATAAGCAAAGTTCTCAAAACCTTGCTTCCTATTTATGCAATCAAAGTTTCTGCAATTCAGGAAAGAAGGTGTGAAGCAAATCATCAGATAAATCTTGAGGCCATAGTTGGAAGACTAACTGCATTTGAACTAGATAACTTTGACAACTATGTTCCAGCCTCCAAAAACATTGAATCAGCATTTCAAGCCAAGCTCTCACTCAAAGGGGAAAAAAAAAAGGGAGAAGGAATCTCAGTCAGAAAGTGAAGATGAATCAAGCCAAAGTTTAGACAGTGATCTCGAAGTGATTGAAGCTCTACTAGCAAGAAAATACTCTAGAAGCAGAGGAAAATACAAAGGTAAAGTTCCTCTAATCTGTTTTTCTTGTGAAGAAATTGGTCATATTGCAGCAAGGTGTCCAAACAAGCAAAACAATGATGAAAAGAAAGATTACAAATGGAATGGAAAGAAAGACTTCAAAACATCCAAGAACAAAGGTAAGAAATCATGCTTCATGGCTGAAAATTCTAAAGATTCTGATAATAGTGAGGATGAAATTGTTTATATTGCCATTAAAGATGATTCTGACACTGATGAGGAAGATAAAATGGCACTTGTCTCTCATGTAAGTAAGAATGATACATTGATTATAGACAGTGGTTGCTCACATCATATGACTGGTGATAAAACTAAGTTTGATCAATTTGAAGACTATGATGGTGGCAGTGTAAGGTTTGGTAATAATGAACCTTGTTTCATAAAAGGAAGAGGAAGAATCTGTCTAACCAAAGAACTTGTATGTAATAATGCCTATTGGCTTGAAGGTCTTAAACATAATTTGCTAAGTGTGGCACAGTTACTCAATACTAGATTCAAGGTGGAATTCATGCATGGAAAAGCAAGACTGTTGAATGAGCAAGGAAAGCTGATAGGATCTGGCACCCAAACTAAAGGTAACTTGTTCTATCTAGAACTTGGTGAATGCTCATGTTTTATTGCTCAAATTGAAGAAATTTAGTTATGGCATAAAAGGTTGTGTCATGTCAATTTTGATAACCTGGTAAAAATAAGAAAATTCAAAAAAGTAAGAGGCATTCCTAACATTAAGAAACCTAAGGTTGGACTATGCAAGAATTGTCAGATTGGTAAAATGGGAAAGACTAGTTTTAAAAGTAAGAAATATCAGTTTGAAGATATATTGGAAATTGTGCATACTATTTTATGTGGACCCATTGGAATAGAAAGCTATACTGGAGAAAAGTTTTTCATTTTTTTTGTTGATGACTACTCAAGAATGATGACTGTCATGTATCTAAGGAACAAATCAGAAGCATTTGAGAAATTCAAATGGTATCTAGCAAGAGTAGAAAAAGAAACAAGAAAAAGACTAAAATGCTTAAGGTCAGATAGAGGTGGTGAATTCATCTCACATGAATTCAACAACTTCTGCATTGAAAAAGGTATTAAAAGATAGGTCTCAGCACCAGGAACTCTTGAACAAAATGGAATCGCTGAAAGAAGAAACAAATCCATTATGGATTGTGCAAGAACCTTGATGATAGAAAAGAAGGTTGCTATCAAATACTGGAAGGAAGCCATCAGCACTATAGTTCATACCTTAAATTGAGTATAGTTGAAGAAGGACTCGTTCAAAACTCCCTATGAATTATGGTATGGCTACAAACCCAATGTAAGTTATCTAAAAGTATTTGGAAGCAAATGTTATATTTTGAAAGAATCAAGAAAAGGAAAATTTGATGTAAAAGGTGATGAAGGAATATTTTTAAGATATTCTTGCAAAAGCAAAGCATATAGATGTTTAAATCTATCCACTCACAAAGTTATAGAAAGTGCACATGTGAAAGTTGATGAGTTTGCAGACAAATCTGAAAAAGAAAAAAAAAGGTACCTGAAGATTATAGAAGATTGGGTACTTGAAGATTACAGAAGATTTGTTTACATTGAACCAGATACTATACCAAGCATATTGTTCACTCAAGAATCCTCAACTCCTGAGTCATCAGTAACCGAGCTGCAAAAAGTTTAAATCGAGCCACAACAATATTCAGACACTACCGAGCAAGTATCTACCGAGTCTGGAGCACTTGAGCCAATTCTTACTAAACCAGAACAACCTGAACATGAAATTGAAGCACAAGGAGATAGCAATGAAACTCATTTAAGAGGCAAAGAACCTATATTAGCTAAATATGTCAGAAGGCATCATGCACCAAATCAGATCATTGGAGACAAGTCTAAAGGAACTTTGACAAGAAGCAAACTAAAAAATACTTGTTTGCTTACTGATTTTGAACCTAGAAGCATTAAAGATGCATTAACAAATGGTAGTTGGATTGAGGCAATGAATGACGAAATAGAATAGATAGAGAAGAACAAGACATGGACTCTAGTACCCAGGCCTAAAAATAAGAATGTAATTGGAACCAAGTGGGTATTCAGAAACAAGTTGATTAAAGATGGTAAAGTATCCAGAAACAAAGCCAGATTGGCATGCAAAGGATACTCTCAAGAAGAAGGCATAGATTATGGAGAAACCTTTGCTCCTGTTGCAAGATTAGAAGGAGTCAGAACCTTACTTGCATATGCTGCTCACAAAGGATTCAGAGTTTATCAGATGGATGTCAAGTCAGCATTCCTCAATGGAATATTGGATGAAGAGGTTTACATTGAACAACCTGAAAGCTTTGTTGATCCAAATAAAAGGGACACGGTCTGCAAATTACACAAGGCACTGTATGGTCTGAAACAAGCCCCTAGAGCATGGTATGAAAGATTGCATAACTATCTTATTCAGATTGGTTTTCAAAGAACTAATGATAATAGTAGCTTGTATATAAAGGAAGGACCAGATAATAAGATTGTCTTGGCAGAAATATTTGTAGATGATACTGTTTTCACAGGGCATGATGATCTTTGCAAAGAATTTTCAGAACAAATGAACAAGGAATTTGAAATGTCTATGTTTGGTGAAATAAAAAAATTTGTTGGTCTTCAAAATCAACAAAATAAGAATGGAATCTACATCACTCAATCAAAATACATCAAGGAGATATTGAAAAAGTTTGGTATGGAGGACTGTAAACCTGTTGGAACTCCAATGTGTACTGGATTGAAACTTACCAAAGATGATGAATCCAAAGAGGTAGATTAAACATTGTATAGATCTATGATTGGAAAATTGCAATACATAGTTCATACCAGGCCAGATATTGCCCTTGTAGTTGGTATTGTTGCAAGATTTTCAGCAAAGCCAAGAGAAACTCACTTGATGGCAATCAAAAGAATAATGAGATATTTGAAAGGAACTGAAGATTATGGCTTATGGTACAAATTTGGAGGTAATTTGGATTTGAAAGTTTTTACTGATGCTAATTGGGTAGGAAACCTTGATGACAGAAAAAGCACAAGTGGAGGAGCATTCTTTCTTGGAAAAAGATTGGTTTCCTAGACAAGCAAAAAGCAGAATTGTACATCCCAATCTACAGCAGAGGCAGAGTATGTTGTTGCAGCAGTAAACTGTTCAAATAATGTTTGGTTTAAGCAGTTATTGCAAGGAATGAAGATGGAAATCAAAGAACCAATTGTCATGTTCTGTGACAATACTAGTGCAATCAACATATCTAAGAATCCAGTGATGCATTCGAAGACCAAGCATATTGCAATAAAATATCATTTTTTCAGAGAGTATGTACAAGACAGGGAGATCAGATTGGAATATGTCCATACAAAAGAACAAATTGCTGACATATTCACAAAGCCTTTACCTAAGGATGCATTTTTGTATCTCAGAGGTAAGTTAGGGGTCATTCCCCTATCTGAAATCCACTAGAAATAAGTTCTAGTAATGCATCAATGCATACAGGATTGAAGATCTATTTGTTGATGTAGTTTCATCAGAAATCATTGCATATGAATCAGTACTAAAGGTACATTATAAATCACTTAACTTCTATTGTCTTTGGCATGTGTTGTCAAAGAGGGAGAGATTTTACTGTCATATCCTTCTGAAATTTGTGAAGTTTTGAAAAGTTTTCCATGAAGTCCCTTAACAGAGGGAGATTATTGAAAGAGGGAGAAGTCTGTTATCTTGTTGAACTTGTTTTCAAAATTTCATTTCTGTTATGACATGTTGTGTTTCCATCAATGCCAAAGAGGGAGATTGTTGGATAATGTTGTCCTTGATGTCACACAAATGTCATATCAGTCATTAGTTTCAAGTTCACCGAGCTCAGATAGTTTGCAATGCAATTTACAGTATGAACCAAGCTCACTCGGTCATCAAAGCAAATGTGGAAGATAGTGTTAACCGAGCTAACTTGGTCAATGAAGGAAATGTGAAAAGCCAGTGTTAACTGAGATTCACTCGATCTCCAAAGGTTAGTTTCCACAGAGCTCACTCAATCATCAAATGAATTATGGAAAAGTCGGTGTTAACCAAGCTTCACTCGGTCTCCAAAGGTTAGTTTCCACCGAGCTCACTTGGTCATCAAATGAATTATGGAAAAGTCAGTGTTAACCAAGCTTCACTCAGTCTCCAAAGGTTAGTTTCCATCGAGCTCACTCAATCATCAAATGAATTATTGAAAAGTTAGTGTTAACCGAGCTTCACTCGATCTCCAAAGGTTAGTTTCCACCGAGCTCACTCGGTTATCTTAGGAAACTCAGTAATTACTGAGTTCTCTCGGTGATTGATGGTTTGTCATGAAGTTCGCTGTATCAATCAAGCTCAGTCGATTAACACAGGAATTATTTTCTGAAAAAAGTTCACCGTGTAGGGTCGGCCAGTATAGGGATTTGCTAATTAATTACTTTTAGCCGACTATTGTAATTGTTTGTTTTAGTCAGTGATTTGAGCCGACTAAGATAATCTGAAAGGTATATATGGTCATTCAAGTTATGAATCAAAGTGTGTGAATATAAAAAGAAAAGTTATGAATGTAAATTATAGTATGAAGAGGCAAATGTTGAGAAAAGTCTGATGGAGGATCAGATGTGTTAAAGGAGCTACAAAGTTGTATTTGATCAGTAAGGATCCAGTCAAGCATAACAGAGATCTGCAATCAGCAAAGATAAGTTGCACATTATATCAGGTCATTTCATTATTGCTTTCTAACCATTGTAACAGTGTATTCAAAATCTCTTAATAGAGTTGGTTTAACAGCCATTCAATAAATCCTCTAACAAGGTGACAGTTCAGTTGAATTATTCTAAAGACCTCTAGCAAGGCCACTCCTAAGAGGGTGATTAAATCCTTTAATAGAGTCACACCTAACAGTGTGTTTTTGTAACCTTTAATAGGATTGGCTTCTAACAGGGCTCACTTCAAAAGAGTGAAAAAGTTACATTGGTGGTTTTTCCCATATTGGGTTTCTACGTAAAAACTGGTGTCTCTTGTGTTCTTAATTGCTAAATTACTTTGTGCATGATATCATATCAGTTCTTAATATTTATCATTTGTTGCATTATCAAGTTTCAACATTTTATTAATCAAATCAAAGGTATATTCAGACATCTTAGGGACTGTGGAAAGTTTTTGTAGTAACTGATTCACCCCCTCCCCCTCTCAGTTACTCTATTCTCATTTCCAACAATTATGTAGTATTTAAAAGGATATTTAGATACTTGAAAGGAACAATAGAGTTCAGATTGTGGTATGATAGATCTAATGATTTCACTCTACATGCTTATACTAATGTTGATTGGGCAGGAAATATGGATGACAGAAAGAGTGCCAGTGGTGAAGCCTTCTTTCTTGGAGGAATATTAGTTTCTTGGCTAAGAAAAAGTAGGAATATACCTCACAAAGTATAGCAGAAGTAGAATATGTTGCAATAGCAAACAATTGTAATCAAGTTGTTTGGATAAAGTAGATGTTGAAGCATATATAGATAGAATTTAGTGAACTTGTTGTCATACATTGTGACAACACAAGCACAATAAATATGTCTAAGAATCAAGTTTTGCATTCTAAGACTAACCACACTTCAATCAATATCACATGTTGAGAGAGAAAGTTGTAAAAAAGAAAATTAGATTAGAGGATGTGATCACTAAAGAGTAGATTGCAAATATCTTCGCTAAGCCTCTTCCCAAAGAGACTTTTGAGTATTTGTGAGGTATGCTAGGGGTTATGCCACTTCCTACATTAAAGTAGATGATGCAAGAGTGAATTAGTCCAGTGTAATAGAGCACTATTGTTTGTCTAGGTTGAATGTTGATGCTTCTTGTATGGGGTAGTATCTATGATGGATAGAGTCATCTAGGACTCTTGTTGGATGTTGTTTTGAACAGTGTCTTTGGACACTTGAGCTAGTCAGAAATAGTTTTTGCAAAGATTGTTGGTTGCTGAAACCTTTGACATTGATATCAATGGGGTAGAAGTTTAGCATGAAAAAATGTTGAAGAAGTAAATAGGTTGGAGAAGTACAACATGAAAAAATAGTTTGATGTAAAGCACATTGAGTTGTATCAATGGGGAATAATGATTGATGAAGAGGATTTGAAATGAAAGATTAATAGTCCTTTGTAGTTGGTATTTTTGGAACTAGATGTTTTTCATTTATGTTGCCATCAATGCCAAAGGGGGAGATCATTAGAATCATGAATGTTGATGATATCCCTATGGGGGGGTATTGTAGGAACATGATCAGATCATTATCATGATGATATGGTACATTAATGACTATGTTTTTAATTGATGTCAACATAACAGTTTTTTGTGGTATCTGATAGAAGAATAGAAGAAAGATCAAGTTGGTATGGATGGATCATTGAATAAATTCAATAGTGAGGTTAAAGGGAGACACTACTAAGTTTCTAGTATATGAATCTAACCTTGGAAGCATAAGATATTAAGTCTGGAAGAAGTTATGCAAGTTTTGTAAAGATTGTTATAAGATAGAGTTTATAGAAGCATTAACTAGTAAACTTGTTATATCTCTTAGAAGAGTTGTTATTCTAGAAGTTGAAATTAAAGATGTCAAGAAGACATGTTAATGATGATGTGGCTAAGTTCACTTATCATAATGTTATGTGTATGGAATGGTATTCAAGTCTCAAGGTAGAAGATTAATGTTATCACTAGTGGAACATGTTCTTAATGTGGTCCTACAATAATTAATTGAGAAGGTGTAACAATTGACTCAAGGAATTGTTTTATGGATTCAATATAAAGGAAGGAAATTTTCCTTTATCATGAGTATGGAAGTGAAGTGATTGTAAGAAACACAAAGATAAAAATTTGAAAATGAGTAGAGTAGAGTGAAGATGAAGGAAACTTCATTGTTGAAGTTTTATTGTGTGATCTGAAGTTGGATACTTGGATACAAGGTTTGTGACCTAGTTTAAAAGGTCTAATAGTGATTGGTTTGATTGATAGGATAGAGGAAAGAAGTTAAAGTATATTACATACATTTATTATGTAAGGAATAGTTGAGAGATCAGTCAAACAGTGAGTTCGGTGATCTTGCCCTAGAATTTATTTGGATAGTGGGTCCTTCTATCTTCTACAACTCCTAACAAGGTTTGCACAACTCTTAAAATGGTTGGAATATTCTAACAAGGATTCAAATTCTCCTTATAGGGACTCATATGTACTAAATTTTGTAATAGACTCCTAATAGGGTCCATCCTCTAACAAGGAATAATTATATTAGTACATCATCTTGTGAGCATCATTCCCATCAGGGTTTTCCCTAGTTAACATAATTGGTGTAATTGTCTATGTGCATCATGTTCTAGTTTTTTTTTACTTTGGTTTAATGGGTAATATTGTTTAAAGTTGATAAATGTTTTAATTATTGGATAACTAGTTCACCCTTCACCCCCTCTCAATTATCTTGGTGGACTATTGTTTCTAACAAAGGTGTCATCACCAAGTATATCAAGGATCTAATTATCTATCTATAATATGTAGAATCAATAGCCTTATAATAATGTGCTTCAATTTTGATTTTATGAATATTTATCTCCATAGGTGTGGATAACAGTTTGTAGTCCATCATACAAAATCTATTCAATATGTCAATAGTATACTTCTCTTAGTTTAGGAAAATATATTCATCCTTTTGTCCTACTTGTAATTCCAAGAAGTAATGTAGAAGACCTAATTCCTTCATCTCAAATTCAAATATAATGTCTTCCTAACATTTAACAATAAGGTGGTCATCACCAATTATCGAAAGATCATCAACGTAAAAGACTAGTATTAGCATATTTTGCTTTGATTTCTTGAAGTATATGTTAGTATTTGCTTTAGTTCTCGAGTACCATAGTTTGACAAGGTATATATCTATTCTCTAATAACTTTCCCTCGGGGCTTTTTTAAGAACCTATAAAACTTACTTTAGTTTGCACACATGTGATTTCTTGTCATGGATAACAAACCTTTTTGGTTGTTCTAGATATATTTCTTCCTTAATGATGTTGTCTAGGGATGTTTTATTTATATCCATCTATTGTACCTTCCAACCTTTCAATGTAGCTATAACAATTATGGTTATGATATATTTTTAATTATTAATGGGAGAAAATGTTTCATCATAATCAATTGCTTTCTTCTCGAAAAATCTTCTAGCCACAAACATAGCATTGTATTTTTCAATGCTCCCATGATGTGCCTATTTTATTTTGAATAACCATCTTGAGCAGACAATTGATTTATCTTTGGATCTTGGTACAGTATCCCATACATCATTTTTCAATATATATTTATATTCCTCAATCATGGCATCCTTCAAGGCTTGGGATTTTAGGGCTTCTTCAACATCAGAAGGTTTAGAACTAGTGAACTCATTTATGTGAGTAACATATCATGAATGATTTCTTGTCTTCTTAGTTTCTTTAAGGATTTCATAGCAGGCCACATTATTTTTGTCAATCATTTTTCTTCTCATAAATTCCTTTTCTTATTGAGTGAGTTATCCTTAGGATTATGTGTTGTGGCCAAGTCCACTATCTTCTATACAACTCTCCCTCTCAATCATTATTTTTTCATTATCCTTAGCAATGGTATCAACATTAGGTTCTTCTATATCTTTAGAATTTTTTTATGCAATATCTTCATCAAAATTGACATCTCGATCGATTTCAATTGTCTTTGACCCTGGCACATATACTCTATAGGCTTTGCAAGAATCATTATAGCCAGTAAATATGCCCTTCTTTCCTGAGGGCTCTAGTTTAGCTCTTTTCTCCTTAGGAATATGAATATATACATGAAAACCAAATATTTGTAAGTGACTTAGATTAGGTTTGTTCCCTGAGAATACTTATCCAGGTGTTGTGGTTTCTAGAATTGTACGAGGGCATCTATTTTAAATATATAAAACATTACCTAATACTTCAGCTTAGAATGTTGTATGCATATTTTGATCATGCATCATGGCATTAGTTGCTTCAATAATAGTTATATGTGTCCTTTCTACTACTCCATTCTATTGAGGATTAAATGGTACATTATACTCCATCTTGATCCCAACATATATATATATATATATATATATATATATATATATATATATATATATATATATATATATATATATATATATATATATATATATATATATATATATATATATATATATATATATATATATATATATACATTTCTCAAAGATATATTCTCCTCCATTATCAAATCTTAGAATTTTGATCTTCTTCCTGTATATGCAAAATTTTGGGCCTCTGATCTTCACGTACACTTCAACATAGTCCTTACCTGCAAGATCATCCTAGAATAAACATTGGATTTTTTATTCAAAAAGTCTAACAGAGCGACATATTTTCTTCTAGCTAGAAGGATTATGCCTTTGCTATCAAAACAAGAAGTGGGCAACCAGACCTCTAGAATGAAGCATTTATGCAACTAAATGATAATGCAATTAATCTATACGAAAGATGCAAGTATTAGTCTAGAAATAAGAAAAAGCATTTAATCTATATGTATGCATTGTATTAAACTAAATGATATTGATGCTAAGTAAGAAAAGCTATGATAACATAAAACAAGTGAGTATGCAATTCGACAGAAATTCAATACAATTCAAATTCCAACCTCTATAACGAGGAATTAGAAGCCTCTTAAATAGAATTCCAAAAATCCATCAATGGTCAAGATTAATTGGGATGAATGGTCAAGATTAGAAATGAGATTTAGTTAGAATGGAAGGTTTCCTTATGAAAAGGAAGTGAACTGATTTCTTTTGAGTAGAATAAGGAATTAATTGATTTAATTCCATTTCTAAACTAAAGAGGAATTAATTCTAGAAGATATTTGATTTAAGGAAATTAAATATGACCTCATAATTGAGTATTCGAAATTGAATAATTAAAGTCAACAATTACAATGAGAATATTTAATTAAATCAAATATATTTAGTTCTTTTATACATTAGCTAAAGAAGTAATATAATTTAATTAAAGTATAAACACTTATAATTAAATTAAATTTAATCAATAGGTTTAATGTAGCTAATTTGAGTCAATACTTAAGAATTAAATAAAGAGTGTGATTAATGTAGATTAGGATTTTCTACATTTGACACTTAAGTCAAGTAGCAAGTATCAGAATCAAAACTGCCTAGTAAAATAGGACTTAGAAATGATTTAATAGACTAGAATTGGTTTAGCATAGCAATGTGCCAATATTGGGGTATTACATTTTTCCCCTCTTTGAATGAATGTGTGAGTAGTACATTCAATTCAAAAAAAATAAAAAATATGATGCATAGATCAAGAAATGAGATTGGTTCCAAAATTGATAATATGAAGCCCAATTGACAAGCTTTTAAAGCTTATCTCTAAAATGAAGCTTAACCTTAGGGGATTCAGATAGAACACCTAGAAACCATAATTGATAAGCTTTTAAATATTATCCCTAGAACAGAGCTTAATCTTAAGGGATCCAGATAGAACACCTAGATACATAAATTGATAAGCTTTTAAAGATTATCTCCAGAATGGAGCTTAATCTTAAGGAATCTAGATAGAACACCTAGATACCAAAACTAATAAGCTTTTAAATATTATCTCCAGAATGGAGCTTAATCTTAAGGGGTCCAGATAGAACACCTAGATATCTAAATTGATAAGCTTTCAAAGATTAGCTCTAGAATAAAGCTTAACCTTAAGGGTGTAATCACCTAAAAATGGTCATCTAGACTATTAGCCCCCTTTTCAACATTTTCGCTAAATTAATTTTTTGCCTAGACCAAATTGCTAATAATCAATTTATTTGATTATAACCCATAGTTTGACTATGCTATCCTAAGTTCATTATTTGATTAAAAGAACATGTCCCATTTTAATTAAATGAAAGACCCCATTCTTCTAACCCACTTAAAGTGCACACATAAAGTCCTTTTTCTATTTTTCAATTAAAAGAAAACGCTTTGTGACTTTTGTCTTATATGACAAGTCAACTTATATTCTATTGGTTGACTTGTGTGTGCACATGGATCACTCCTCTTTTCAAATTCCACTATTGATCATCCACCATCTTCATCTTGATCTCTACCATCCGTACAACTTTAAAAGGGAGAGAGCTTTCCCCCTCAAAGGATCCACCCTCATTTGAATATTGTTATGCTACAGGTTTTCTAACAGGTTTCTTTGGAGCTTTGTGGAAAACTTCTCTTTCTTGTCTACATTCTCTCATCCATGGCATTCTAGCTTAGCTTAGCTTTAATTTTTACATGTAGCTTAAATAATATATTCTAATAGTTGGATTGTAACACTCTCATCCATGCTTAGAATAGCTGCACTTTTCATATTCATGCTAGCTTAATCTTTAGTAGCATTGCATCCTTGAGGAACTCCTTGGGACATTTCCATTCTTGCATCTTGTCTTTGGAACCTCTCATTGCATGGTTTACTAGCAAGATGAGTATCTCTAAGGCTCATCTGAGATCCTTCTTATTCTTGAAATACACTCTCTTCCACTCCGTGGATAGGGAGCTCTAAGCCGGCATCCAAGCATTTCGAACTCATGGAATCGTTTGGATAGAAGGGTTTAGAGTGGGACACTTTTGAGTGTACATTTTTGGCACCCACCGTGGGGCTTGAATCAAGTTTCTAGCTCCATTTTCTTTCATTTATTATCTCTAGTTTTTTACAGCAGCATATTGGATCTAATCAAGTGCTTTTGTAGAATTATCACTTTGGTTTTAAGGCCAACCCATAAGTAGATTGGTTTGAAGGCCAAAAATCTAGTTGGTTTAAAGATTTGATCATATCTTTTAAACCGCTTAGATTTTGGTTCTAAAATTATTTTTTAAAGTTGGGTATGTGGCCAACATCTCTTAGTCTTATTTGCAAAGCATTCTGACATGATTTGCGAGAGTTATGATTTTTTCTTTTTTTTTCATAAAAAGTCATTTATGATCACAAATCGGCGCATTTTTCAGAAAAACTTACATTTTTAGAACTTTTTTTGAATTCTAAGAGGGGTAATTTTTTTGTGTTTTTACTTTTGAGGTCGTATTAGGGATCAAAAACTTGATTTATAAAATCTAGCCTGTTTTGACAAAATCAATCTCTAGGGCGAAAATGAAGAGATTTTTTTTGAATTTCTTGCATTTTTGGAAAGCTCTCTAATTTTTAGTAGAGGTTTCTTCTTTTTATTTCTATTTTTGGATCTGAAATAATAGCAAAAAAGTCTAATCTTGTTGACTAGATCAAAAGGAAAGAGTAAAAATGAGAGCATTTGTGATTAGTTTGCCCTTTTTTTGCATACACTTGATTGGAAGATAACTTGGATATTTGAGACAACTAACCACTTTTTATTTTATTTTTTTATGTTATTTCACACTAACTTGTGGTGCTAACAATTTGTGATTGCAGGTTTCCATCCTTGTGAAAAAAATTGAAACATTGCATAAAAAGAATGCATGTCAAAGCTTCAAATGCACAAGGGCTACTAACGATTGTTTGCAGGGCTGCCCAATGCATAAAAACCCAATTTTTCTTATTCATTACTTTTACATGTGTGGCATAAACTAGTTGTTTATTTTTAAGCACATTAAAATTTACAATTGGGATTTTTTTGTGATAGGAGAGTATGCTCTTCACCCTTGTGGTGAATCAAAAATCTAGACTTCCAAAAGTTGATCCACTCTTTGTGTAGTTTAGAATCCTTTAGAGGGCCTGCTCTTGGACAACCTAAGAGGAATGACCCTAGTGGGGACAAGCAGATTACTTGGCTCTTCCAACCCACTATAACCTCAAGGCTATCAAGGACACAAAACTTTGGTAGACGTAGTGTTTGTCTTCACCTAGTGTGATCGCTTATGGAATTTTGACCATAAGGAGATCACTAGGCAAGAATGCTTAAGGTACTCTTGTGGTCATGAGATCGGTTACTCATCGCAAGGTGAGGTGTCCCGTAATTAAGAGAAAGTGGAACACTATGAATGGAAGCCCTATCTAAACACCCTAACTTAGTAACTACCATTTTTATCCGCTCTGCTTCTTGGTGCAAGGATCAATCCTAGTGGACTACCTAGATCACCCCAAAATTTTACACTCACCATATGTGTTCCCTTAGTTGTGCTTATGGCACTTCTATGACAAATCCAATATCTCTTGTGGGAAACCACTTGGTGTGAGGCAAAGGAGCATCAAGTGTGGGCCAAGTTGTTGAGTAATGAACCATGTCCTTTAGGTATATATTTCTTGATGTGTTCTTGAATATGGTATACCTATGAAAATCTTTTGAACATACACATGACAATAATTCTAGGGATTTCTTTTGAGACCTCATATATGCTTGTATCATGCAAGGTTTTTGTGTCCCTTGCTTGATTGTTTGAAGACTACTCCATGTGTCACTATCTTGCTTGGAAAGAAATTGTTTTTGAACATCAAACTTGGTATGCTATCAACTATTGTCAAACTTTGTCAACCAAATCAAAGAATCAAGTCTTAACATTTTTCTTTTGTTGCTTGCTAAGGGCAGTCTCATCATTTGATTTTTATTTTTTATCTCTCTAGTTCTTGAACATGATTAAAGTGGCTCTTTGTTCTTAGTGCTCTTGGTCTTTTTGTCTTCATGTTCTATGTCTACTTGCTAGTTATCCTTTTCCTCAAATGGTTACCTTGATATCTTGACTGTACTCTTGGGTTGGAGAGTTTTTCACTTGTCACCCGGCTTGCTCTATCTATTTGGCTATTTGGGCATCTTGCCTAGCTATTGACTTGAGTCATTCATGTTGTAATTTTCTTGGACATATTGTTTGACAAGTCACTTTAATCTCTCTAATATCTTGGCAAGTGAACACTCTACCTCCTATAGTTTCAACATCAAGTTATCTTCTAGGCTCTTTTATGCTTGGCTTTGCATCTAAAACTATGGGATCTAAACCTTGTGCTACCAAACTTCAAGCGAATCTAGATGATCATGATATCCTCCATGTCACTAAAGAGTTTCAAGATCTATATGTGCAATACAAAGAACTAGAAGAGATAAATGATCTTTCTTACCTTCATCTCTTTAAGCGCATGACAGAAATGAAGTCTAAACTTGAGAAAAGGTTAGAGAAGAAGATTGCATTCTTAAATAATTCTCCCTTAAATACACATGGTTCATCTTCTTCAAGGTCTACATATTCTACTCCAAGACATCAAATGTCTTCATTCTCCAAGACATCAAATGTCTTCATCTTCTAGATCTAAAGACCTCCTTAGAGAGAAAGAAAGTGATACCTACTTTGAGCCTATTCCAACATATCATGATGGACCTATCTTTGACCAAGACAATGATGAAGACATGGATGCATACCATTCACTTGAGAGACAAAAAAAGTACTCTAGACATACTTTTGATAGAACTTTTTCTCCCTTGGAAGATTCTTATGATGACACTTTGCAAAAACTTCTTGGCAATAAGATCATCATGTTACCTAAGTCTAGCTCATATGGAAACCCATTCTTGGATATCTATTGTGCTTATCATCAACATAATGAGCATAGTACTTTAGATTGCATTGAGCTGAAACATAAAATCCAAGATCTTATTGATAATGGAATTATTGATACCTCTAATGACTCATGTGATGAGGATACTTTTCTTGAGAAAGATCATATTAATGAACCTATTTCTAGTGATGGTTTCCTTGATACCTCCACTTCTTCCAACACTCATGCATCTCCCAACACTTCAAATCTTTCCAACTTGCCTCCAACAAACAAAAAACCTAGTGCTTTCCATATGCAATATGCGTACCCTCAAGGGCTACCTCTAAAAGAAACTCAAGCTAACCTTCACTTGGCTACAATCCTTTTCCATGCTACTAATCCTAAACATACTCAACCTTCATGCACTACTATGCCTAATCCAAGCACTACTCCATTCAATCTTCATTCTCCCTTGTCCTTAGAAGTGGCTCCATGTCAAAAGGATTCTCAAAAAGAAAAAGCTATAAATGTCAAGAAAGATCAAGATCAAGCACCCTTTCATCTCTTTCAATATTTTTCCCCTCCATATCCTATATCTTTTCCACCTCCTAAGTATGATGAAGATACCACTTCCATTATCTCCCTTGAGCTTACTGAAAATTATGAGAAAAGTTCTCTTCATATGCTATCCAAAGCTACTTTTCAAGATCAAAGTGTCCCCTCATGTTCTACTTCTCCATATCCACTTCAAAATTGTGCTCAAGCTTCAAGTGCTCCTATTAAAAATGTTGTTCCTATCAAAACTACTCATGAGTCTATTGATGGCTTTGACTATGTTGCTCAATCTAAAGATGTTGATATCCCTTCCAACTATCCCTTTGCATCTTCTAAATCTATCCTTGGTCCTTATCCATCTAAGATAAATCATTCAAACCTTTGATCCATATTGGGGCCTTATGTTCCTACATCTCCTACATTCACTCTAGCTCATTCCCTAGATCTCCTATAATACCTCAAGATCAACAAAGACACTCATCCTTGATGACTTTTTACCCATATATACATATAAACTAGTTATATCATCCTTATTCATCCACAAATCCCAAGTCCTTTGGAAGTGAGAATAAACATTAGAATCCATTGAAAAAGAAAGATCACTATGTCCCATCTAATTGACATGTGAATGCTAAGAAGGAGAAAACACAAAAGAGACTACAAAGGTCCACTATTAAAAAAGCTAAATCAAAGAAAATATGGGTTCCTAAACCCATTATTGAAGAAATGTGTTTTGAAGTATCCAAAGGAAAATCTAAAGCTATATGGATTCCCAAGTCTCTTTTAAAAGACTTGAATATTGAAAATACTTCAAAGTTGACATTCAAGCTTCCAAAAGCTTCCATTCCATCTTCTTCCAAAAATCTTTCTAAAAATATTCCAAAGCCTTCCACTCCACTTTTTTCCAAATCTCTTCTACCACCTCATACATCTAAACCTCAAGCTACTTCATCCATGATTCTTCCATTGTTCCAATACCCTTCAAGGTGTGTGTCAATGTTGATCTTGTCCAATATTTTAGCTACCCTCATGAAATCCTCTAAAGCTTACACTTACTTTCTATACATGAACTCTTATCCTCCATGTACTCTTCCTACTACCATTTCTCTTTCATCACCCTTTCAACATCTTTGAGCATACCTTTCTATGGTCTTGGCTTATCATGACTTATTTTTTCTATAGGAGCACTATCTACATTCAAACAGCTTGAGCTCTTTCTAAAAATTCTATAAATTCTATAAATTCTATAAAAAAAAATTGAAAATGCACCTTGGTGAAAACCACTTCTTTTGGCACCTTGGTAGCGAAAGTAAAGAGAAATAAATCCATCCTATGGTGAAAACTACTTCTTGTGACACCTTGGATAAGTACCATGATGAAAACCTGGCAAACAGGCATGATGTGCAGTTCTTCCACCATCCATCTATCCTCTCTTCTCTCTTTGATCGTCACAATGTTGAGCTATCTTTGCATATTGGCTATCGTACCCATGAGATTCTCTATTTGTGTTTTCTCATTCCCTCATAGCCTCCATCTTGAGATTTATTTTTATTGCTCTATCCCATCCCTGTCCTATCTAGTTGACCCCATGAGTCTTGATCACAATATATAAAACATGGTTCTCATAGGCCTCTTGACATGTCTACTCTCTTGGATTGCATGCTTTCATGCTATCTTACTCATTGGCTTCCATCACTTATCTTATATGCTATCGCACTTTTTGGCTTCACCGCTTATCCTACATGCTATCTTTCTCATTACTTTCACTGCTTATCTAAAATATGCTTCATATGACTAATTCACCTCTTCCCCTAGCTTGGGTACTCTTGAGGAGTCAGTTCTTGAGGATCACTTTCACTTGGTTCACATTCCTTTCTTATGCATCTTTTCTTATCCACCAACTTTCTGCTCCATTGTGTCCTATACCTTGCTAAACATTAGGAGAAAATGATGTGATCTTGCTCAAGAACTAGTAATATCTAAAAACCTTCTAAAAAATCCAAAAAATCATATATGATGCTGAAAAAATCATAAAAATCAAAAAATGTCCTGAAAAAATGATCATCTTAGTGAAAACCTAGCAATAGGTGCTTTGATGTATCACAAAAAAAAAAATGCAAAAATACAAAAAAATTGAAAAATAAAGGCCTAAAAAAAATCTGTCAAGTGGTGAAAACTTGGAAACAGGCACTACTTGAAACCCTTGCACCTATGTCTATCAATCTCAATCACCTACTTTGCTACATATTTCCAGGCTTGGAATTGTTTCTTGTCCTTGTCTCAGGGGCATAGCTACTTAGCCTATTGAGGTATTCTTATGCATTAGGGTTTCTTTGACAACTCACAAAACAATGTTTCTCAACACTTCCCCCACCTTGACACCAAGTGTTTTTCAACACTTTTTAGATAGTTCACCTACGGTCTCTGATGTCATGATATTTCTCACTATCAGAATCAAGTCTTGAAGAAATGGCCAAGTGACTTACACACATGCACTTTAAACACTTAAATTACTAAGTTATGCTGACCTTTATCTACTTTGTGTGTTGTCTATGACAATTTCTTTTCCATGTGTTCCCTCCCTAATAGTCTTTCGAGTATGTCATTGACTAGAAGACTGGGGGCATGGGACATATTTTCTTGATTTCTGCTTGTGGGTATACTTTGTTTGACTATAATGTTGTAAGCATTTATGCTTGTCCTATTCAACATTTTGTCTTACAAATGTATCATCCTTGACTATTTCGCAAGACCACACTCAGGGTTTATCCTGGCACTTATGCCTTGATATAGGTGTAATCTTGCTAAATTAAACTTAGGGAATCTAATCGCGTAGTTATCTTGACTTACATGTCTTTGATGCTTAGATTGGATTTCCACATACCTATCTGATCTCGATCATATTCATATCCTCATAGTTATACTAATGATGGTTGTATGATTTCATGATGTCCCTAATAAATGCTCAATGATGAAATTAAGAGTCTAAACATTATGCACTTCTTGTTGGTAAACCACTTTTCATATTAGCTTGCATTTTAGGTTCATTCTCTAGCTTAGTCTTGCATTCTTGCATATGGGGAGAGCTCTCTCTTCATCTTTTCGCAGACATATCGGCTAACTCCTTTCATATATTTTTTTACTTTCTTCTTGTTCATTTCTTTTCACCTTCTTAATCTTTCACTTCATCTCTTTTCTATCTTATCATCGCATTATATAAAGTTTTGACTTCTTAAATAATTTTGACATCCTGGATTCATTTTCGGGATCAAAATCAAAATTCGAGTTCATCTTGATGGTCAAAATTGTCTTTTAAAATTCTACTTTCTTTTGAGCAGTTAGTTGACCTTTTGAGTTCTAATCTTTGAATCATCACTGGGACATCTTCATTTCTTCATGTCTTCATCATTTCTATGCTTTATATCTACTCAAATTCAACCTTTTCATGTCTAAAATCATCTTTCTACTAGATTTGACCTAATTTTTACACAGTATCCTTCATGGTCAATTCTAGTCAAACTGGGGCATTTTACTAGTCATTCTTTGGTTCTAATCATCTATCTATCATCTTGTACATTTCTACATTATGATTTTCTCATATCTAGATTGTTTCTATTTTCCCTTACCTCATTTTGATTTCGATCCCAAGGGGGCAGAAATACTCTATCACTGCTTAGGAGCATTTGTTTGATCTTCTCACTTGCTCTCACTCCATTTAATTTTCTAGGTGTTAACATTCTTCTTGAATTCTAACATTGTTCTCTTCCTAGTGTCCAGTACTACCACTATCAGGCTATACATTTAGGACTTGCTATCTTTTTCTACATTTCATTCTTCAAAATCAGATATCTATATCTATCGCCGCCTACTTGGCTTTCTATTTTCTTTGACATAATGTGTTCCCAGATCGATCATACATTAGTCAAAGAGGGGAAAATGTAATCACCTAAAAATGGTCATCTAGACTATTAGCCCCCTTTTCAACATTTTCGCTAAATTAATTTAATCATTTACCTAGACCAAATTGCTAATAATCAATTTATTTGATTATAACCTATAGTTTGACTATGCTATCCTAAGTTCATTATTTGATTAAAAGAGCATGTCCCCTTTTAATTAAATAAAATACCCCATTCTTCTAACCCACTTAAAGTGCACACATAAAGTCCTTTTTCTATTTTGGAATTAAAAGAAAAGGCTTTGTGACTTTTGTCTTATATGACAAGTCAACTTATATTCTATTGGTTGACTTGTGTGTGCACATGTATCACTCCTCTTTTCAAATTCCACCGTTGATCATCCACCATCTTCATCTTGATCTCTACCGTCTGTAAGACTTTAAAAGGGAGAGAGCTTTCCCCCTCAAAGGATCCACCCTCATTTGAATATTGTTATGTTGCAGGTTTTCTAACAAGTTTCTTTGGAGCTTTGTGGAGAACTTCTCTTTCTTGTCTACATTCTCTCATCCATGGCATTCTAGCTTAGCTTAGCTTTCATTTTTATATGTAGCTTAAATCATATAGTCTAATAGTTGGATTGTAACACTCTCATCCATGCTTAGAATAGCTTCACTTTTAATATTCATGCTAGCTTAATCTTTAGTTGCATTACATCCTTGAGGAACTCCTTGGGACATTTCCATTCTTGCATCTTCTCTTTGGAACCTCCCATTACATGGTTTACTAGCAAGACGAGTATCTCTAAGGCTCATCTGAGAGCCTTCTTATTCTTGAAATACACTCTCTTGCACTTCGTGGATAGGGAGCTCTAAGTCGACATCCAAGCATTCTGAACTCATGGAATTGTTTGGATAGAAGGGTTTAGAGTGGGACACTTTTGAGTGTACAAAGGGATCCAAATAGAACACCTGGATGCCTAAATTGATAAGCTTTTAAAGATTATCTCCAAAATGGAGCATAATCTTAAGGGATCTAGATAGAACACCTAGATACTAAAACTGATAAGCTTTTAAAGATTAACTCTAGAATGGAGCTTTATCTTAAGGGATCTAGATAGAACACCTAGATACCTAGATTGATAAGCTTTCAAAGATTATCTCCAAATTGGAGCTTTACCTTAGGGAATCCAAATAGAACACCTGATACTTAAGTTGATAAGCTTTTAAAGATTATCTCCAAAATAGAGCTTAATCTTAAGAAAACCAGATAGAACACCTAGATATCTAGATTGACAAGCTTTTAAATATTATCTCCAAAATGGAGCTTAACCTTAAAGAATCCAAATAGAACAACTAGATACCTAAATTGACAAACTTTTAAAGATTATCTCCAGAATAGAGCTTAATCTTAAGGAATCTAGATAGAACACCCAAATACCTAGCCATAAAAGCTAGCAAGATCCAACCATGAGTCATAGAATCATCCCTAAAATAAGGCTTGATCCTGAAGAGTTAGGGTTTAGACTGTCAATACCTATCCATCAAACTCTAATTAAGACTGACATAAGATGTGATCATCTAATGAAAAGATGAGATAGATGAAAAATGATGCCAAATAGAGATGAACAAAATGACTCTAGTGATGAGATGCTCCAAGTGATGAGGACATAAGATTCAGATTGAGTTGAAATTTAGATTTAATGATGTAATCATCCTGCCCTCTCAGGAGCAAAATTGAAAGATGAGATACCATAAATAGGATATAGAGTGGTATAGTGAGAGATATAGAAGTAATATGTTATTCATAAGAATATAAAAGAGATCGGAATGATCAAAAGAAATTTGGACTCAATTCAAAGTGATTTTGAGGTCCAGAAGACCAAATTTGAAAAAAGGTTGTCCTGAGTTGACATGAGTTGACTTGAGTTGACTTTTTCTAGAATTTTTTAAAATTTTGAAGGAAATGTGATTGGAAAAGATTCTAAGATTCACAAAGTATTAGAAAAATGGATTGCACAAGAATTTGATCATGTCGGTCTCAAAATTTTAAAATGTGTTTTTTGAGTTGCTTAAGTGTGTCAAATTTTGAATTTGTTCCCAAAAAATGGGTTCAAAGTAGCCAAAGTAGCCAAGAGAGTGATTAATTGATCATTTGTGTAGTCATGAAGAACATTATGCTTTAAGAGGCTAAAAATTCCTAATGACAAAGGATGTAAGTGAATTAGTCATCGAACCATATGCTTATGCAATGCAACCCTATGCTAGATGCAACCTTAAACTAGATGCAACCCTAGATCTAGTTACCAAGCTTTGAAAATTATCATCACTAAGCATATAGAAAAACCCAAAATTTCATACAATCCCCACTAAAATTGTAATCATAGGAATATGAATAGGACATTTTTTCTAGTTTTGTTGGGATTAAATGTAAGCATTTGAGGCACAAGAAGTCAGAATGACCGGCACATTTGTCCCTTTTAATGTAGCAAGTTAAGATAAACATCAGAGCATGAATGCTAGGATGACTAGAATGGTTCTTCCAATGAGACACACTAGACACATGAGAGATTATTCTTATACTAAGTAATCAGTAAGTATTATGTCTATAATGACCCTTGCATTCATCACCTAAGACAAAAGTGTGCTAGATATACTCACAGTGACCCATATGTTCACTTAGTAGGATGAGTATCAATATTTAATATAGCATGAAGAGTTCACTCTAACAAGCAAGGAGAAGAACCAACCTCACTAATTTATCCATATAAAAAGAGTTAAGGTACAAATTGTATATGAGCAATGTTAGTATGCTAATAGAAACCAAATTTAAATAAAGCTTCTACAAACTAAACAAAATTCATAAACTTGAAGATAGACTAAGATGAGCTCTCAATTGAGAATATGAGCCATTAATGGACTCTCTCAATAAGAAGCTCTCTTGTTGAGTGGCTTTGTCTAAATAGATAGGATGTATGCTCAAGCTTATGCCTCAAAAAGGGCTTCAAATGGAGTTGGAATTTGGGTGTGAGTGTATGATTTTGATGTAAAATGGCTTCTCAAAATGGCATTATGACTTTACTTCATGGATTGTGTTATTTTGCAAAGGGGAAGGATCCAATTTATAGGCAAGAGGCTTGAGGGATTGAGGGCTAAGATGCAAGGATGGGAAAAAGCTCATGGAGGGCTCAGATTGCATGAGAGGAGAGCACATGGATTGTGCTTCCTTACAGCCAATCAAGGAGTGACACATGTCACATGGTGAGAGGATGGAGGAAAGGGGAAGGATGAGTCAACAAAGGAGGCTCAAGGGATAAAATCTTCATAAAGACCCTCATAATGGCTTGTAAGAGCAATAAAAGGTCTTGGAAGAGTCATTTATGGCCTAGTGGACTTCATAAAGTTTTATGGTTGAGATATTTTGAGGGAGATGAGAGAAATTTTGACTTGGGCTTGATTAGGAGGGTTTTAAGCTTGCTTAGGATTGTGCAAATGATTAGAGGATGGATTAGGATGGTTTAGGATTAGCTTAGGGATAGGCAAGTGGATGGCATTTAATGAGGGTGGGTGAAGGAGGAGATATTTGTTAACTTTGGCTTGGGTTAGTAAGTTTTAACCCATGTTTAGGGAATGTGACAAGGTTAGGAGGGGATTAGGATTAGGTTTAAAGACATCTTCTAGAAGAGTCTAGACTTTGGATGAGGATAAAGACTTTCTAGAATAGTCTAGAATTTCCTAGGATGAGGATTTTATGAAATAAATAAAGTTTTATTTATTTCAAAGGTTTGGATTGAGGAGATATTTATTAAAATATTTTTAATAAACATGAGGATTAATATTTAATCTTGATTAAATATTTTGAGTTGGGATTAGGGGTAGGAAATGATGGGATTAGCCTTTAATTAAAATTAAAGAAGGATTAGAAGATTTTGGAAGAGGTTAGTGGTCTTAAGGAAATTGGCCAAGTTTTGGGCAAAAAATAAATAAATTATTTATTTTGGGATTTTTGGTCAATTTATTAATTAAATAATTAATAAATAAGGAAATAATGTTTAAATAAGATTTAAACATTTTTGGGAGGGATTTCTTAATTAAATATTTTTAATTAAGATAAAGGGATTTAATGCATAAAAATAAATTAATTAATTAAATAATTAATTAATTAATAAATGATGATGTCATCAGGAATTTTTTAGAAAATAAAAATACTTTATTTTCTAAAGAATTTTTGGTCAATTTATTAATTAAATAATTAATAAATAAGGAAATAATGTTTAAATAAGATTTAAACATTTTTGGGAGGGATTCCTTAATTAAATATTTTTAATTAAGATAAAGAGATTTAATGGCATAATAATTAATTAATTAATTAATGATGATGTCATCAGGACTTTTTCAGAAAATAAAAATACTTTATTTTCTAAAAGTTTTTAGGTGTCTACATTTTGCCCCTCTTTGAAGTGATGCCGCAAGTGGCATGGCATCAAAGATAAGAAAATAAGATGCCCAAGGCTAGAGCAGAAGAGGAGAGAATGGACTATGAGATGCCCCCTCAAGAAGGAAGCGGGGAGAGAAAGAGAGGCACGATGGCTTCTTGAAAAATACAAAAATTTGGGATGAGCAAGGAGACTCGGATTGGCTTAAGAGAAGAGGTTTAGTTAGCGCAAACTCTCACTACGGGAGAATGATAAAGGGAGAATCAGAGGCATAAGGGGAAGCAAGCTTAAGATCTCAGGGATTGCAGAGGATGAAGGAGTGGAGCGCTATAAAAGGAATCCAGGATGGGGAGATGGATGAGGGGATTAAAAAGCTGATGCAACAGGATTTCAAAGAGTCAAATTGGCGGAAGATGGGTTTCGGAGATCCCTAGGACTAGGATTGTGGATCTCGAAAGATGAGGCTTGGTGGATTGATTTGGATTGGTGGATCCCTAAGACTAGGATTGTGGATCCCTAAAGCTAAAGGTGAGGAGTGATTCAAAGAGATACTGATGCATAAGCTGGGGTAGGAGAGACAGATGTTGGATATGGATGGGGGATAATGGAGATGAAGGAAAACCATTGAAGCATTTTGAGGGGGGGGGATACTTCAAAGAGAAGTACCACCATGTAGTTGAGCACTAGATTTTCTATAGGACTGTTGGTTAATTGCCAAGGTTACCAAGAACATCAAGGCCTTTTCACCAACTGTCCAGAGGACTGACGAACTGACTCAAAACAAACACGCAAGGATTGCCCCAGTATCACACATGAATTTCAGAGGAAGCAGTGTGGAAACGACACTGGGTAACCCACAAGCAGAAAAGAAAACAAGCAAAAGACATGATCAAGACCTTACGCTCTAATTGCCCCATTCGCAGCATACCATGATATGGAAGATCATGGAAACCTTGAGGAGGGAACAAGGAGATTTCTTGGAAAAGATACTTCAGGAGCCAAAAGGGGAGATTCCAAACCAAAAGAAAGTGAAAATCCAAAAGAGAGTTGTTTGCCAACGAGATGGGTAGGACGAGATACTAACGGACCAAGATCAAACATGAGGAAAGCTATATCTTGCAAGGACCTATCAGAGAGCACCTAAGTTGGTGGATCGGGATGAGCGGTGCGTCTAGCAAGCTGAACTAAGAAGGATAACACTTTGGTGATAGGAAATCTAGCTAAAGGATGCATTGGAATAGCTAACCAAGATGTGCGATGTGTGCAAGATGTTGATCAAGGAGGAACTAATAGAGAAGCTAGATAGATACAATGGTATGAAGCTAAAGAGGATGTACAAGCTGACTGACCAAGATATTTACAAGCTGAAGCTGACCAAGATTGTTACAAGCAGGCAAAAGCTGAGGATGATAGGATAGTGAGATGGTTCGATGTTGTGCAAGATGTGAAAGCTAAGGGTGGGGTGATAGTGAAAGATATGGATTTTGCAGGATGCATCCAATGATGATGAAAGATTTTGTGACCAAGGATAGCTAGAGGAGCAGGATGAGATGGCTGGATAGGATGGTAGATAGCTAGGATTATGATGGATATAAAGAGATGACATTGGGTTTGCATGAGGATAGCCTAGAGCTAGATACCAATGATAAGGGAGGATGGACAAGACAAGATCTCCAAGGAATATAGTGCCCCCAATTAGAAGATAACATGCAGAAGGAGGTCTTATGATGGATGTGATAGGATTGAAGCTAGGATGGAAAAAGTTGAAGGGGCTAGGGAGATGGATGATAGCTGGGATGGTTGGCTAAAGTTGTAGGAGATAAGTGGATGGTGTGAGATGGAAGATGGAGGGTGGAGGATAGGTGGATAGATTAGAAGATAGAGTTGGATGTCAAGAGATGAAAAATAGCATGAGGGTGATAGGCTAAGCTGGGAATGACGGGATTACGCATGACACTTGTTTTCCAAGTTTTCATCATGGTACTTGTTGAAGGCACTTGAATTGCCAAGTTTTCACCAGTGGACACTTTATTTTTCTTTACTTTTTTTTGACTTTTTGACTTTGGACTTAGCTAGAATGATTTTGGCTTTCTTCAGCTATTTTTGGCTCATAAATGTTGGTAGGATGGATGAAAAAGGATTGGATTGAACAAGTGGAATGGTGGGTGGGAGTTTGACAGATAATGGATGTGAAGACATAAGGCTTGTGGGTAAATGGATGAGGAAAATGGAAAGATCATAATTGGCACACACCTTGAGAGGTGATAAAGTAGTGGGAAAGATGGTTTTGAGTGAGGTTGAGGAGAAAATGGAGGAAGAGAAAGATAAGGACTAAAAGTAGAGTTGGAAGATGGAGGATGGGAAATTTAGGATAAGAAGCATATGGACTAAAAGTGGTTTGGGGGGATGAAGGATGCTTATATGGGGATTTGGATGAAGGATGGATGGATGAGGCTTTTTGAGTAGCATGAATGGATGCCAATTGAGATTTTTCTTTGAGATGCATTTCTTTTATGAGCATCTTGGGTATCCACATGATTTTTGACTTTTTTAGCTGGGGCTTTTGTGGCCTCTTGACTTTTTCTTTGATTGGGATTAAATGTTTCTTGTTCAGAACATGTATTTTAGAAGGGACATGTTGAGACTTGGATTTTTGTGAATTTTTGGATTTATGCTTTTGTATTTTGGCATCCAATATGCTTCTATTAGCCATGGGATGGGAACAAGATCATGGAGGAGATGGAGGGATAATTGATGGAGTGATAGGGTTTAAAGGTTGGAAGGGATTCAAGGGTGAGTGCCTTTGATGATATAGCTGGTGGATTTGAGGGGATGGAAGGATAGATTGGAACATAGGATATGGATGGATATAATTGCCCAAAATGGATGGAGGGGAGGAAGGATATGGGCCCAAAATAGATGGAAATGGGGAAGGTGTAGGTCCCAAAATAGATGGAGGGGATAAAGGATTCATATTAGGCATGTAAGGACCCAAAATGGATGGAAAGGGTGTGGGATTTAGATAAGGGATATATGGACCCAAAATGGAGGGTTGGAGATAAGGAGTAGGATGAGGGCCCAAAATAGATGCATAATAAGATGGATGGGAACTTTGGGGTGGAGATGGAAGGACTTGGGACCATGCAGGAATAGTGGGGATACCAACATCTAGAAATACATTTTCATTTCTTTTTTCAATATGATGTTAATTATTTGGAACACAAGATGTGAGTCCATTACTAGCTGAAGGAGTTGGAGCTTTGGATATGATAATTAGTTCTTCTTTGATGGATCTATCATCATGGATTATGGGAGATGTATGATCATGAAGCAAAGGAGATGGGAGGATAGGATCTTGAGTTGGGTGGGCTGAGGGAAACGGATCTTGAGATGGAGTAAGTAAGATGGTAGGATTTAGATATGGAGGGGATGGTAAAAGTGGATCATGTAGGGGAATAAGTGGGATGGCAGGATCTTCTGTTCTGTTGGAGGATATTTCAACATGCTTTTGGACAAGATCTTGACAGGAATGGATGGGAGTGGATGCATGAGGTTCATTATATGGGATTTGGATAATGCTTGGAAGAGGAGATGTGGATGGGATTTGGAGCAATTCGATGGGTGGTGGGATTTTGACGCTTGTGGGAAGTGGAAGGATTTTAAGAAATTTGATGGATGGTATGGGGATGGTAGCTATGGGAGATGGAGGTGATATTATAGATGGGGAAGCTTCATCACTGACTACTTCACATGGTTGGATTAGATGACATGGCTTATCGACTGTTGGAGGCAGCTTTTCTTGTATTTCCTCTAGGAGATTCCTTGGAGACTCGTGTGTTAGAGGTGGAGGTGGTGGATTGATAGGAATAGCTGGTGTGATGAGGGTGGAAGATTGGAAGCTTGGTTGATTGGGTGATGGAGGAGAAGCTGGGATATCATATGGCATGACTAGATAGTTTGGAATAACTCTTGGATTTTGTGGGATGCTTGGGGGAATGTTTCTAAGGCTTTCAATATACCTGTCATAGTCAACAAGATTTTCATCATCATTGGAATAGGAGGTGGCAGGAGCAAGGACAATACGACCGAACACATCATGATAGGTTTGGGATTTCGTGTTTTGATGATGAGTTGGATGGGGATGGGGTCTTGCATATGGATGAACACGGAAGCTCATGGTTGGATTTGGATTAAGCACAGATTTTTGATTGGCTGATGAAGGATTTCCTAGGGAGAGTCAAAGCTATATGACAGACCTAAGCAGGATTGGCTGGAGATTTTTGGCTTTCCTATGGATGGAAGACTTCAAGGGCATGCTGTCAAAAAGTGAGAATTTTGCTTTCCTATGCGCTGGATTGGTGGAGATTGTGTCAACTTAAGGATAGACTACTGATCCTATGGGCATGACACGAGATTGACCACTTGTGGATCCCAACCTTTAGCTCAAGGTGATGAGGGATAACAAGTGACAAAGCTAGATTACCCTAGACAAAGCTCTATCAAAGGGATAACCTTGGTGAGGCTGGTGGATTGGTCGGATTGAATGGATAGAAAATTCTAGCAGAATGACAACAACTCTCTAAAGGCTTGGGTGTGATTTTGGATTGGGTTGCTAGCTGGCTGGGGGGGGATGATTTGAAGAGACTTTGGATTTGGGATTGTTCTAAAGCAAGGAACTAGATAGATTCGGTTGCAGCGGGGGAACTTGGATGATTTTCTAATGAGGCAGTGACTACGCTAAGTATGCCTTGAGCTGGGAGATTTCTGCTTTTTTGGGATTTTGACCAAAGTTGGCAAACATTCATTCAAAAGCTATGAAAAAACAAGCAGAAAAAATTTTGGAGCAAGCACGTCAAACACACCAACATCCTAGGAAGCTTTCTACAAGGATGAAATTTTTTATAGCTAGGGAGTCCTCGATATACGCAAGGTACGTGAGACCCAAATCCGTAGATGAAATCAAAAAGATGTCACACAGCCGAGAGGAGCGGTAACCCACTTCTCCTCTTTCACTTCTCAAGGGTATAAAGTTCCTTGAGGCTTAGCTCGAGTGACAAAATCTTGATCCCAAGAGAGGTGTCTTTCGATTCACCTCTCGGTTCTTATACTTCGCCGAAACGTGGGAGTTGAGGTCATCCCAAGGGGTGATGAAATCCCCAAGTAGGCCTCCTAAAAAGTGTAAAACAAGACCACATACATGATCTTGGGCTTTAACAGACATGCGTTTATTCCCATTGATGATTTAGATTTTGTAAGCTATGATTGAAGACACTTGTGATTATGGCATACAATGTTCATTCCAATTTGACAGCATCGTCAGCATAATGAAAGTTGAGAGATCATCAACATAAGAAATGCGAGCATTATTGAAAATGCATCCAAACCATGCAATGTTCATTGATTGTTAGGCATTCAAGATTGAGTGTGAGTTTGTTTTAAGCCCAAAACAAAGATGTGTGAAACTCGATTGCCAAGCGCGCGCCCGGAGGCCCTCCACATCAAGATTTGTCCAATTTTTATGCCCAAATGAAGTGTGAGTGAGATTAATGCGCATTCAAGAAATTTTCTAACTTAGACAAACCACTAAAGACCCAAGTGAGTGGAGTTTGATGTTTGTGGAGCGCTTAACACCCTCTTAGGTAGACCCATCCCTATAGATGGCGCTGAGATTGCAACCAATGGTTAAATTGATGGGTGATTAAAGAGGGTGAGTCCAACTACAAACTTATTCAAAGTGTCTTTATTAGTTTTTATAACTTAGAAGATTTCAAAAATGTGGATTCTTTTTATGCCCCAAAAGATGATTATTTGATCTATGGAATTCAAGATTGGATTTGTTGTTTTAATCATGCATTCATAAAAAAAACAAACTTGATTTTAATCCATGGCACTCAAGAGTGATTTTAGCAATGTGCATTCAAAGAAAAGTGATTAAACATTCAATTTTTTTCCTTTGAGCGTTCAAGATTGAGATTTTCTGTGTTGTGTTAAGAAATTTGAAGTGCTTTGTTTTAACCTTAGATCATTCAAGATTGTTTTGGACTCAAAAGTGAAAATGACTCTTTGGACTTTGGTTTTCATTCAAGATTTTATGTTCTAGTTTGCATATTTTAAGCCCAAAAATGATATTCTTAGATTGTTTTGATGCATGAAAAATTTAAGAAACATTCAAGATTTTGCAACAAGACATTTGTTTGGAACAAATAACAAAGCTTTTAGGACAATTTTTGGCAACCATTTAGGACTCTTAGTTTTCATTAGATTCTTTAAAAGAACTTTAGTGTGCACTTAGTGTTGATTTTGAACCTTTTGAAATGGAAACTTGAAGTTCTTTTTAAATTTCCAAAAATGAAGTGTTCCTAACTTTGCATGAATGCATCTAAAACCTTGATGTTGCAAGGATGCAAATGATTGGATTGGTTTAGTTTCACTTGTTAAAAGATTATTTTTTTTTGCAAATTTTTAATTTTTTAATGGATTTAAGTATGATTTAGGGGTTCATTTTAAGCACTAAAAAGAAGTGTGTATGATTTTGCTTCCCTAAAAAAAAATGGCCAAGATCTCCCACAAGAAGAAGAAGAAGTAGATGGAATAAGAAGAATATAGACAAGAAGAGGAAGAAGAATTTCAAGTGCTTTGTCCACCTATAAGCTTGAAAAATCTGCAAACACTATGAGATATACTATGAGTTCCTTTGTCTTCTTCATGCTCATGTGGACCTAAAAAACCAATTTATACAATCCTACCAATCACAAAAACAAGCAAAATTAGCCAAAATTAGCAAATGATATACAAAACTTGACTAAAAAAGCTAATGAAGATGACCCATGCGGGGTCCCATCGGGCGTGCCAAAATGTATATGAGAAATGTTAGTATGCTAATAAAAACCAAATTTAAATAAAGCTTCTACAAACTAAACAAAATTCATAGACTTCAAGATAGACTAAGATGAGCTCTCAATTAAGAATATGAGCCATTAATGGACTCTCTCAATAAGAAGCTCTCTTGTTGAGTGGCTTTGTCTAAATAGATAGGATGTATGCTCAAGCTTATGCCTCAAAAAGGGCTTCAAATGGAGTTGGAATTTGGGTGTGAGTGTATGGTTTTGATGTAAAATGGCGTCTCAAAATGGAATTATGACTTTACTTCATGGATTGTGTTATTTTGCAAAGGGGAAGGATCCAATTTATAGGCAAGAGGCTTGAGGGATTGAGGGCTAAGATGCAAGGATGGGAAAAAGCTCATGGAGGGCTCAGATTGCATGAGAGGAGAGCACATGGATTGTGCTTCCTTATAGTCAATCAAAGAGTGACACATGTCACATGGTGAGAGGATGGAGGAAAGGGGAAGGATGAGTCAACAAAGGAGGCTCAAGGGATAAAATCTTCATAAAGACCCTCATAATGGCTTGTAAGAGTAATAAAAGGGCTTGGAAGAGTCATTTATGGCCTAGTGGACTTCATAAAGTTTTATGGTTGAGATATTTTGAGGGAGATGAGAGAAATTTTGACTTGGGCTTGATTAGGAGGGTTTTAAGCTTGCTTAGGATTGTGCAAATGATTAGAGGATGGATTAGGATGGTTTAGGATTAGCTTAGGGATAGGCAAGTGGATGGCATTTAATGAGGGTGGGTGAAGGAGGAGATATTTGTTAACTTTGGCTTGGGTTAGTAAGTTTTAACCCATGTTTAGGGAATGTGACAAGGTTAGGAGGGGATTAGGATTAGGTTTAAAGACATCTTCTAGAAGAGTCTAGACTTTGGATGAGGATAAAGACTTTCTAGAATAGTCTAGAATTTCCTAGGATGAGGATTTTATGAAATAAATAAAGTTTTATTTATTTCAAGGGTTTGGGTTGAGGAGATATTTATTAAAATATTTTTATAAAACATGAGCATTAATATTTAATCTTGATTAAATATTTTGAGTTGGGATTAGAGGTAGGAAATGATGGGATTAGCCTTTAATTAAAATTAAAGAAGGATTAGAAGATTTTGGAAGAGGTTAGTGGTCTTAAGAAAATTGGCCAAGTTTTGGGCAAAAAATAAATAAATTATTTATTTCGGGATTTTTGGTCAATTTATTAATTAAATAATTAATAAATAAGGAAATAATGTTTAAATAAGATTTAAACATTTTTGGGAGGGATTTCTTAATTAAATATTTTTAATTAAGATAAAGGGATTTAATGGCATAAAAATAAATTAATTAATTAATAAATGATGATGTCATCAGGAATTTTTTAGAAATTAAAAATACTTTATTTTTTAAAGGATTTTTGGTCAATTTATTAATTAAATAATTAATAAATAAGGAAATAATGTTTAAATAAGATTTAAACATTTTTGGGAGGGATTCCTTAATTAAATATTTTTAATTAAGATAAAGGGATTTAATGGCATAAAAATTAACTAATTAATTAATTAATAAATGATGATGTCATCAGGACTTTTTCAGAAAATAAAAATACTTTATTTTCTAAAGGTTTTTAGGTGTCTACACACATGACCATCCAATATAATATGGAGGCTCTTATAGTGGACACCCCTCTTATATGGATGCTTCAGATTATTTGGAACTAAACCACAAACAGAATGCAAAGAAAAGATCACACCCCCAGTCCTTGCTTCTCTAGTTGAAAAGGACATCATCAAGTTGCTCAAAGAGATATGATAAATCAAAAGAGAAAAAAACAATGAAAAGCTCAACATATCCCAAATAAATTCATCATTTTTGAGTTCACTATTTTTTTTTTATAGGATTGATGTCAAGTGTCAATGTTTAAAACATGTTTGAAAGAAATATCTTCATTAGGTGACAATAGTAGACAAACATAGTTATAACAACTAATGACTGAGGTTAAGGAGGATTCTTTAGTAAGAAGAACTTGAGTAGGACTAAGCAATAGTAGATAGATATAGTCAAGATGACTAGTGACTGACACAAGAGAGATCTTCCATGAGGTGAATCTCAGCCATGACATGAGTGACAGTTTGCAAACATAGTTAGAACAACTAGTGACTATCACAAAAGAGATTCTATGAGGAGAATCTTGAAAAAGAGTGATAGTAGCAACACTAGGCAGACACGATTAGTACAACTAGTGACTGTCACAAGAGAGATTCTATGAGGAGAATCTCAAAAAAGAGTGACACTAGCAATAGTAGGCTAACATAGTTAGAACAATTGGTGACTATTGCAAAAGTGATTCTATGAGGAGAATCTTGAAAAAGAGTGACACTAGTGACAATAAGTAGACATAGTTAGAAAAACTAGTGACTAACATGAGAGAGATCTATGACAATGTAGGGTGTTTCCCCCAAGTTCTAACAAGATTTAATCCATGGATATATGAGAAAAAAGCCAGAAACCAAAGCAAAAAGTGAAAGCATGAAAGCAACTGTACAGGAAGCTAGAAGATGTGCTACAAGATATGGCAATTGAACAAGAGGTGCCTGTTTACTAGGTTTTCACCTTCTTGGCAAAGATTCTATTTTTTTATTATTTTTGCTACCATGATGCCTATTTCCAAGTTTTCACTAGTAGCACTTCTCTTCTTCTTCTTTTTTAATGGTATTACCAACACACCTACTGCTAGATTTTTAGGACTTTTTGCAAATTTTAAATTTTTTTCAAGATATTTAGATATACAGAGAGCTTCTAAAATTAGATCAACTATAGAACTACATTAGGTGGAGAGTGTTAATAGGCTCCTTGAGCACCTCTCCCTTGGCTGTAGAAAGCTAGTAAGCACCAGATATGTACACTGCAGTGACTACGTAAGGATGAAGCCAGTTGGGTTTGAACTTCCATTTTTGGATCCATTGTTGCCAATTCTTAGGATTTTCTCTCAGAATGAGATCACCTAGTTGAAAGTCACGTGGATTAACTTTCTTATTGTAGCTTATGGACATACACTACTGATAAGTTTGAAGATGATTGCATGCTACTTGCTAAAATTCATCTAACAGTACTAGTTCTTGAAGATGAGATATTCTATAATCTTCATTAGTAATGAGGCCCTTCATGGAGATTCTTAGAGTGGGGATCTCAACCTCAATTGGAAGCACAACATCTGCTCCATAGACAAAATCAAAGGGCATTGTACCCGTCGGGGTTCTGATACTTTTTCTATCTGCCCATAAAGTAGGATTAATTTGAAAGTGCCACTCCTTTCTAGAGTTACTAATTATGTGATGCAATATCTTAAGGATCACCTTATTGGATGCCTCTATTTGGCTATTACCCTAAGGGTAATAGATAGAAGACCAATGCTATGTGATTATGAAATTTTTTCATAACTCCTTAAGGTCCTTGTCTTTAAACTATCCTCCATTGTCCGTAATAATAGAGGAAGGTATACCATACCTGCATATGATGTAATTCATGATGAATAGAGCTACAATTTTTCTATTTGCTATTGAGAGAGGGACTACCTCAACCCACTTTGTGAAGTAGTCTATAGCTATAATAATGAACTTTTGTCCATTAGAAGAAGATGGGTAAATCTTTCCCACAAGATCAAAGGTCCATTCTTGGAATGGCCACAATGTAGTAGATAGAATGAGCTCCCTAGCTAGAGCATGGATCAGATTCCCATGGAGCTGACATTGTTTGTAGGACTTTGCATATTTGATTGCCTCTTGCTCCATATTCAGCCAATATTAACCAGCTCTAATAAGTTTACAAGCTAGTGCCAAGCCATTTGAGTGAGATCCACAAATACCCTCATGGACATCAATTAATGCACATTTGGACTCTTTAGACTTTAGACACCCAAGGAGTGTTCCGTCGAGACCTCTCCAAAACAAGTCATTATTAATAATGACATACCATGAAGTATTACAGATAAGGTGACATTTTTCATTCTAGGTTAGACTATCCAAAATGGTTAGGTCACATAGATAGGAGTATATATGGTGGTAGCGATATGAATCTTGTCCTACAATAGAACAAATCATCCTAGATTCAAGGGTATGTAATGGACACCCAGGAATGCCCAAAAGTAGAACCAAGGCTGAAATTATATTAATGCTGAGAATGCTACAATCAATTACAAAGAGATGTATTCCAAAGGCCAAACCCTAAGGAAATGATGTCTAGAATGTTACAATAGAGAATCAATGTCCTCTATTGCCAAAAAAAGGAGTTTGATTCACACTGTTGGAGTTGAGGAAAGCCAACTCCGAAGACGCCAAGATCACCTGCATGCGAACCTGTCAAAGAGAAGCCATAGAAGGGAAGAGCATGGAGCACGGGCAAAAACCCTAAACGGACATGAGAGCCAAAAATGCAAACACAATAAGAAATGTATTTACAATAAGAAAATGGCTTTCGATGTGAAAATACAATGAGGAGAGCTCAAATATAAAGAGCTCATGGAAGCTTGTAGAACAAGCTAGAAGATAAGTGTGACAACTAGAAGGGAACAAACTCCCGTGTTGTCACAACATGCATTAAATATGAAATATTAAATAAATGCATGACCTAAGTAAACTTAAGCAATAGAGTAAATAATAAATAATTAATTATTTACTCTAACAACCCCCCTTAAGTGCAACTTAGGGAAATGCCTTAAGCTCACAAAGCTAAGATGAATGCATAATGGGTCCCGGCAACGAGGCCATGTTAGGTACCCAAGTACAATGCAAGAAAAATGCAACCTCTGTAAGCAGGGAAAGAGAGAAAACCACATGGAAAAAACCCTCCCCCAAAAAGAGGTAAGAACCTAGTGAAGAGCTGAAGAAGTCTCCAACTAGGGAAAATGTCCCCTAAATCAGGAACAATGAGTGATCATGAAGAAGCAGCATCACTGAAGCATGAAGAAGTCGCAAATCTGTCAAACTGCTGATCTGAAGAAACCTCCATGGAAGAAGAAGGCACGAGCCGAGCATGTCTATATGGTAGATGATCCATCTCACCGAAATGCATAGGTAGCCAGCCACTGCAATCGCCTTGTATATAGGATCAACCACTAAATACATAGTTCACACTATCGAACCATCGAACCATGGATGCATTAGAACACAGCATAACCCCCCCTTAATGCAGACAGGGTGTGATGACAGGCAACTGAGAAGGTGAGCCAAAATCTTCTGCAAACGAACCAAGAACGAGGAGAGAGGAAAAGAGGTACAGACACTGATAAAGACACGGTCTAAATGACTCTGCATGGGCTAATGTCGTGGAAGGGACACTCACTTGACAAAGGGAGAATGCCTAAAACAGCAAACAAAGATCCCCCCCATGGTGCTTTATGAAATAGTGCAAGTACACCTGACTCAAAACAACGTTCATGACTCCCAGAATACAAAAGTGACAATTTATCTCAGTGCAAAATAAAAAAGTGCTTCAAAAAGATAGCTACAATGATCAAAACTAAAAAATAGCTACAACAAAAGAAAGTACAGCCAAAAAGAAAGCAAACCATGCCAGGAAAATGATCCTCGGGCCTAAAACACTCAAAATATCCACCATAGAGCAAAAATGCCAAAACTATGATAGAAAGAGAAGAGGCCAAAAGTGAGAAAAAAAGATGACAGTTCTGAAAAGATGAGAAAACCAGCTTTCCAAAAATATAAAGTTTTCCAAAAACAGACATGGGACGCAAAAGATATGCATGCCGGAGTCAAAAATAGGACTTTGGACTTTAACAGAAAAAACAGGCAATAAAAAGGCATCAAAACCTAAAAATACCTACACCAAAATCTCTGTCTCGGAACTAGCTTTCCGGTGCTTCTTTCGGATCGGAAAAATACCTCCGTATGCAAGAGTTATGGCCAAAAAACTACAAGTAGGTCCAAAAGAAATCGGGAGAGGTGCATGCAAAGGCTGATGCAGTGCTGACGTCAGCAAGTCAGCCGATTAAATTTGATGGCTTGGAGGCCGTCGCCGCAAAAAAGAAGTGCCACGTGGCAGTGCTGACGTGGCAGGGGTGACGTGGCGGGTCCATGTGGCAAGGTGCCACGTGGCGCCCATGCCACGTGTCACCCCCGCAGTGGCCTACTCGGCTGACGGGCTGCAGAGTTGGCGCTGACTGGAGGCGGAGCTGTTGGGCGGCGGAACCGGGAGGAGACCGGGCGTTGGCAGAGCACGGGCTGAGAAGTGGAGAGGCACCGCCGGCGGAGGGCGGCGGCCGGGCCGCGGCGGAGCGTGGGCGGCGCTGCCTGCTGCGGCCGCTGCGAGCGGCACGTGGGTGGCGCGGTGGCGCGGCGGCGGCGCTGCCGGAAATGTATTTTTTTTTTTTTTAAATCCGCGCTGCGTCCGTACGACCGTACGGCAGACTCCTAGAGGCCTCAAAAATTTGCCAAAATTGCCCTGTCTCCAAAAATGAAAAGCTTTATATGAATCCTGACTGCAAATGGCCTTCCGGATCCAATGGTGATGTCCGTTTGGGCTGAAAGTGCTCCAAAAATTGCTGATCCCCTGATTTGAAGAAAAAATGCACAAACCAACTAGGGTTTGTGACTTCAAATCACAGCTTCAAAGTTTCTTCAACGAAACAGCAGCAGGAAGGCTCTGATACCATGTTGGAGTTGAGGAAAGCCAACTCCAAAGATGCCAAGATCACCTGCATGCAAACCTGTCAAAGAGAAGCCATAGAAGGGAAGAGCATGGAGCACGGGCAAAAACCCTAAATGGACATGAGAGCCAAAAATGCAAACACAATAAGAAATGTATTTACAATAAGAAAATGGCTTCCGATGTGAAAATACAATGAGGAGAGCTCGAATATAAAGAGCTCATGGAAGCTTGTAGAACAAGCTAGAAGATAAGTGTGACAACTAGAAGGGAACAAACTCCCATGTTGTCATAACATGCATTAAATATGAAATATTAAATAAATGCATGACCTAAGTAAACTTAAGCAATAGAGTAAATAATAAATAATTAATTATTTACTCTAACACACACATCCAAGCTCTTATCAAATGCAAGTCTTAATCATCTGATCATCAGCAATGAGACTTCCCGCCCTATTTATCCTTTTCTTCATCCTTCTAGAAGGAACTAAAACATTAATTAATTGCAAGAGCTAGAAGCTTCCTCCTAATAATTAATACATACCCTAGAAATTCCTCCCTAGCAATAATTAATTAAATCACGAGAGGCTTTCATCCTTCCAATAATTAATACATACCCTAGAAGCTACTCCCTTGTAATTAATAATTAAATTAATTAAATACAAAGTCACCTTTTAATTTTTAATTGAATGACTTTATAAGAAATTAATTTAATTTCTTCTTATCCTCCACTTAGACTTTGGAGAACGTGAGAGCTAAAAGATGGGATCATTACAGGGTATCATAAGTAAGGTAGAATAAGATTTCTACCAGGAACTCATGCTGAAATTCATTCTCTAGCATTTATAGCAAAGAAGCTAAAGTAGCCATGACATCAGCCTCTTTGTTGTCTACTCGACGAATTTTTTGAAAAGTGATATGAGCAAAGTATTTCTTTATGTCATTAGCCATGTATTTGTAAGGGATTAATTTCTCATCCTTTTTATGATATATACCATTGACCTAGTTAATTATGAGTTGAGAGTCTCCAAAAATATGCAATTGATCTACTCTCTATTCAACTACATTTTTCATGCCATTAATCAAAGCCTCATATTATGCAATGTTGTTGGTGCAAGGAAACTAAATCTTGTATGCCTTAGGTAGTGAATATCTTTGTGGTGTAATTAAGAGTAATCATGCACTAGAACCTTGTTGTGTGAAGGAACTATCAAAGAACATCACCCAAGTTTGGTGTGTGAGGTTCAAAATTGATTCATTAGGAAAATCAATAAGCAATGGGAGAAGACTCTGCATCGGTGCATTTTCTAGTTGATCAACAATAGCTTGTCCCTTGATAGCCTTTTGTTCAACATACTAGATATCAAACTTGCTTAGAATTATGACCCACTTAGCCAACCTCCTTGTTAGAGCTGCCTTATTGAGTAAGTACTTTAGTGGATCAATTTTAGCCACCACTCATGTAGTGTGAGCAAGCATGTAGTGTCTCAACTTTTGGGAAGCAAAGATGACTACCAAGAAAGCTTTCTCAATGATGCTATAATTTATCTCATAAGAGATTAACGTATGACTCAGATATTAAATAGACCTTTCCTTGTTATTGTGGTCTTCTTGAGCTAATAAGATACCTAGAGATGTCTCTATTCTTGAGATGTACAAAATCAAAGGCTTCCCATAGATAGGAGGCATCAAGATCGATGGATTAGCAAGATATTGTTTTATCTATATCAAGCTTTGCTCGCAATCCTAACTCCAGTTATATTTCACACCTTTATGTAGAGTCTTGGTAAAAGGTTGTGATCTATCCACCAGTTTTGAGATGAATCTCTGAATAAATTGAAGTCTTCCTTGTAAGCCTCTCATCTAACTGATATTATGGGGTGGCAGCATATCCATAATTACTTTAACTTTCTTTGGATCTACCTCAATTCCTTTTGCAAACACAATGTATCCCAATAGTTTCCCTTATGTGATGCCAAATGTGCATTTCTTAGGATTAAGCCTTAGCCCAAATCTTTCTAGGTGATCTAGGATAGGTCCCAAATCTTGAAGATGAGTATTGTATTTTTTACTCTTGACCAAGGTATCATCCACATAGTCCTCCATGGTCTTATGCATCATATCATGGAAATTGTAGCGACTGCTCTCTAATATGTAGCACCAGTATTTTTCAAGCCAAATTGCATCATGTTCCAATAGAAGGTTTCCCATGCATAAGTAAAAGCAGTCTTTTCCTAATCTTCTGGTGCAATTTTGATCTAATTATAACAAGAAAACCCATACATGAGTGAGTACATCTCATATTCTACTATCATTTCCACTAATATATCAATATTAGGAAGTGGAAAATCATCCTTAGGAAATGCTAAGTTGAGATCATGGAAGTCAATACAAACTCTGATAGATTTGTTTTTCTTGGATACTGGAACAATGTTTGATATTTATTCAGCATAATCAATAGTGTAGATGAAACTAGCTTTCATAATTTTCTTCAATTCAGGTCTGATGAGCGATGCAACATGAGGATGTATTTTCCTAAGTTTTTGCTTGACTATTTTAACACCTAGTGCGATGGACAAATGATGCATAATGAGGTTAGGATCTAACCCTAGCATGTCTAAATATGTCCATGCAAATTTTATCATTTTCTCTTAGAAGAAAGAAATGAACTCTTTTTCCTCTAGGGACAATGACTATGCAAGATGTATCATGTGAGGATGTTCTTTTGTTCCCAAGTTGATTAGCTATGTTGGCTCTATCAACACTGATGATCTTTCCTAAAAATGACTACGAAGTGCATCATATATCTCATCTGCAGCACCTCAGAAAGGTTTTCACCCTTAGATGCATCTTTTATTTTTACTTTTTTAGGATCTAACACTGCCATAATGTGGTTCTCACCATCAAACCTTCTATTTTTTCTTTCTGATTGTATGACTGAGATATTTGATGTTAGCTTCAGTCATATTGATTCTTTTTTTGTTAGTGGAAGACGTTATTGGTTCAATATCATTTAAGTAGTAGGCAAGAGCATAGTCATTCTAGAATGTAGGAACTTCACTAAATAAATTGGAATTCTAGTCTATAAGCTCAAGATATGTGACTGAAAGACTGGTGGCAGGTTTGATTGCATTCACAGTATAATCATTAAATTCTTGGACAAGCAATTTGAGACCTAGAGTGCACATCCACAAGTGTGTTCAAATTCCTTTGAGTACTAATGTCATCAACCAAAGACTTGAGGACAATAGTTGGATTAGACTCATCTGACCTAATCCTAGATGTTTCACCTACTTCAATTTGGTTTTCATAGACATGAACTTGATCTATATCTTTATCTATAGTTACTTCTAAAAGAGAGTAAAATTCATATTCCTTAGAATTAGTGCTACATGATGACAGACTATAGAATTCCCCAACAGTGATAGGGACATACTCTCCTTAATCATCTAAATTTTTGCATAGGTACTCAATGTGTAAAGCTTGACTAGATTCTCCCTATTTTGAATGAGCATGAGGAAAATTAGTAGTATCCTCAGAAGAATCATTTGTACCATCCATAGTGCTAACATGTGGCACAAAGTCATTAGGTTTAGAAAATAATTTAGCAGGGTCATTAGGAATAGGATAAGGATAGGGATCCTCATTATCAATATTATCTTCCTGATCATCAAACTTAGCTTATGACTCATTTCTAAATGAACTCTCGGGTTTTGGTATGAATTTTTTGATCCCTACATAGAAGGGAACCTTCTTAAAACCTAGACTAGATGTATCTCTATTTCTTTGAGCTATCACTTTAATAGAATCAATTAGACCATTGTTGTTGCATCTAATAGGACTGGTTCCCACATAGCCAAAGTATTTCATGAGTCTAAGACCAAGGCCATATTTCTCAAGAGTGATCTCACGAGTTTGAATTTTGAGGTCAACTAGAGTCTCAACTTTATAAAGCGACACAAAAATGGCTATTTTTTCACTTTTGTCTTCTAGGGGGACTATAGCCTTGAAAAAAATACCATTGTACTTGGTTTGAGGTATCAACACAAATGGTCTCTTCACTTTAGATGGTCTTTCATAATGAAGGGGAGACTCAGGAAGAGATATCAATGATAGCACTAGTTCTATGTGATATTCACCCAATCAAGTTTCTTTCAGCTAGAGTGACTATTCAATTTACTTTAGCTTGTCATCATGATAATCAAAAGATTCCCTATTAATAGGTACAAAGTTTTCAATAACTTTTAGCATGATATAGGTATAGCTAGTACTTGTAGGGATAGTAACTTCAGAGCCATGAAATGGAAAATTTATGCATTGATGATAAGTGGATGGTATATCATGCATCTCATGTATCCATGGTCCTCCTAGCAAAATATTATAAGCCAAGGGAATGTCAAGGACCTGAAAAGTGACATCCCTTTCTACAGGACCACACAGAGAGGTAACACCACAAGACCTAGGAACTTTTTCTTAACTTTGTCATATGCTTTGATATTGATCTTACGATGAGGATCAATCGACTCCTCAGAATAGTCTAATTGCCTAAGTAGAGTAGTGGGGACAATGTTTAACCTAGCTCCATTATTGATGAGCACCTAACGGACACGTTTCTAATGTATCATGACCTCAATGTGTAGAGGTTGATTATGCAGGTGACTCAATGAATTTTCATCCTCCTTAGAGAAGGACATATAGTAAGGTGAGGTTAGATGACCTACCATACATTGGAAATGCTCAAGATCAAGATCTTGGAGGACATTCATCTCAATGAGGGCTTCGTCAGGAATATGCCTATGAGTAGGTGAGATTTTAAGTATTTCAAAGATCATGATTTGAGCATTAGTTCATTTTAACTAATCAAGAACATTATAGCTGGTAGCTTCTGACCAACACGGGCTTTATCTTTTTTTTGTTCAAGATCAGGAGTAGAAGGTGTAGGGCCTTTGAGTACCAACTTGGCACAAGAACAAGTGTAGCAACATTGGCACAGGATTGCGAAGATTCATTGTCAAATGTGTGGGAAGTAGGGGACCCCTTAAGACAAATGGTGTTGTAGGTTTATTGTTATCTTACTTACCCTTAATGTTAATAACATCATAGTACTCAAAATCCACAGGTTCAACCATGTTGACCATATTATTGTAATTAGAGTACGTATAGTTGACCTTGTTGTTAGGTTTTGGTTTTGAGCTCTATCCTTTCTCATAAGACAAGAAGGGCTCTTTGAAAGCCTTGTGATTCAAGTTCTTGTTATGTCCATCTACCACAATGTCACCATTATCAATCAATTCTTGGAATTTATGACACAAGTTTAGGTAGTTGCTAGTTTTGTGACCCTTGTTTTGGTGGTATTTGTAGAATGCAATTTTGTTCCACCATGGTGGTTGTGGTTGTAGATCGTAAGGACGAGAGTTGTCCAATGGTGAAATGAGCTTTTTTTGTAGCAATTCCTTATAGACCACATCCAAAGGTTTATCAAGGGGTGTATACTCTCATTTAGGGCATGTAGCCCATGAGTTCCTTGGTTTATTTCTAGATGTCTTGTTTTTAGGAGGAGGTTTCTCAACATTCTTCGAGATGTTGAGATTATCTGTGAGATTAAAGGTTTCCTTAACAAGTTTAGGAGTGATGTTGTCAACAACCCCATCATGTACAATCTCTTAATTCTTGTTCATGTACTTGGGTTTGTCCTTGTTAGCAGTGGATCCTTGTTTTGTGTCCTTTTGAAGGGTAAGTTCACCCTTCTTGACCATGAATTCCTCTATGCATATAGCTTGTGTGACCATGTCTTCAAAGGTGTGTGGACCTTGAAGTTGGACTCTATACCCAAAATCAAGTAGGATTTTATTAGTGAAGATGTCAAGCTTTTCCATTTCAGGAATCTTGTGTGAATATTTAATATAAAGTTGTCTCCACCTCTAAAGGAATGTGAGGAAAGGTTCCCCAACTCTCTATTTAAGATTACACAAATCTCAAATATTAGCAAGGTGTTGAATGTTGTGAGAATACTACTGGACAAACAAGTTGGAAATTTCATCAAACATTTTGATACTAGGAGGTAAGTGTGAAAACCACTCCATAGCCTAACCACCTAGACTTCTTTGGAATAGATGCATGAGATATGTCTAATTATGCATAAATTCCATAGACAAGGCCCCAAATTCTCTCAAATGATCTTGGGGATCAGTAGTTCCAAAGTATTTTTCATACCTAGGTAACTCCACTTGTCTTGGAAAAGGAGGCATATCTATACTCTTGTCAAATGGGAATGGACAAATAGCCTCTAAGGTGTATGTTTTTGCAAGCATGTCTTTATCACACATCATTTGGGCTAGTTGATCTTGCATGATTTTTAGTTGGTTTTGGAGTTTGGAAGTTTTAGTTTCCTCTTTAGGCATGATGATAGTTTCCACATTAAAATGATGGGGTAGCATAGCTCCCTCTTGGGCCAGTTTGAGAAAGTATTTTTCTTTCTCTTCATTAAGTAGGATTTCCATGACCTTTTGGAATTTTTTGCCTTTACAACACTTTTCTATTTGTTTAGGAAGTATTTCCACCTCTTCCTCATCTTCATAAGTGTAGGGATCTTTTTGTTTCTCATTCCTAGGTTGGTCTTGGTCTCTATTATGGTCACCATGTTTAGGTTTGTGATCAACCATTGTAGGAATGTGTTCAATTTCAATATGCTTTGATTGGAAAGGTCCTTTGAAAAAGAATTCAGATGTATTGTTTTGAGATGTAGGACCTTTGCTAATTTTAGGATCTTCTTGATACAAGGGGTTCTTGGTTTGTCATAAGTTTATAGAGAACATTTTCTAGACCTGAGGTGATATGATAGGCAAGGGAGATCATGAAGATTCCTCATTGGACAAACTAGATGTAGACCATGTACAAACTGGAAGGCAACCTCTACCACAATTACGATCCCTAGCTTGACCTCATCTAAGTCTAAGGGGATAAAACACATTTCAACTTCTTGTTGCCACAGTCATAGACAAGGATAAGAATAAAAGACCTAAACAAGAATCACACTAGAATGTAGTCTTAAGAAAAAAGCAAGAAAAGAGTGTTGTATACTAAGGTACGAGTAGTCTAGGTAAGGGCTAGAATAGTCAAAGATTATGACTATCGTGACATGGATTATAACAAGAACTAAAGGACAAGAACAAGATAACTAAAGAACAAGACTAGTTTAAGTGTATACCACAAGTCATTAGCCAAGTAGGATACCCCTATTTGGGAATGTACATAGATAGAAAAGAGGTAACAAGTTGTAGGAACGGACAAGATTGAGAGCATGAATAGCTCTGACGAACCAGATTATTAGTTTTAACTTAAGATTATGCATGAAGATTCTCTAGGAACTACATAGGAAACTACACCAAGGAAGAAGAATATTTAAAATAGCAATTTTGAAGCTAGAATCTCGTGCAAGTGCTCACATAGAGCCATGCGAGGAAGTGTTATACTGACAAGAAAAATAGGTTTTGATAAAAGAAAAAAGTTGCAAGATCTCACACAAAGATTCTCACTAGGATGTGTGAAGAACTTGATAGGGATGCATGAAGAAATGCCTACTTGCACAAAGAGATGCAGAGTCAAAAGAAACTTGTGCAAAATCTAGCAAAACTAGGCACAAAAACAGAGACCAGATTGACAATTGAAACTAGATTTTGAAGAGACTTTAAAGTTTTTAGACTATTCTAGATAGACTATTGGTCAATTTTAATATATTTTAGACAAATAGCAAGGTTGGCTTTCAAGTCTTTAATAGCATTTGGTTTTTGAACAAGACAAGTGTTTTTAAAGTGACATAGGAAGCAAGTAGTAATCAAATACAATCCAACTAAAGTAAAGAAACTTAGAGGGATGGAGGGAGTCTTGAATTTTAGTTTATTTAGATAGGTTTGGACATATTTAAGACTTGATAACAAACATGCTTTATCCTTAAAACCAAAAATGGTAGAGAAGGTAAAACCTTTGTCCCACAACTTATGCGCATGCATGCACCTCACACAACCATGTCACCCCACTAGAGTTACACCCATATTTTTGGTGTATTCAAAGGGCTCAATAACGTATATGCTGAATGAACACCCTTATGATAGGGGTCAAGCACATATACCACCTTCCAATACCCAGTAGCATACCTATGGTGAGTTCTACAGGAGAGATTCTTCCCCCTCCTTGCACAAAGATTATGCATCCTTTTGAAGGTGAATCGGGTAGCAACTAACGAAAAGTTTTTACTTGGATTCTATTTGTGTTAATCCCCAGTGGCTTTATACATGAATTTGAGACTAGTAGCCCACACCAACATCTAAAGGTGCACACACTTGACCAGCAACACCGAGGTTGGAGCTGACCAGTGTTATAGACAGAGCCTCTTCTTGATATAAGATATCAACAATGAAGAAGAGGAAATTAATATGGATTTGGAGTGTTTTTCTCTACAAAGCTTCTTTATTATAGTGAGTCAAAATGTCTAGTGAAAGAAGTGTGCTCACTTGGGTCATTCCTAGAGGTTCGATCACTCTAGAAAGCCCTCTAAGGGTTGACTTAGACATGTGGTTCAAATCTATGGGTCCAAATTTTTTATTTCCCTTAAGGGGAAAGAGCATACTCCTCTACCTCATTTCCTTTCCCAAACATGAAAAACATGTTAATCACTGAGTTAGCTTAATTGATCCCACCTTGGCCTATTCCAAGACTTTAATCCCCTAAAATAAAATCATCATCTCTTCATTAAAGGCTTGGTTTGGGAGAACCACTAACTTGCTTGCCCCCCTTGAATGTCATCTTTTAGAGGCTTCTAGGTTTCTAATTTACCCTTGGTCATGATCTCCAAGAGGTAAAGAGCATACTCCCATATTCCCCTATCTTGCACCCTACAAATTTCACAAGCCCTAATTATCCTTGTGTGGAAAGTAGGAGAAAGACGCAACATTTTATGTGGGTTTAAAATTGATCTTTGACATTCATATCTTTGACAGTGTCCTGAAAACACATAGTCAGTTCATGTTTGATATGTTTGTATACAAGGTATCTTCATTAATCATTCTACAAACCATAGTTATGCTATAGAAAAATCAAAAATCTGAAAGAAAGTGCTTCAAAGAAAACATGTTAATCAAAAGAAATGATGAACTAAATTCTAAAAATTATACATTTTGCATGTGCTATTCCAACATTCTGTGTGAAATCCTTCATAGGCCCACATGAGAAAATGAGGTACCACACAAGAAATTGTGCAATGGGGCACTTTTTCATGTCAGGAATTGTGAAGAAACAAGTGAAACCCTCAAATATTCTCTCAAAAATGATATTTTCTTCTTTAAAATTTGGAAATCTATACATATAGGTACAATAGAATTATTAAAATATCAAAAAATTAAGTAGATGAGGATAGAAAAATTAATTTTCTCCATCCCATGGTGGGTGCCAAAAATGTATATGTGAAATTGGGGGCCTCTAATCCTCACATACACTTCAACATAGTCCTTTCCTGCAAGATCATCTCAGAATAAGCATTGGATTGTTTATTCGAAAAGTCTAACAAAGCGACTTGTTTCCTTCTAGCTAGAAGGATTATGACTTTGCTCTCAGAACAAGAAGCAGGCAACCAAACCTCTAGAATGAAGGATTTATGCAGCTAAATGATAATGCAATTAATCTATATGAAAGATGCAGGTGTTAATCTAGAAATAAGAAAAAGCATGTAATCTATATGTATGCATTGTATTAAACTAAATGATATTGATGCTAAGCAAGAAAAGCTATGATAACATAAAACAAGTGAGTATGCAATTCGACAGAAATTTGATGCAATTCAAATTCCAAACTCTATAATGAGGGATTAGAAGCCTCTTAAATAGAATTACCAAAATCCATCAATGGTCAAGATTAATTGGGATGAACTATCGAGATTAGAAATGAGATTTAGTTAGAATAGAAAGTTTCCTTATGAAAAGGAAGTGAACTGATTTCTTTTGAGTGGAATAAGGAGTTAACTGATTTAATTCCTTTTTTGATTGTACTCAACTGAGAGTTTCCATTCTGAACTGAAGAGAGAATATTGGAAAAGATATTTGATTTAAGGAAATTAAAAATGACCTAATAATTGAGTATTCTAAATTGAATAATTAAATTCAATAATTAGAATGAGAATATTTAATTAAATCAAATATATTTAATTCATTTATACATTAGCTAAAGAAGTAATTTAATTTAATTATAGTATAAGCACTTATAATTAAATTAAATTTAATCAATAGGTTTAATGTAGCTAATTTGAGTCAATACTTAGGAATTAAATAAAGAGTGTGATTAATTTAGATTAGGATTTTTTGCATTTGACACTTAAGTCAAGTAGCGAGTATCAGAATGAGAATTTCCTAGTAAAATAAGAATTAGAAATGATTGAACAGACCAGAATTGGTTTAACATGGAAATGTGCCAATTTTGGGGTATTACACTTCCTTATTTGATTTTCAACTAAGGATTTGAATTCTTTGAATTTGGATATAATCTCAATTAACTCTTTTAGCTTAAGGAAATATGTCCAAGTTTTTCTAGAATAATCATCCACAAAGATGATGCACTAAGAGTATCCAACTAATGAAGGTATTGACATGGGTCCACATATGTTAGTATGGATGAGTTCAAGAATGCTCTTTGATTTATGTTCACTATGATGAAAAGGAGTTTTAGGGTTCTTTCCTAATGCACACCCTTTACATATCCCTTCATGTTTAACTTTAAGGTTAGGTAAGCCTTTTGCAAATTGCTTTATAGAAGGTAAAAATTGTAAATTTAGATGCCCTAGTCTTCTATGCCAAATCTCATTTTTTTTCCCAATTTCATGATTTAAGACTAGATTTGAGGAATTACAAAGTTTCTATAGAATCACTTCTCTAAATCCAATAGAAATATCATTTTTTATGTTTGATTTTCAACTAGCACAAGACTTTATTTTCTTGAAAGGAAATCCAATACCCTTGATCTACTAGAGAGGATATAGAGATAAGATTTCTTTTGATTCCAGGAATAAATAGGACATCTTTTAAGTGTGAGTTAACTCCAAAATTTAGTTTTATTGAGTAGGTCCCAATTCCTTTCACATGATAAGTGGAGTTGTATCCCATAGTTACTTCTTTGGTTGAATATCCTTCAAGGCTTTCAAATTGATTTCTAAATCTAGTAATATAACTAGAGGATCCACTATCCACTATCCAAGTGTTTTTATTAGTTTGTAACTCACATGACAAGGCAAGGAAGAATATTCATTTTTCTCCTTCATTGACTTTGATCATGCTGATAGGATTTTTCTTTCTTTGGGGACAATATATATGAGTATGTCCAAATTTGTCACATTTGTAACATTGAGTTTTGGATAGGTCTGTTTTCTTATAGTCTATATTTTTCTTTCCTCTCTTCCTTTCAAATTTATCCTTTTTATTATTTGATTTTGCATGTAATGCTTGAATCTCTTCCTCCTTATTAGAGATGATTCCTCTTGATATTAATCATGACTCTTCTTGAGTGCAATCATTTTTGAGTTGATTGAATTTGGGTACAGAGGGATGACTAATACATTGGTTAAAAGATTAATCCTCTAAATGCTATTAGAGATAACTTCACATCATCTTCATTATTTCCAAAGGTAGAGAGTTAGTCCTTTAAGGTCAGACCCACCTAAATTATCTGCAATTAAATCACCCTCATCCTTCCTCCTTGGGGACAATTACATCATAGGAGTTAGCACCCCTAAGTAGAGGAGTCCACCAATGTTACCTTATCTTTCCTCTTCTAGTTATTCCTCATATCCTGGGTCTTGGGGTAGTTAGTGATGATATAACCATAGACATCATAGTGTTGGTAAAAAAAAGCTACGTTCTCATAAGAAATTGGTTGGGACCAAACTCTCCACTTGGATTTAATCATCACTATAGTAAGGATGGATTTATTGATGGACATATTCACACAAAATCTTGTATTGGCCAATCTTGACTTGCTAGATGTAACATTATCAGTTCTGATGAAGTGTGCAAATGAGTCCTCGAGTCATTTAAAGACCTTATCATCCCAAAACTCTAGAGGAAGCTCATGGAGCCAAATCCAACCTAGAGCTATATGGAGAAGCTCTATGATTGGGTTAAACTTGGGTTTCCACTTAGCCAAAGTCAAAACATGTTTACCAAAGCACCAAGATCCTACCAAAATGGAATTTTTATCCTCCTTCAAAGAAAAGATGAATAGAAAGTGACCCCCAACAAGGCAAAAATGTTGACCAAACCCTTGAGTCTCCATCTTGTAGAGAACCATTTTCTAAAAATCTCAATAGATGGATGAAAGGCTTCAAATCAGCCTACCAAAGCATAAGTTAACCCAAGTAAGATATTATCCACCACCAAGTTTGGTAGGCTTATCACCGGGCCCACCTTGTCCTGGGCAATCGCGAACATCACATCTAAATGAACATCACTCATCTGAGAAAACAACACATTCTTCCAACCTAGTTTGGGGATCTCTATTGTGCCAAAGTCAACATTCTCTAAGAACTTTAGTGAAGCATGGCCCCCAAGAAAAGCCAAATCACCTAACTAGTTAGGAACCCAACTAGTGCAATCTAAACCCAAGAGAAAAGTGAAGGGTGAGGAGCTACTAAATGAAGCACTAGGACAATAATCAAATCCACACAGACCTAGGACTAATTTAAGGGGGGTAAGAGAGGGGCCCTAACTAGTAGCATTAAATTTTATTTGACCAACCATTTTAACAATATCAGCAACATTCACATATATGAAATGAGGCATATCATTTCATAGATCAATGTGTTTGATTCAAAAACTACACAAAAAAATCCTCATAACAATATCACAATTTAACTTGATGTGAAAACAACCTCCGACTTATCAACATTTTTTCTACTTTCTTATTTTGATGATAGATCATACAATATAACAAGGGTTAATATAATATAATTTTGACAATGCACAATGACACAATTAAGTAGGTTTATTCTTGAGAAAAAAATTATGATTAAGTGCACTAGAGGTGACTTGGAGTAGTATTGAGATGGATGACCTATAGACCTAATATATCATCACTATATATTTGTTAAAATGTGATGAATAAAATGACTAATGTCATTCATTTTCATAAAAAATAAATTATTATGAACTATCACTTATCAAGAGGGATTATCTTCATCTATATGTTTCAATTTCCCAAAGCTCAAAGGAAAAGGGGGAAAATCTCTCTAGAAAAAGATTTTGAGAAATTACACCAAGACTCCTAAATAAGAATATTTGGCCTCTAGGGAAACACCAAATACATTAACTATCTATTTATCTCAGCCATAAAAAAAGGTGACCACCAATGGCCATAAAAACTATAATCATCAGTTCAATGGAGGACATGATTCTATATGACAAGGTCAACTTTAGCATAAATTGAAATTCCAAAAGATAACACTAACATTTGATAATGAATTTATGAGATATGGGTGAGCAGTCAAACCGTCCCAATGAATAAATTGCTTCAACTCACTCTCTGTACACCATTGGACCTCCCATAAGGAAAGGACTTCCCTCCAAACATCTATTGCAAAGGGGTAGTGGATAAGTAGGTGTGGAATATATTTTGCGTATTAGAGACATAAAATGTAGTAGTTATCAAGTTGACACCCTCTATATTGGAGGTTATCAATAGTGAGAATTAACCCATGCAAAACCATCCACCAAAAGAAGTTTATCTTTGGTAGGATCCTAGGGTGCCAAGATTTTCTCTAATCAGCCTGGGCCACCCCCTCCCCCCCCCCCCATCATACAATAAAGATAAGAAAAATTAACTATGAACTCATCTGAGGGTGTGAGTTTCCACATTAAGAAGTCCTCAACTAGGGTGAGGGGAATCCTATAGGTATGGAGAAGATCCTATAGCTCTTGAGAAAGCTCGAACTCTATTGGCTCAAGGTTTTAGAAAGTAATCCATTATCTATCAGTGGTGGTAAAGTTTTGAATCTAAGGACCATGAAATGTAGTACACATCTCACACAAAGGTAAGAACTTAGTTTGCACGAGGGGGGTATCATGGATCCATTGATCTTCTCAAAATTCAATATAAATACTATTTCTCATAATCTAATGACACCCCATTTCTAGGATCTTTCTAGTGTTAACCACATCATTTCAAATCTTGGATCCCTGGGAGAGAGCATGTGCACATGGGAATTGGTGGGGAGACAATATTTTGAGATATTTAGCCTTTATAATATTACATTAACTATCCTGGGAGTTCACCAATTTCTAAGCAATTTTGGTTAATTAGGCCTTGTTCAAGTGTCATATTCCTCTTCAATTCAAACCTCTGAGAGCTTTTGGTTGACAGACTTTCTCCCAACTAACTAAATTCATTCTAGACTTCTCTTTAGTGTTAAACCATAAGAAATTATTCTTGATTTTCTCAATAATATCTCTAAATCTATTCTAGGATTGTGAAAATGGAGAGGAAATACATCAGGATGCCCTATAGGGAGGTAAAGAGAAGGTAGAATTTTCTAGCATTCTTCAATATTTTCTTTTCTAGCCCACCATTTTTGTTTGGAAGTGTTCAACTAGACCATTCCAATATTGATTGCGGAAATCCTTTATTGTAAGAAGTAGACCAAGTTAAATATCTAGGAGGGATGCCTCTTTGCAACCAAGAATACTTGTCACCTTTTCTCTCAAACTAGCAATGGTGTTAAAGAAAAAAACCTAGTTCTGAAATTGATCACATAGAGACCAATTGATAAGGTTTTAAAGATTATCTCAAAAACAGAGCTTAACCTTAAGGAATCCAAGCAAAAAACTTAGATACCTAAATTGATAAGCATTTTAAAGATTATCTCTAGAACGGAGCTTAATCTTAAGGGATCTAGATAGAACACCTAGATACCTAAGATGAATAAGCTTTTAAAGATTATCTCTAGAATGGAGCTTAACCCTAAGGAATCTAGATAGAACACCTAGATACCTAAATTGACAAGATTTTAAAGATTATCTCTAGAATGAAGCTTAATCTTAATGGATCCAAATAGAACACCTAGATACCTAAGTTGAAAAGATTTTAAAGATCATCTCCAGAATGGAGCTTAACCCTAAGGAATCTAGATAGAACACCTAGATACTAAATTGACAAGATTTTAAAGATTATCTCTAGAATAGAGCTTAATCTTAAGGGATCCAGATAGAACACCTAGATACCTAAGTTGAAAAGATTTCAAAGATTATCTCTAGAATGGAGCTTAATCTTAAGGGATCCAAATAGAACACCTACATACCTAAGTTGAATAAGCCTTTTAAAGTTTTCCTCCAGAATGAAGCTTAACCTTTAAGGATCTAGATAGAACACCTAGATACCTAAGCATAAAAAAAAAAACATGATCCAATCATGAGTCATAGAATCATCCTTAGAACAAGGCTTGATCCTTAGGAGTCAGGGTTTAGACTGTCCTGATACCTATCTATCAAACTTTAACTAGAAATTTTATAAGATGTGATCAACTGATCAAAAGATGAGATAGATGAAAAATGATGCCAAATAGAGGGGAACAAGATGCCCCTAGTGGTGAGAAGATAAGATGGAAATAAGATGCCCTGAGAAATGAAGATGCCTTGAGTGATGAGAACTTAAGCTTTAGATTGAGTTAAATTTTAGATACAATGATGTAATCATCCTGCCCCCTCAGGAATGAAATCAAAAGATGACACACCAAAAATGTGATGTAGCACAATATGTTAAAAGGTACTAAAGAAATTTGATGTTCAAAAGAACATAAAAGAGATCAGAATGATCAAAAGAAATATAGAAGAGTTTAGAATGATTAAAAGAATATAGAAGAGATTAGAATGACTAGAAGAATTTAGAAGATATCAGTATGATCAAAAGAAATATAGAAGCCAATTTGAAGAAATCTTGGAAAGTTTGAAGAAAGTGTGATTTCAAAAGATGTCAAGATTCACAAAGTATCAGAAAAAAAAATGGACTACACAAGTATTCAATCATGCCAGTCCCAAAATTTGAAAGTGTGATTTTGAGCTATTTAAGTGTGTTAGATTTTGAATTCTATCCTCAAAATTGATTCAGAGCAATCAAAGTAGCCAAGACGATGATGAACCAATCATTTGTGTAGTCATGAAGAAACATGATACTTTGATTAAGCCAACAATTCCTCATCGCAAATGATGTAAGTGGATCTGCAATCAAACCATTTTCTTATGCAATGCAATCTTATGCTAGATACAATATTAAACTAGATGCAACCTTAGGTATGGTTACCAAGCTTCGATAAATATCATTACTGAGCATATAGTGAATCCTATATGTCATACAATCCCCACTAACATTGCAATCATAGCAATATGAATAGGACATCTATTCTAGTTTTGTTAGGATTAAATGTAAGCATTTGAGGCACAAGAAGCTAGAATGACCAAAACAATTGTCCCTTTTAATATAGCAAGTGAACATAAGCATCAGAGCATAAACACTAGGATGACCAGAATGTTTCTTGCATACAGACACACTAGACACACAAGATATCCCTCTTATACTAAGTAATCAATAAGAATTTTTTTCGCAATAGTCCTTGTGTCTGTAACCTGAGATAGAAGTTACCATATACAGTTGTAGTGACCCATACATTCACCTAGTAGGATGAGTATCAATATTTACTATAGCATAAAGAGTTCACTCCAACAAGAAAGGAGAAGAACCAACCTCATTGATTTATCCATATAAAAGGATTCGAGGTACACATGGCCATCCAATACAAGATGGAGGCTCTTATAGTGGACATCCCATTTATATGTACACCTCAAATTATTGGAACTAAACCACAAACAAAAAGAAAAGAAAAGATCATGCCCTCCATCCTTGCTTCTCTAGTCAAAAATGGCATCATCGAGTTGCTCAAGGAGACATGATGAAGCAAAAATGAAACAAACAAAGAAAATGCTTAGTATATCTAAACAAGTATGTCATTTTGAGTTCATGTTTTTGGGATTGATGTCAAGTGTCAATGTCTAGAACATAAATGAAAGAAATCTCTTTAGTATAGTGAGAACAGTAGACAAACGTAGCTAGAATGATTGGTGATTGAGGTCAAAGAGGAATCTTCAATGTGAAGAACCTAAAGAGTACCAAGAAATAGTAGACAAACATAGCTAGAATAGTTGGTGACTGATGCAAGAGGAATCTACCATTAAGGAATCTTGAAAAGTGACGCAAGCGATAGTAGGCAGACATAGCTAAAACAACTAGTGTTTGTCGCAAAAGAGATTCTATGAGAAGAATCTCTACAAAGAGTGACACTAGTGATAGTAGGAAAACATAGTTGAAACAACTAGTGACTATTGTGAAAGAGATTCTATAAGGAGAATCTCAACAAAGTGTGACACTAGCAACAATAGGCAGATACAACTAAAACAATTGGTGACTATTGTGAAAGAGATTCTATGAGGAGAATCTCAAAAAAGAGTGACACTAGCGACAGTAGGCAGACACAGCTGAAACAACTGGGGACTATCATGAAAGAGATTCTATAAGGAGAATCTCAACAAAGCATGACATTGGTGATAGTAGGAAAACATAGTTAAAACAACTAGTTACTATCAAGAAAGAGATTCTTATGAGGAGAATCTTGGCAAAGCATTACACTGCCAATAGTAGACAGACATAGCTGAAATAATTGGTGACTGTCATGAAAGAAATTCTTATGAGGAGAATCTTGACAAAGCGTGACACTGCCAATAGTAGGTAGACATAGCTAAAACAACTAGTGACTGTAACGAAAGAGATTATAGGACACTGGAGAGTGTGTATACTAATATGTTAGCAAGAAACACTAATCTATTTAGAGAATAAAGCATTAACTAATAAAAATTAATATAACATATATGAGAGACTAAAGAGGAACCCCTAATTAAGAATGTGAGCCAAATGAATGGACTCTCCCAATAAGAATTAGCTCTTTGCTTTGTAGATGAGTCTAAATGAAGGATTGGTATGTATGCTCAAGATACTCAAACTATGCTTCAATGGAGATGGGAAATGGAAAATTGGTAACTTTGTGAGCTCTCAATTTGGCATTATAAGGGTATGGTTAAGGGCTTTGGCTTCTCAAACTAGCATTATAACTTTAACTCAAGGATTGTGATGAAATGGCTTGGGAGGGGATTCAATTTATAGGCTAAGGGCTTGAGGGTTTGATTGCTAAGATACAAGGATGGGGAAATGGTTAAGGAGGGCTAGGATTGCATGAGAGGAGAGCACATGGATTGTGCTTCCTTACAGCCAATCAAAGAGTGACACATGTCATAGGGTGAGTGGATGGAGGAAAGGGCAAGGATGAGTCAACAAAGGAGGCTCAAGGGATAATATCTTCATAAAGACCCTTCATAATGGCTTGTAAGAGCAATGAATGGGCTTGTAAGAGTCTGTTATGGCTTTGTAAGAGCATTCAAGGCTTAGTGGTCTTAAGAAAATTGGCAAAGTTTTGGGCAAAAAATAAATTAAATATTTATTTTGGGATTCTTGATCAATTTATTAATTAAATAATTAATAAATAAGGAAATAATGTTTAAATAAGATTTAAACATTTTTGGGAGGGATTCCTTAATTAAATATTTTTAATTTAAGACAAAGGGATTTAATGGCATAAAAATTAATTAATTAATTAATTAATAAATGATGATGTCATCAGGGATTTTTTTTAGAAAATAAAAATACTTTATTTTCTAAGGAATTTTAGGTGTCTACAGAGAGTAGTGCCCCCAATTTGTGACAAGACTCAGTCCATAGATACATGAGCAAAAAGTAGTAAACTAAAGCAAGAAAGCAACTATACAAGAAACCAGAAGATGCGCTACAAGACGGGGCATTGGGAACAAGAGGTGCCTATTTGCCACATTTTCACCTTCTTGGCAAGGCTTTCAATTTTTTTTTTCAGCTACCATGATTCTTGTTTCTAGGTTTTCACCAATGGAACTTTCTTGTTTTTCACTTTTTTTTGTATTTTTTTTTTTGTTTTTTTGTATTTTTTAAACTTATCAATTTTTATTTTTTTTAGTATTACCAAGGTGTCTATTGCTAGGTTTTCACCAAGGTAATGGGTTTTTTCTAGGACTTTTTGCAATTTTTAGATTTTTTTCAAGAAATTTAGATATGTACAAAGAGCTTCTAAGATCATATTAGTTGTAGAACCACTTATGTTGGAGAGTGTTGATAGGCTCCTTGAGCACATCTCCCTCAATTGTTGAAAGTTGGTAAGCACCAAATCCATACACTATAGTGATTATGTAAGGACCAAGCCAGTTTGGTTCGAACTTCCCTTTTTGGACCCATTGTTGTTGATTCCTAGGATTTTCTCTCAGGACGAGATCACCTAGGTGGAAGTCACATGGCTTAACTTTCCTATTGTAGCTTCTTGACATTCATTGGTGATAAGCTCATAGGTGATTGAATGCCACTTGTTGACATTCATCTAGTAAGACTAGCTCTTGAAGCCAAGCTATTCTGTAATCTTCATTAGTAATAAGGCCTTTCATAGAGATTCTTAAGGTAGGAATCTTGACCTCTATTGGAAGTATAGCGTCCGCTCCATAAACCAACACAAAGGTGTCATACCCATTGGAGTCCTGATGCTTGTCCTATATGCCCATAAAGTTGGATTAATCTAGAGGTGCTAGTCCCTCCCAGATTTACTAACTATGTGATGGAGGATCTTGAGGATTTCCTTGTTAGATGCCTCTACCTGACCATTACCTTAGGGGTAATAGATAGAAGACCAATGTTGTGTGATTTTGAATCTTTTGCATAGTTCATTAGGTCTTTGGTTTTTAACTATCCTCCATTATTAGTAATGATAGAGGATGGTATACCATACCTACATATGATGTATTTTGTAATAAAAAGAGCTACAATTTTTCCATTTGCTATTGTGAGGGGTGCCGACTCTGCCCATTTTGTGAAGTAGTCTATAGCTATAATAATGAACTTGTGTCTATTAGAACAAGATGGGTGAATTTGACCCACCAAATCGAAGGCCCATTGTTGAAATGGCCACATTGTGGTAGATGGAATGAGCTCCCCGACTGGAGCATGAATTAGATTCCTATGGAGCTGGCACTTCTTGTAGGACTTGGCATACTTGATTGCCTCTTGCTCCATTTTAGGCCAATATTAACTAGCTCTAATGAGTTTGCGAGCTAGTGTCAAGCCATTTGAGTGGGATCTGCAAATGCCCTCATGAACATCAATTAATAAACATTTGGACTCTTCGAGTTCTAAACACCTAAGGAGTGTTTCGTTGAGACCTCTCCTAAACAAGTCATCAGTAATCATTACCATGAAGCATTGCAAATATGGTAGCATTTTTCATTCTGGGTTAGATCGTCTAGAATGGTTTAGTTATGGACATAGGAATAAATGTGATGGTAGTGAGATGAGTCTTGTCCTACAATAGAATAGATCATCCTAGAATCAAGGTTATCATAGGCCAAGTAGTGTAATGCTTCCACCAGGAACTCATGTCGAAGATCATTGTCGGGCATCTGTAACAAGGAGGCCAAAGTAGTCATTGTAGCAACCACTTTTTTATTTGCTCGAGGAATTTTTTGTAAGGTGATGTGCAAAAAATACTTCTTTAGGTCATCAACCATCCATTTGTAAGGGATCAATTTCTCATCCTTTGCTTGATACACATAATTAACCTGGTTGATTATGAGCTGGGAGTCCCCAAAGATATCTAACTAATCAACTCTCCATTTAGCTATAATATTCATGCCATTAATAAAAGCCTCATATTCAGCAATATTTTTTGTGCAAGGAAACAAAATCTTGTATGCTTTGGGTAATGAATATCTATGTGGTGTTATGAAGAGTAATCCAACTCTAGATCCCTGTTGTGTGAAGGACCCATCAAAGAACATCACCCACATTTGGTGTGTGAGTGTCAGAATTGACTCATCAAGGAAATCAATGTTCATTAGGAGAAGACTTTGCATAGGTGCTTCTGCTAGCTGATCTACAATTACTTGTCCCTTGATAGCTTTTCATTCAACATACTGAATGTCAAACTCACTAAGTATCATGACCCACTTAGCAAATCATCTTGTGAGAGCCACCTTACCAAGTAAGTACTTTAGTGGATCTATTTTAGCTACCAACTACATAGTTTGGGCAAGCATATAGTGTCTCAACTTTTGGGAAGCAAAGACAAATGCCAAGAAAGCTTTCTCAATGATGTTTTAATTCTTCTCATAAGAGATTAGTGTGCAACTCACATAATAAATAGCTCTATACTTGTTATCATTATCCTCTTGAGCTAATAAGATTCCTAGAGATGTTTCAGTTGTTGAAATGTAAAAAATCAAAGGCTTCCCATAGATAGGAGGCATCAAGATCAGTGGATTAGCAACATATTGTTTTATTTGTGTTAAGCTTTGCTCACAATCTTGAGTCTAGTTGTATTTGACACCCTTATGTAAAGTATTTGTAAAAGGTTGTGATCTATCCACCAACTGTGAGATGAACCTACAAATAGATTGGTGTCTTCCTTGTAGACCTCTCATCTAGATAATGTTATAAGGTGGAGGCATATCCATAATTGCTTGAACCTTCTCTGGATCCACCTCAATTCCTTTTGTAGACACAATGTATCCTAGTAGTTTCCGTGATGTGACACTGAATGTACATTTCTTAGGATTGTGCCTGAGACTAAACTTTTCCATGTGATCTAGGATGGGTCCCAAATCTTGCAAATGAGTATTGCATTTAGAACTTTTGACCAAGGTATCATCCACATAGTCCTCCATGGTCTTATGCATCATGTCATGGAAAATTGTAGTTACTTCTCTCTAATAAGTTGCACCAAAAATTTTCAAACCGAATGGCATTATGTTCTAGCAAAAGGTTCCCCATGAACATGTGAAAACAGTTTTCTCCTAGTCTTCTAGTGCAATTTTTATCTGATTGTAACTAGAAAACCCATCCATTAGTGAGTACATTTAATAGCCTGCCATCATGTCCACTATCATATCAATGTTGGGAAGTCAAAAATTATCCTTAGGACATGCCAAGTTGAGATCACGGAAGTTAGTACAAACTCTAATAGATTTATCATGCATGGAGACTAGAACAATATTGGATATCCATTCAGTATAATCAATTGCATGGATGAAACAAACTTTCAAAATTTTCTCCAGTTCTACTTTGCCAAGCAATGCAAGATGAGGATGTATTTTTTGAAGTTTTTGTTTAACTGGTTTGATGCTTAGGGCAATGGACAAGTGATGCATGATAAGATTAGGATCTAGTCCTAGCATGTCAAAATATGTCCAAGAAAAATTTATCTTCTTCTCTCAGAAAAAGGCAATGAACTCTTCATTTTCTTTAGGTGATAATGACTGTGCCAGATGTATCATATGAGGATGTTCTTCTATACCCAAGTTAATAGGTTATGTTGGCTCTATCAACACTGATGATCTCTCTTGAAAGTGACTTGGAAGTGCATCAAATATCTCATCCGCAAGCACCTCGGAGAGATTTTCACCCTTGGATATGTCTTTTTTTTTTTCTTTTTTGGGTTTTGACACTGCCACAATGTGGTTTTCACCATCGAACCTTTTGTATTTTTTCTTTTTAATTGTATTACTAAGATATTTGATGTTAGCTTTAGTCATGTTGATGCTTTATTTATTGGTGGAAGACATTATAGGTTTGATAGCATTTAGGTAGCATGCAAGAGCATAGTCACTCTAGAACATGGTGACTTTGCTAGATGCATTAGGGTTCCAGTTGTATCACCTAGTTTAGTAGTGCAAATTGAAAACTAACTATTAAATGAAAGCTTTAACCATACTAAACATGGAAAACACTTAAGATAGGACCAATTGTTATCACCACAAAAGGAAGAAAACCAAGAATGGTAGGCTTCTAATGGTATAACATCATGATGCAATGGATTCATCCCTGATTTAAGGTATGTATACTCACAAGTTATGCTCAAGCTTAGATGGATGGATGGAGTGAATGAGGCAAGGTTTCAACAATGGATTCATGGAGTGATTTCAGCATTATAATGGTATTTTGGTAGTTTATGATCTCTCAAAATAGCATTATAACTTTGCATGAAAGGTGGATTATTTTGTGAAGGGAGGAGGTTCAATTTATAAGCCAAGGGTTGGAGGAATGGAGGGCCAAGATGTCAAGATGATGAGATGGTGAGGAAGGGTCAGGATGCACTCAAAAGGGAGCACAAGGATTGTGATAGTTTAGCACCAATGGGGAGGTGACACTTGTCACAAGGAGGATGAGTGTGAGAGGATAGGATAATGGTTGGTCAAAGGCTTGATGAGGGTGGTTGAGTATGTAAGAGTCATGAGTGAGGATGGGAGAGGTGTAAGAGTCATAAATGTTGGAGGGTGAGGGGAGAAGATATTTGTTGACTTTGGCTTGGGTTAGCAAGTTTTAACCTATGTTTATGATTGTGCATATGATTAGAAGGGGATTTAGGATTACCTTAGAAGGGGGGTTAGGGAGTAAGTGGCTTAGATTTGATGGGATGGGTTAGTTAGGTGGCTAAGTGAGGTTAGTATGGGTGAATGGGTTGGATTAGGGATTAGGATAGGGTTTTAGGATTTTAGATATTTTATTAAATGATTTATCTAATAAAATGAGAATATGGAATTAAATTGAATAGATTTGATGAATTATCCAATTTAATAGAGGCAATAGGGATTTAATTGATAAATTGATTTTGGGTTATCATTTGATTTTATCAATTGGACTATAGTTAATTAAATTAATTAATTATTTAGGGGATGACAATTAATTAATTAAATAATAAATATTTAATCAATAATGTCCTAGGAGATGACTAAATATAATTACTTATTGATGCAATCAGATTTAGGTGTCTACACTAGTCCATAAGCTCAGGATGTGTGAGTGAAAGAGTAGTGATGGGTTCAATTACATTCACGGTATAGTCATTAAGTGCTTAGACCAGCAATTCAAGACCTATGGTAACTTTTTCCACAGGTGTTTTTGAACACCTCTGAGTACTAACATCAGCAATTAACGACTCTAGGACACTAGTTGGATCAGACCCATCTGACCTAACCCTAGACATTTCACCCACATTAATTTGGTTTTCATAGACATCAACTTGGTCAATGTCTTTATCAGTAGTTGCTTCTAAAAGAGATTCAAACTCATATTCCTTAAAATCAATGCTACATGGTGACAAACTGTAGAACTCCCCAACAATGATAGGGACATACTCTCCTTCATCTTCTACATTTTTACATAGGTACTCAATATGTAACACTTGACTAGACTTGCCTTGTTCTGAACGGGCATGGTGTGAATCAATATTTTCCTTAGAAGAATCATTAGTACCATCTATAGTGCTGACATGTGGCAAAAATTCATCTACCTCAGCAAAGAATTTAGCAAGATCATGAGGAACAAGATAAGGATAGGGATCGTCATCATTAGATTGTTTCTCTTGAGTGTCAGACCCGGCTTGTGACTCATTTCCAAATGAACTCTCAAGTTTTGGTATGAATTTATTAGGTCCCAAATGGAAAGGAACCTTCTTAAATCATAGACCAGTTGTATCATTGTTGCTTCAAGTTTTTGCCTTGATAGGATCAATTAGGCCATTGTTATTGAACCCAATAATGCTAGTTCCCTTGTAGCCAAAATGCTTCATGAGTCTAAGACCAAGCCTATATTTTTTAGGAGTGATTTCTTGAGCTTGCTCTGTTAAGTCTACTAGAGTCTCTTCTTTGTAAAGCCATTTAGTAATGGCTCTATTTTCACTTTCATCCTCTAGGGGAACTATAGCCTTGAAAAAAGTGTAATTATACTTAGTTTGAGGTGTCAACACAAATGTCTTCTTTGCCTCTAAGGGTCTCCAATAATGATGAGGAGACTCTGGAAGAGATGTTAATGATAGTACTAGTTCGATATGGTACTCACTCATCCTAGTCTCTTTCAGGTTGACTAATTGCTTAATTTTTTTGAGCTTGTTGTCATGATAATCAATAGACTCCCTATTAGCGGGGACAAAATTCTCAATAGATTTGAGCATATTGTAGGTGTAACTAGTACTGGCAGGAATAGTGACTTTAGAACCATGAAATGGAAATTTGATGCATTAATGGTATTTGGAGGGCATAGCGCTCATCTCATGTATCTAGATACATCCTAGTAGAATGTTATAAGACAAGGGAATGTCAAGGACCTGGCAAGTGACATCCCTTTCTATAGGACCAACACGAAGGGGAAAGACCAAAAGACCAAGAGACTTTCCTTCAACTTCATCATACGCTTTGATAGTAATCCTATTGCAAGGATCAATAGAGTCCTCAAAGTAATTTAATTATCTAAGTAGAGTAGCAAAGACAATTTTTAGCCCAATGCCATTATTGATGACTACCTGATGAACACGTGTCTGATGTATCATGACCTCTATGACTCGGTGAGTTATCATCCTCCTCAGAGAAGGACATAAATTAGGGTTAGGTCAAATGACCTACCATAGATTGAAATCACTCAAGATCAAGATCCTGAGGAAAATTTTCCTTAGTGAGGGCTTTGTCCAAAATTTGCCTATGAGCAGGCAAGATTTTAAGTAGTTCAAAGATTCTGATTTGAGTGTTCATTCATTTTAATTGATTGAGAACACTATAGCTAGTTTTTGTTGAATTTGTTGCAAGTATTGCACCTTTTCCAAATGGACCAGAAATTTTTTTTCTTTAAGTTGTTCAAGTTCAAAAGTAGAGGGAACAGGGCCTTTGAGCATCAACTTGGCACGAGAGCGTGTAATAGTGTTGGCACATGTTGCGAAGATGTGTTGTCCATTGCATTGGAAGTAGGGCCCCTCAAGACAAATGTTGGCTTGGGTTTACCATTATCTTGTTTACCCTTAATGGTAATGACATTAAAGTATATAGAATCCATAGGTTCAACCATGCTGATCACATTGTTATCATTGCAGTATGCATAGTTGATCTTGTTGTCGGGTTTTGGTTTTGAAGTCTCTCATTTTTCATAGGTTGGGAAAGGCTCTTTGAATGCCTTGTGATCCAAGTTCTTGTTATGTTCATCTACCACAAGTTTACTAGCATCAATCATGTCCTAGACTTTATGGAGCAACTTTATGTAGTTGCTAGTTTTGTGTCCCTTATTTTGTTGATACTCATAGAATGAGGTTTCATTCCACCATGGTGGATGTGGTTGTGGATCATATGGATGTTGGAACTGATTGAAAAGATCATGACAGAGATTGTTGGAAATGACTAAAGAGATCATATATAAAAAATAATGGAACTGGTAAAGAATGTTCTCAATCATTATTTTGTCATTGATGTCAAACTTACTACTTGTAGGAATGACAATTTCTTTAGTGATCCAAATACTATCAATTGGTTGATTGACAAGGAGGAGACAATCAATAAGATGTAACTAGAACACCTAGAGAAAGGTTGAAGTTATGATGTTGTAATGAAGTACAAGGATTAGCTAAGCCATTGATGAAAAAGTGTATTGATGACATACTCTAAGACACAAAGAATGGGCACACTGAAACATATCAAAGATGTAAGGTTTTAGCTAAGTCATTTGTAAAGCCTAACTAAGTTCATTAGAGAGAGAGAGAGACACACACACAAGCAAGCTAGTTAGTGTCGAATAGATTCCTAGTTGAAGCCATCGAGCAAGCTAGTTAGTGCCGAACAGATTCCTAGTTGAAGCCGAGAAAGTTCAACTTCAGATGCTGAGTGATCTTCAAGTGCCAAGTCAAGACAACAAGTGCTGAGTAAATATCAGATGCCAAGTGATCTCTAGATGCCGAGTAAAGATCAGATGCTGAGAGAAGATTAGGTGCCGAGCAAATATAAATGTCGAGTAACACAGATATGTTGAGCATCAGTAAACCAATAGTGTCGAGTTGCTGCATTATTTCAAAGATCGAAGATTCAAGCTAACAAGGTTGTTATTTTGAATTTTGTGAATCAAATAGAAGAGTTGGTGGCATAGGACACCATGCAGAATGTTTTTTGAAGAATACAACTGGACTCTAGATGAAGTTTCTAGATAAGAGAAAGATATGGGGTAGATACATTGTATCTTACCTAATCCATTTGAAACCCTAAAGTTGGAGAGGGAGAATCAAGTAGCAAAGGCAATCCAGATTTCTATTTAAGGAGTCATAAGGCTATGAAGCAAAGTGAGAGAGGAGGTCAAGCATGAAAGCATAAAGTTCTGAAGGAGGTGCTAAGGAGTAAGAAAGCATAGTTACTCTACTTCAACAGATGACCATAGATATGGTTGCATTGGTATGATGAGTAAGAAGAGTTAAAGAGACGAAGCTCGAGATGACAAGCTATCAAAGCTAAAGTGATTAAAGCCAAGCAAAAGGACTAAACTGAAGTGTGATCTAAAATCTGCAAGATATGTTGTAAGTTGTATCAAATCAAAAATTCATTATTGTTACTCTCTAGCAATTGTAACAGATAGTTTAAATCCTATGGACTTAGGTTGGTTTAATAGCCATGTTGTAAATCCTTTAATAGGGTGACATTCCAAGTGAATGTTCTAAAGTCCTTTGACCAGGCACATTCCTAACAGTATGGTGAAATCCTTTAACAAGGTCACATTTAACAGTGTTTTGTAAGCCTTTAACAGGGCAAGCCTTTAACAAGGCATCACTTTAGAAGAGTGAAAATCAAGTAGCATGTTACTGATGGTTTTTCTCAAATTGGTTTTCCACGTAAATCATTGTGTCATGTGTTGATCTTGCATGTTTTATCTCTGTATATTGATTTATTGTAATTTGCTAAAGATGATTGATTTAAGCTTGGATGGATGAAAAGTTTATGGATTCACTATAATTTGTGAAAAATTATTATTAGGGCATTTGGACCTTGAATAACTGATTCACCCACCCCCCCCCCCCCCCCCTCTCAGTTATTCTAAAGAATTCTAACAATTGGTATCAGAGCTTAACTGTTGATTCAGTTTAAAGGGACTATAAGCAAGAAAGATCAAAATGCCTAAGAGAGAAGTCCCCAAGCTCAAAAAAGACAACTTTGTTGCATGGCAAAGTTTGATGAAGCTACATCTTGGATCCATAAGAGATTATGCCCAAAATTCAATTATTACTAAAATGTTGATCCAATTGGTACTCTTACTGCAGAAGATTTGAAAAACAAATAGGAACACAATTAGACAATGCAAGAAATTGCTTCTACACTCAACTATGCTGAATTTGATGATATCAAAGGATGTGAGACTGCATTTGAGATGTGGGAAGCCCTATTAGACATTTATGTATGAGATCAAAATGTCCAAAGAGCTAAAAGAGAAAGCCTCAGAGAAAAGTTTGATGATATGAAAATAGAGAAAAATGAGAATGCTGCTCAATATAGTGCAAGAATAAAGGAAGTGGTAAGTGTAATAAGATGTTTGAGTGGTCAATTGGATGAAGATACTATTAATAGTAAGTTCTTAAGAACCTTTCTCCCTATCTATGCTATTAGAGTATCAACAATACAAGAACTAAGATGTGTACTAGGAAACAATCTAAGTTTTGAAGGAATAGTGGGTAGACTCACTACATTTGAGTTATCTAACTTTGACAACTATAGACCTGAGAATGTTGAATCTACTTTCAAGGCCAAGTTATCACTGAAAGATGTTGAACAAGTGAAATCATAGAAAGGAAAAAAAATGAAATATGTATCCAGTGACATTAGCACTAATGAGGAAGATGTGGAACAACTGGAAGCATTGCTAGCTAGAAGATTTCACAGAGGCAATGGAAAATTCAAAGGTAAGATGCCTATCATTTGATTCAATTGCAATGAAGTAGGACATATTGCTGCAAGGTGTACACAGAAAAAGGATTACAAGGAAGGCAACAAATACAAATATAGAAGAGAAGATGACAAGAAATATTATAAAGACAAAGGCAAGAAGTGTTATATTGCTGAAGAGAATTCTGATGATAATGAAGATGAAGTTGTTTATGTAGCCATGAAGGACCAGTCTAATGAAGAAGAGCCTATAGCACTGGTAACATGTATGAACAAAAATGAGAGGTGGATCATAGATAGTGGATGCTCACATCACATGACAAGAGACAAAAGTAAGTTTGTTAACTTTACTCAGTATGATGGTAATAGTGTTAGATTTGGTAATGATGCTCCATGTCAAATAAAAGGAAAAGGTTCCATTAAACTTACAGAACAAATTTCATGTGATAATGCATACTATGTTGAAGGATTATACTACAATTTGCTAAGTGTCTTACAGTTAGGCAATGTAGGATGCAAAGTAGAATTTGGAAACAAAACTACAAAAATCTATGGTACTGATGGTAAATTGATAGGAAAAGGAGATCAAACAAGAAGTAATCTATTTTAATTTTATATGGATGATGTTTCTTGTTTTGTTGCAAAATTTGATGATGAGTGGTTATGGCATAGAAGGCTATGTCATGTCAACTTTGACAATCTGGTCAATATTAGTAAAATGAAGAAAGATAGAGGTTTACCTAAATTAAAAAAAACCTGACAATATCATGTGCAAATAATGTCAGCTAGGAAAGATGACAAAGTCAAGTTTCAAAAGTAAGAACTATACATCTAAAGAAGTACTTGAGTTAGTTCATACTGACTTATGTGGTCCAATGGAAGTAAAAAGTTACAAAGGAGATAAATAAATAATGTTGTTCATTGATGACTATTCTAGGATGATGACTATTATGTTCTTAAAACAAAAATCTAATGCTTTTCAAATTTTTAAGTGGTATGTGGCTAGAGTTGAAAAGGAAATAGGAAAGAGTTTGAAATGCCTGAGATCAGACAGAGGTGGTGAGTTCACATCAAATGAATTTGAGATATTTTTTAATGACAAAGGAATCAAAAGACAAACATCAGCTCCTAGAACTCCCCCACAAAATGGAATTGCTGAAAGAAGAAATAGATATGTGATTGACTATGCCAGAACATTAATGATGGAAAAGACTATTGCTTTAAAATACTAGAGAGAAGTTGTAAGTGTAGATGTTCATACACTAAACCGAGTACAAGTCAAGAAAGGTACAAACACAACACCTTTTGAATTATGGTATGGTCACTCACCCAATGTAAAACATTTCAAAGTATTTGGTTGCAAATGCTTTATCCTTAAAGATGCTAGAAATGGGAAATTTGATGCAAAAAGTGATGAAGGTATATTCCTTGGTTACTCCACTAGAAGTAAAGCATATAAGTGTTTGAATACTAACACTAAAAAAATTGTGGAAAGTGCAAATGTAAACTTTGATGAACATACAGAAGTCCAAGCTGAAGAACCAAAGAGAATGAATGAATACAGAACCTTTGTGTATTCTTATAAAGAAATGCCTGTTGACGAGGATGTTGTCAATCAAATTGAAATTCAACAACAAATTTTAGTTTCAGCCAAGTCACAACCAGTGAATGTTGAGTTACAGAATGAAGAAAATGCACAGTCTGATCCTAAAGTTAGTACACATGAAACAAATGAAGAACAATCTAACAACGAAGTGCATAGTGACCCTGAATCTGAAAGATCGAACATGCAAGCAAGGACAGAACCAAGATTATCCAAATATGTAAAACGACATCACCCTTCTAAACAGATAATTGGTGACAAAGATGCAAGACCAATGACAAGGAATAGACTGAGACATGAATCATGTCTGGTCAGCAAACTTAAACCTAAGACAGTATATGTGCACTATAGGATGATGATTGGTATAAAGCTATGGAAGAAGAGTTTGATCAAATAAAGAAGAACAAAACCTGGAGTTTGGTTCCCAGACCAGTTGACAAAAATGTGATTGGCACAAAGTGGGTATTCAGAAACAAGCAAGATGAGAATGGTGAGATTACTAGAAATAAAGCTAGACTAGTATGCAAGGGTTATGCTCAAGAAGAAGGATTAGACTATGGTGAAACATTCACTTCTATTGCAAGAATGGAAGGAGTAAGAACTTTACTCGCATATGCTACATATAAAGGTTTTAAGGTCTATCAGATGGATGTAAAGTTTTCTTTTTTAAATGGTATACTAGAAGAAGAAGTCTATATTGAACAACCAGAGGGATTTGTTGATGAGAACAATAGGGATATGGTTTGTAAATTACATAAAGCACTCTATGGTCTGAAACAAGCACCCAAAGCATGGTATGAGAGACTTTACAAGTATCTAGTACAAATAGGATTTGAAAGAACTGATGATAATAGCAACATGTACGTCAAATCAGAAGAAGGTAAGGATATTATTGTATCTAAGATTTTTGTGGATGACATAGTTTTTGGAGGAAATGAAGTACTTTGCAAAGGCTTTGCTAACAAAATGAAACATGAGTTTGAGATGTATATGTTTGGAGAGATCAAATTTTTTATTGGATTGCAAGTACATCAACTAAAACATGGTATATTTGTGTTCATCAAAGAGATACTTAAAACATTTGGATTGGAGGAGTCCAAACTAGTCAACACACCAATGGAAATAGGAAATAAGCTATCCAAAAATGATGAATCAACTGAAGTCAATCAAACAATGTACAGATCCATGGTTGGAAAACTACAATATGTTGTACATAGCAGACCAGTCATAGCATTAGTAGTTGGAATAGTGGCTAGATTCTCTACTAATCCCAAAAAAACCATCTCATAGTAGTAAAAAGAATAATGAGGTATCTCAAAGGAACTGATAACTTTGGTCTCTATTACAAAAAAGAATGAGAAGTTTGAGCTCAATGCATTTACAAATGTAGATTGGGGAGGTAACATTGATGATAGAAAAAGCACAAGTGGAGGTGCATTATTTTTAGGTAAAAGGCTAGTTACTTGGACCAGCAAAAAACAAAAATGCACATCCCAGTCCACTGCAGAATCAGAATATGTGGCAGTAGCAGTCAATTGTACAAACATTGTGTGGCTCACACATCTATTGAAAGGTATGAAAGAAGAGGTAACCAAACCTGTGATATTGTATTGTGATAACACAAGTGTTATAAACATATCCAAAAATCCAGTAATGCATGCAAAAACCAAGCATATTGCAATCAAGTATCACTATTTCAGAGAATTGGTAGAAGACAAACAAGTGAAGTTGGAGTACATTCATACAAAGGAACAAACTACAGATATCTTCACTAAACCATTGCCCAAGGATGCTTATGAATATCTTAGAGGCAAGTTAAGGGTAATACCCCTAACTCAAGTAGTTTAAAGCAATGAGGTAGCTGCCCTGCATCAACAGGAACAAATCATTGAAATATCAGAAGAATGATGCAAAGGATGACAGCAAGAGCAGAAACTCCACATCAGTCACAAGCATGGTGACAGAGGGAGAAAAACATAAGAGCCAAAGCTTATATTTTTCATGATAAAGATGCTACATCTTTGGCATTTATGTCAAAGAGGGAGAAATATACAGAAAACTTATCAATACAAAGCAAGAGGGAGATATATATGAAAGAGGGAGATATATGAGATTAGTAGTATGGATGCAGTCGTCAAGATAACATATACAATCTTGGTGGTAACTAATTTGATCAATTGATCAGTTTGGTTTGCCATCAATACCAAAGAGGGAGATTGTTGGAACTGATTGAAAATATCATGAGGGATATTGTTGGAAATGACTGAAGAGATCATATAAAAAAAGTAATGAAACTGGTAAAGAATGTTCTCAATCATTTTTTTTTCATTGATGTCAAACTAAAATTGCTTTAGTGATCCAAATACTATCAATTGGTTGATTGACAAGGAGGAGGCAATCAATAAGATGTAACTAGAACACCTAGAGAAAGGTTGAAGTAGTACAAGGATCAGCTAAGCCATTGATGAAAAAGTGTATTGATGGCATACTCTAAGACACAGAGAATGGGTACACTAAAACATATCAAAGATGTAAGGTTTTAGCTAAGTCATTTGTAAAGCCTAACTAAGTTCATTAGAGAGAGAGAGCTGAGCAAGCTAGTTAGTGCCGAACAAATTCCTAGTTGAAGCTATCGAGCAAGCTAGTTAGTGCCAAATAGATTCCTAGTTGAAGCCGAGCAAGTTCAACTATAGATGCCAAGTGATCTTCAAGTGTTGAGTCAAGACAAAAAGTGCCAAGTAAATATCAGATGCCGAGTGATCTCTAGATGCCGAGTAAAGATCAGATGCTGAGTAAAGATAAGATGTTGAGCAAAGATCAAGTGCCGAGCAAATATAAATGTCGAGTAACACAGAGATGCTGAGCATCAGTAAACCAATAGTGCCAAGTTGTTGCATTATTTCAAAGATCAAAGATTCAAGATGACAAGGTTGTTATCTTGAATTCTATGAATCAAATAGAAGATAAGAGTGATGAGCTGGTGGCATAGAACACCATGTAGAATGTTTTTTGAAGAATACAACTGGACTCTAGACAAAGTTTCTAGATAAGAGCAAGATATGGTGTAGATACATTGTATCTTACCTAATCCATTTGAAACCCTAAAGTTGGAGAGGGAGAATCGAGCAACAAAGGCAATCCAAATTTCTATTTAAGGAGTCATAAGGCTACGAAGCAAAGTGAGAGAGGAGGTCAAGCATGAAAGCATAAAGTGTTGAAGGAGGTGCTAAGGAGTAAGAAAGCATAGTTACTCTGCTTCAACAGATGACCACAGATATGGTTGCATTGGTATGATGAGTAAGAAGACTTAAAGAGACGAAGCTCGAGATGACAAGCTATCAGAGCTGAAGTGACTAAAGCCAAGCAAAAGGACTGAACTGAAGTGTGATCTAAAATCTGCAAGATATGTTGTAAGTTGTATCAGATCAAAAATTCATTATTGTTACTCTCTAGCAATTTTAACAGATATTTTAAATCCTATGGACAATATTACTAGACAAACAAGTTGGAAATTTCATCAAATGTTTTGATACCAAGAGGCAAGTGTGAAAACCACTCCATAGCCTGACCACCTAGACTTCTTAGGAATAAACACATGAGATACATCTTATTATGCATAAATTCCATAGACAAGGCACCAAATTCCTGCAAATGCTCTTAGGGATCATTAGTTCCAAAGTATTTATCATACTTAGGTAACTCTACTCCTCTTGGAAAAGGAGGCATTTCTATGCTCCTGTTAAATGGAAATGGACAAAGAGTGTCTAAGGTGTATGTTTTCATGGGTTTATCTTTCTCATCCATTATCTGAGCTAGTTGGTCTTGCATAATTTTCAGTTGTTTTTGGAGTTTGGAAGTCTCAGTTTCTTCTTCAAGTGTGATGATAGTTTCCACATTGAAATGATGGGGTAGCTTAGCTCCCTCTTGGGCAAGTTTGAGAAAGTATTTTTCTTTCTCTTCATTGAGAAAAATTTCCATGATCTTTTGAAATTTTTTGTCTTTACAACACTTTGCTATGTGTTTAGGAAGTATTTCCACCTCTTCTTGCTCCCTATCAATGTCATGGTTTTTTTCTTTGTCATTCCTAGTTTGGTCTTTGTTTCTGCTATGTTTGTCATGTTCAAGTTTGTAATCATCCATTGTTGGAATGTGTTCAAGTTTTAGTATGTTGTGATTGGAAAGGTCCTTTGAAAAAGAATTCAGATATGTTGTTTGGAGATGTGGGACCTTTGCTAGCTTCAGGATCCTCTTGATACAAGGGATTCCTAGTTTGTTGCAATTTTATAGAGAACGTTCTACAAACTCAAGATGATCTGACAGGTGAGGGGGATCATGAAGATTCCTCACTAGATGAACTAGAGATAGACTATGTAATGACTGAAGAGTGACCTCTACCACGATTAGTACCCCTAGCTCTACCTTGTCTAGGTCTTTGGGGATAAAAAACTTTGCCACTTCTTGTTGCCATAGTCATAGACAAGGACAAAAAGTGAAATCTTAAACAAGGATCACAATAGAACATAGTCTCAAAAAAAAAGCAAGACAAGGGTACTATATACTAAGGTACAAGTTATCCAAGTAATGGCTAGAATAGCCAAAGATGATGACTATCGTGACATGGAGTATGAGAAGCACCAAAGACCAAAGACAAAGTGAACAAGAGACAAGACTAGTTTATGTGTAGGTCACAAGTCATTAGCCAAGAAAGAAGCCACTATTTGACATTGTTTGAAAACAAAAAGGAGGTATAATTTTGTAGATAAAAGACCAAATTTAGAGCACAAGTAGATACTGAATTTTGAAGCAATTTTTGCAAGTTTCAAACTATTGCGGATAGATTTTTGGTTGTTTTGACATATTTTAGATAGGCAATAAGACTGTTTTCAAGTTTTGGATAGCATTTTGGTTGTTTTTTAACAAGACAATTGGTTTTCAAATAAACATAGGAAGCAAGCAGTAGTTTCAAACAACCCAACTGAGGACAAAGAAACTCAGAGGGGTGGGGGAGTCTTGATGTTTAGTTTTTTTGACAAGTTTGTAAAATGTTTAAAGACTCATAACAAACACACTTTTATCCCTAAAATATAAAATTAGTAGAGAAGGAAAAACCTTTGTCCCACAACTTATGTGCATGCGTGCACCTCACATAGCCATGTCACCCCCTAGAGGGCACCCATGTTTTTGGTGTATTCAAAGGGTTCAATAATATATATGTTGAATGAACACCCTTGTGGTAGGGGTCAAGCACATATACCACCTTCCAATGCCCAGTTGCATGCCTATGGTGAGTTCTACAAGAGAGATTCTTCCCCCTCCTTGCACAAAGATTATGCCTCCTTTCAAAGGTGAACCACGTAGCAACTAACTAAGAGGTTTTCACTTGGCTTCTATTCATACTAATCCTTGGTGGCTTCGCAAGTGAAGTTAAGGCTAGCAACCCACACCAGCATCTGTAAGTGCACACTCTTGACTAGCAAGACTGGAGCTAGTGCCGACCTGTGCAGTTTACAGAGCCTCTTCTTGATATGTGATATCAAAATGAAGAAGAGGAAATTAATATGGCTTTGGAGTCTTTTTCTCAACAAAGCTTCTTTATTATAGTGAGGTGGAATCTCTGATGAAAGGAGTGTGCTCACTTGGGTCATTCTTGGAGGTTGGATTACTCCGACAGGCCCTCTAAAGGATTGATTCAGACCGGTGGTTCGGATCTAAGGGTCAAAGTTTTTTATTTACCTCAAGAGGAAAGAGCATACTCCTCTACCTCATTTCCTCACCCAAACATGTAAGACATGTTAATCACCAAGTTAGCTTAATCGATCCCACCTTGTCCAATTCCAAGACTTTGATCCCCTAAAAGGAAATCATCATCTCTTCATTAAAGGCTTCATTTGGGAGAACCACTAAATTGCTTGCCTCCCTCGGATGTCATATTTTAGAGGCTTCTAAGTTTTTGATTTACCCTTAGTCATGACCTCCAAGTGGTAAAGAGAATACTCCCCTATTCCATTGTCTTGCACCCTACGAAGTTCACAAGCCCTATTTATACTATGTATGAAAAGCAGTAAAAGAAGAAACAACATTTATGTGGTTTTGAAACAAATCTTTGTCATGCATATCTTTAACAAGCATCCTGCATTCACACAGTTAGTATATGTTCCAAGTATTTGGATAAAAGGTATATTCATCAAGCATCCTACAAACCACTATTAAGCTATTGAAAACTAGAAATTAGAAACAAAATGCTTCAGAAAACAACATTAATCAAATGGAAGCTTAACTATGGAAAAATAAAATTTAACTTTTTTTCTTCTTTTTAATACCCATAAAACAACTTTAAAAAAGCCAAAACCTATGAAAAAGTCAAAAGTCAAAATTCAAAAAATACCCTTTTTTTTTAATTATAGATTTTTCAAAATGTCCTGCAAACCACTGTTAAGCTATAGAAAAAAAATAAAAATAAAAAATAAATTGCTCCAGAGAAAACTATTAGTCGAACAAACATCTTGATAAACTAGAATTTGAAAACCTTTATTTTGCATTTCTATTGCAAAATTTTGTATGAAATCATGCACAGACCCACATGAAAAAATGATGTGCACCATGCAAGAATTTGCACAATTACGCACTTTTTCACTCGAGAAAGTGTAGAGGAAGATGCAAAATCTTCAGGTCTTCATGCAAAAAATTAGATTTCTAATGTGAAAATCTGGAAACCTGTATGGATAGAACAATAAAAATGTAGAAAATATAGAAAATGAGGCTAGAAAATTTGATTTTTTGAGCCCCACGGTGGGCACCAAAAATGTATATGTGAAATTGGGGAGCCTCTGATCCTCACATACACTTCAACATGGTCATTACTTGTGAGATCATCCCGAAATAATAATTGTATTGTTTATTCAAAAAGTCTAATAGAGCGACCTGTTACCTTCTAACTAGAAGGATTATGCCTTTGCTCTCAGAATGAGATGCAGGCAACCAGACCTCTAGAATGAAGGATTTATGCAGCTAAATGAAAGTGCAATTAATCTAGATGAGTTATGCAATTATTAATCTAAGAAATGAAGAAACATAGTATGCTAAATGGATGCATATTTAAAATCTAAATGATATTTTAATGAAAGAAATAAAGCTATGCAAATGTGAGCAAAGTGAGTAAGAATTTTAGCATAAATTCAAAGAAAATTCCAAAATTCATCCGCTATAATAAGGAAAGGGGAGCTTCTTTTATATAATCCAAGAGGTGATCGATGGTCAAGATTGAAGAGGAGAGCCAATCATAAAGGTAACTTCCTCCTAAAAAGGGAGTTAACTGATTGCCTTTGAGTGATAAAAGGAATTAACTAAGTCCTTTTGAGTGATAAAAAGAGCTAACTGAGTCCTTTTTGAGTGATAAAAGGAGTTAACTGAGTCTTTTTTGAGTGATAAAAAGAGTTAACTAAGTCCTTTTTTAGTGATAAAAGGAGTTAATTGAGTCCTTTTTGAGTGTTAAAAAGAGTTAACTAAGTGCCTATTGAGTGATAAAAGGAGCTAATTGGTTCCTTTTTTTGAGTGAATAACTAATTTAATAAAACAGAATATGACCTCATAAATGGATAACTTTAACTAATTGAATAATTAAATTGAATAATTTAAAAAATGAGATATGTTATTAAATTAAATGTATTTAATTCCTTTGTATATTAGCAAAAGAGATGATTTTAATTTAATTAAAGTAGAACACTTATAATTAGATTAATTTAAATCGATAGGTTTGTGTAGCTAATTTGAGTCGATATTTAGGAATTAAATAAATAATATGATTAATGCAAATTATGGTTTTCTACATTTGACACCTAGGTCAACTAGCAATTATTAGAATTAGAATTGCCTAGTAAAATAGGACTTAGGAATAGTTGAATAAACCAAAGTTGGTTAATATGGCAATGTGCCAATTTTGGGGTATTACACTATTAAGTTTCTCATTAAAGCCAAGTTTGGCAAGAATAGCAAAGAGGAAATCATGTCTAACCTTATCATAGGCTTTGGAAATATCTAGTTTAACTAGCATATATGGGTTCTTAGACCTTTCCATAGAGTGTATTACCTCATGGGTGGTTATAACTACGTTAAGAATCTTCCTCCTAAGCACAATGCCATTCTAATAGGGGCCAATAAATTTGTCCAGGAGAGGCTTGATACGATTCACCATAACCTTAGCAAGAACCTTGTAAATTGTGTTACAAAGGCTGACGGGCTGAAGTCTTCTAGCCTCTAAGGGTCCTCGATCTTAGCGATGAGAACAATGAAGGTCTGGTTAAGTTCCTTCAGCAACTTTCCTATCCTAAAAATGTAATGAGCAGCTTGGATGATGTCATACTTAATAATGTCCCAGAATTCTTGGAAGAAAGACAGAGGAAACTCATAAGGACCGAGGGCTTTATATTGATCCATACTAAAAATAACCAGTCTAACTTCCTCTTCTTCGACCTTACACATCATTTTCTTATTAATGTGGTCATTAATCACTAGTTGAAATGGCCTCAGGATATCACTTTCTAGGTTTCTATTAACTCGGGCAACTGGGGGGTTGTACATTTCTTGGAAATAGGAATTCATTTTATCTTCTATCTGTTCCATTTTAGTGACCTCATGGTCATTATCATCCATCAATATGTTGATAGTGTCTCTCTTTTTCCTTTTTGAGGTCGATTTGATGAAATTTTATGTCTCCCTTCTTCAACCATAGGACCCTAGATCTCTATTTTTAGAAGACTTCCTCCCTATTCATGAGGATTTTCCATCTCTCTCTACATTCTCTCTCCTTTTGCACCTACTCAATTTTTGTATTGCTTTGTGCAAGTTGATTTTTGATATCTTCTATCTTCTTTTTAGTAACCTTCTTTTCTTTGGATAAATTCCCAAATGAAGATTTAGTCCATTCTCTCACCTCCTTTTAGATTTTGTCAAGTTTTCTAGCAATTTGAAACATGGTTGTGCCTTCCACCAGATCCTTCCACCACCATGCAATACAGTCTCTAAATTTATAATGCTAGTGCCACATGATCTCATGCCTAAAAGGCCTTAATCTAGTTGAACTTTGTGTCTAAGAGAGAAGCAACATAGAATGATTTGAAATGGTCCTTGGATATGCCTTTAGGGAGGTGTGCTAGAGAATGTCCCATCCAGAAGAGATTAGAGCCCTGTCAAGCCTAACTTGAATCAAGTTTTTCCCTAGTTTTTTATTAAACCAAGTGAAGGTAGAACCCTAGAGATCAATATCTATCATATTGTTTCTTCTCAAAAAATCCTCGAAGTCCTACATACTATCTAAAAAATCCTCAAATCCTCCCAACTTCTTTAAAGAGTACAACAAGGTGTTAAAAGTCACCCATAAACAAAAAAATGTCCTTGTCTCATGGAATTAGCCATAGTGGTAGCCTCATTCTAGAGAACAAGCCTACCCTTACAAGTGTTGGGGGCATAGAAATTTAAAATAGCAATGCTACTAGAAGCTCAATTAGCATCACTACACATTTAGCACATGGACGAATATAATTAGCCACTCTCAAAAAGACTTCCTCAGTCATTTTCACTTCCTGTAAAAGAATCATATCAGTGTTAAGTTCAATGATCTTTTCTTTGATTTCATACTACTCCCTAGGGCTATTGAGCCCCCTCCATTCTAGGATATGATCTTCATCTTTTATGGTTCTAGGTTTCCTTTAGGGTTTTTTTTTTCCCTGTGCAATATCCATTTATGTTTTCTTTTGATGGATGTTCCTGATTGGAGGTCTCCCAATCCTTGCAATTGATCTAACATCTACCTTATACCCTCCTCTGATATTTCTCTTTGGGACCATCCATTCAATTTCACTGCTAAGGAAATCAATGCCTAGGCCCTCAAAAGTAGGGGAAAAGACTTCAATAATACCAAAAAGGGAAACTACAAGGGTTTCATTTATGAGTGGTGAGCCAACCCCCCAAGTCAAGGGGTGGATTGTAGTAGCTCACAACCCCCTTAGCAACCAATTCGTTGTCCAATGAACCATCACCCAGATGCAACTTTTCTAGGTTTTGCATGTTAATAATATCCCCCTCTTCATGAGCATCATCATCTATTAAATCAGTCATCCCCTCACCTTGTACTACATTCTTCACTTTTGTAGGGGTTTTGGTACTCTCATCAATGCAAGGGGTTTCATTCAGCTAAGGATCTCCCACACAAGTTTTGGTGGAACCTATCGGTTCCATGTTTTCTTGGGTTTTGGGTACGACAACCCTTTCAGCTATTTTTGAACTTTTTACCACCTCCACACCTAGGGATGAGATGTTCTTTTTGAGTTTCTCACTCTTCGGGCACTCAACAAAAGGTGGTTAAATTTGTTACATTTCTAGCAAAAAGGAGCAATATTCTCATAAACCAATGGTTGTGACCAGGTTCCCCATATAAACTTTAGGTCCACTATGGTTGGTAGGGGTTTATTCATTCACACAGATCCTAGTGAAACCCAATTTAGTCTTTGAACCAATCATTGAGTCTATTTTTATGAACTACCCAAAGGAGCCAATAATCCATTTGAAAACACACTCATCCTAGAATTCCAAGGGGAGCCCAAGCAAGCATATCCAAACTGGGGTGGATTTGTAAAGTTCAATCTCTAGATTAAAACTCAATTTCCATTTAATTGTTTCATAGTAAAAAAAAAATTGTTTATAAATTTTTAATATTATAGGTAAGCAACATATTTATATTAAATATATTTTCATTTGTATTAAAATAGTTATATTGTAGCAATGTTTCAAATAATAATAAAATGCATTGTAACTTCTTATTTTACTTCATACAAAACCTGCACTCCAAACATAGTTATTTATATTCTTCTTAAGATATCAGAAAAGAAAAAGTGAAAGATTTGGTTGAAGGAACCATCTATTCTAAAATTATTACATAGATATTAACCAAATGACCAGAAAATTACATGAGCCAAAAAACTAGGAAGTACTTAGCTACTAAATACTATGACTACTTATTCTATATTTATAGAAATGTAGGTAACAATATAGTATAGACTATGATGTTGTATGTTCATCTTTATGTATTCATTGATGCAAATAAAACTGATACAGTAGAATTTAGAAATTTACAATTGCTATTGACTATAGAAATATAATGTGTAGTATAGACCATGTTACCATTCAATCACATATATTATCCCAAGCATAAATTCTACATCAAATGGCATCAATTCAGTGAACCATTCCTCTAAATCTAGAAATTCATTGCTACTCAACTCTATTTAAAATTGCAAGTTCTTTTCTAAGTCGTCTTGCTTGGTGCCTTGTTTCTCATTTTTATTTTCTCACACACCCTTCTCCATATTCAAATTGGATAAACCAATGGTACAGTGAATGGTAGTGTCACACTACTGAGATTGTGGCAAAGAATATAATTGAGAATTAGTAGAATTTTCAAAACCTAGTAATTTAGTGCTTGTAAACTCCTTTTCCATGTCATGCTACTTTCTTAATTCTTTCTTGTTTTGATTTTCATACAAGCCTTGTTGCATATTCACATTGGATAAACCAGTGGTATAGTCAATGGTAGTGTTGAATTGCTAAGATTGTGATAGAGAATACAACTGAGAATCAACAGACCATTCAAAACCTAGCAATTGGGTTCTCCTCAACTCTTTTACCATGTCATATTGGCTGTTGAATAGTTTCTATTTATTATTTTCATACAAGCTCTATTGAGTATTCAAATTGGATAAACTAGTAGCGCTCTAAAAGTTAATATAGTCAGTGCTTGTGCTACATTGATGAGATTGAAGTGCCGCAAAAAAACTCTTCTTCATGTAGAAGAAAATTGTTGTGTGATGGAAACATTGGATTGTGTGGTAGAGATGGTACTCTAAGTGGCAATTCATTTATGAGATTGGGGCATGTTATACAAATTAGACTCAGTGGACAATCCACATAAATCTACCAATTAGGTCTAGCTCAACTATTCAATGTCATATTTCCTAGTACATTATTATTGCTAATATTTATTCTTATATAAGCCCTTTTCCATATCTAGATTAGATAAACTAATGGTGTCATCAACCATAGCCCTGCATTTCTTAGATTGGATTATAGAACATAATTGAGAATCAATAAACCATTCACATATCCAAACAATACCATATTGTCAGTTACATTTTTGTTCATTTCGATTCTCATACAAGCCCTTTCTCAAATCCATTTTGAATAAATCACTCATATTGTGAAAGGAAGTGTAGGAAACGGTGGTGAATGAAGATTGTTGGGATTAGGGTGTATAAAAAATCTCATCTGCACATGGAATAGACATATGATTTGATGGAAATGTTAGATTTGGCAAGGATTGTGTGTTGGAGATGGTCTCTTGCAATGTACTAGTGCTTTTATTCATAGTAGAAGCACTATAAATATTATTAGTGCAATATTGAGATTGGGGTGACAAAAAATATGGAATTGGCAAGAATAGTGTGGAGGAGATGGTATGTAGTTCTACTACATGTGGAAGAAACCTTTGCATTGGTGAAAGCAAGAGATTTGACAAGGATTGTGTGGTGGGGATGATCTATGGGCCTTGTTTGTGGGGAAGAAAACTATAATGTGATGAAAAACCTAGAGTTGATAAGGATGGTGTGGTGGAGATGGTATTTAGTGTAAAAGCCATGGGTGATCAAGGGACTTGGAAGGATTGGATGCATGGAAGGGTTAAATTATTAGTAGACACTTGATGCCCAGATGTAGATATGTCTTGATTTGTGGCCCTAAATTTGTGCCAAGGGTTGGAAAGCACGGTCAATGAACTTTGGAGATGAAAAACTTGATTGTCCCACTTCTAAGAGGGCTAGTTGAAAGGAGAACTAGAAAATGGGTTATTAGGGTTTGAAGGTTTTGACAGAAACTAGGGATTGAAAGGTTTTTTTGAAAGCGAGCTAGAAAGTGTTAAACCAAGCCATAAACAACATAAAAACCAAATTAATTACTATTGTAATATAGAAAACAAGGAAAAAAATAGATATATGACTGATAATACATTAATCTAGCTTGCTTACATACATCATACTTTAAAATGTCTTCTAACAATGCATAGCTTGTATGTGCACATCACATATTTATACATGTAATACCAAAATCTAGAAACTCCTTTTCTAGAGTATTCTATATCCTAGAATGTTATACATCTAATTTGGATTGTAAAATGGAAGGCACTGGGAAGCCTCTTCTCTAGATTCTTCTAGACAATCTTATCCCTTAACATCCCCCCTTAAGATTGGTTACAAAAAAATACAAAAGAGAGGGGAAGAGGGGAAAATTATATGACTATCCCCACTTAATGTTGAACTCAATCATACTGAGCATACTCTATAGCTTAAGAAATTTAGCCTCAAGCATACTCTTAATAAATATATCTGATATTTGATCTTCACTTGGACAAAATTGAAGATTAACAATGTTTTCTTGAACAAGATCCCTAATATAGTGAATACTAATTTCAATGTGCTTTGTTTTGGAATGAAAAATAAGATTGCTTGCAACTTTAATAGCACTTTGATTATCACAATACAAAGTAGCAGTTCAACTTTGTTCAAAGCCAAGCTCACACAAAAGATGTCAAATCCAAACTACTTCTTTTCCTGCTTCTTTTGCTGCTCTATATTCTACTTCACATGAAGATAGTGATGTAGTGGCTTTTTTTTTTGTTTCTCCATGTAATTGGATTTGAGTCAAGTTGAAAAATATAGCCTCCAATATATTTTCTATCATCAATATCACTACCTCAATTTGAATCTATAAATCCAAGAAAAGAAATTAGGGACTTATAATTGTAATGTATGACATAGTACATTGTTCCAAACATATCGCAAAATTCTCTTTTTAGCCATCCAATGACTTTCTTTAGGTTCCTTCATAAATCAAGATACCATATTGACTGCAAAACAAATGTCTAGTCTAGAATGAGTTAGATAAATCAAGCTACCAACAAGTTGTTGATATAGAGTAGAATCTACTTTCTTGGAGGTGCATTCATTAGTAAGCCTAAATCTAGATTGGGAAGGAGGAGGGGCTAGCTTGCAATCAAGAATTTTAAATCTCTCTAAAAGATCCAAAAAATATTTTGTTTCAGAGATGAACAACCCATCATGAAGCCCACTAATTTGCAAGCCAAGAAAATAAGTTAGTTCACCCAAATGAGTCATATAGAATTCCCCTTTGAGATTCAATTTCAAATCATTGATTAAACTAATATTTGGCCTAGCAATGAGTAAATCATCTACATAACTACAACAATGATAATCTCATATTTCACCTTCACATAAAGATTTGGATCTAATTTACATTTTTTAAACCCATGAAGCTCAAAATAGCTATCAATCTTCTCATTCCATGCTCTTGGTGCTTCCTTAAGTCCATAGAGTGACTTCCTTAATCTACAAACATGATTAGGATGTTGCTGATCTAGAAAACCTGGAGGTTGCTCCATATAGATTTCTTCATATAAATCTCCCTTTAAGAAAGAATTTTTTTAATCCACTTGATGAACATGCCATCTAAGACTTGTAGCCAAAGATAAAATAATTGTAATTGTATTCATTTTAATGATGGGAACAAATATTTATTCATAATCAACGACCTCTTTTTGATTAAATCCTTTAGCGACCAATCTAGTCTTGAATTTCTCTATATATCACCATTTGATCCGAATTTTATTTTGTAAACCCACTTTCAACCAATAACATTCTTACCTTGGGATTGATGTACAATTTATCAATTTTTATTTTCCACTAATGCATTATATTATTCTTTCATGCCTTGCTCCCATTTGTTCTTCCCTCAAGCTTCCTCATAGGATTTTGGATCATTTGCTTGTAATGCTTTGGCCATGAGAGGATTTTTGAGCCCACTACCTATAGATAATGGATAATAAAAAGCATTAGTAGTTTCAATTACAATAAATAATGTATAAATCATCCTCATCAATACAGTCTTCACCTTTTTCTAGAATAGGAGAAGCAGTTGTTGTTGTAAGTTGTGAATGCTCATCAAAATTTACATCTCTACTAACAATCACCATATTTTTTGTCGAATCATATAACCTATAAGCCTTTGATTCTTAACCAAAACCCATAAACAAACACTTGTGACTCTTTGGTTCTAACTTTTTCCTCTTTTCATTAGGGATTTATGCCCAACCAATATGCCCAGATAATTTAAAATAAAAAATATGGGTTTTTCTACCACTCCAAGTTTCTTTAGGGGTGATATTTGTGAGGTCTTTAGTTGGAAATCTATTCACAATATATGCAACACAAGAAATAGCCACACCCTAAAATTTATTATGTAAACTTTTAAAATGCAACATACAACAAGACATTTCTAGAAGAGTTATATTCATTCGTTCAACCACCCCATTTTGTTGAGGAGTATATGGTATTTTTTTTAACAATTTAATTCAACAATTCTCAAAAAATTACTCAAATGTGTAGTTACAATATGCACCCCCATTATTTGTTCTTAAGCATTAAATTCTTTTCCCACAGGGATTCTCAACTAAAGCCTTAAGTTTTTGGAAAAACTTCAAGTACCTCATTCTTTCTTTCAATAAAATAAACCCATACTCTCCTACCATAATCATCAATAAAAGTGAGGAGATACTTGGCACCTAAAATTGAGGGATAGCCTAGTTCACATAAATTGAACTATGAATGAGTTGTAATGGACGATTGGTTCTCCATGCTTTACCTAAATCAAAAGGATCTTGGTGATGTTTCCCTAGCACACATCCTTCACAAACTCCTTCAAATGGAAAGATTTTTGTTAACCCTCTAATCATATCCATTCTAACCATATCTTGTAATTTCCTATAATTGATATGCCTAAGTCTAGCATGCCAAATTTTTGACATATAATCAACTTGAGAAATATAAGCATGAGAGTGTTTAAATTCTTCATCGGCAAATCCTACAAATTTAAAAATACTTTTTGCATGATGAACTCTATCAATGGAAATTATATTAGTTGGGTATTTTCTATCTTTCACAATGACTTGATCAGTAGTAGCAAAAAATGCATATCCAAATTGAACTATTTTTTATACTGAAATTAGATTCACCCCTAATCCTTCACCCAATAAAACATTCTTCAAAGACCCATTTGTTACATTAACAGTTCTTGTAACTATAACCGACAGTTTCATTTTATTGCCAATAGTAATTTCTTGATCTAAATTCTTTCCTTCATAAAAATTAGTAAGCAAAGATCTATCTCCAGTCATGTGAAATGATGCACCTGAATCTAAAATCCATTCTTTAATAGAATATGAAGCAAAATACCCCCCCTTAACATTAGATTTTATTTCAGGTGTAGTAATTACCTCCTTATTTGTTTTATCTTCTCTTTTTTGGGAGATAGCTACAAAGTTGTATATATTCTTCTTGCCATCCTTAAACTTTCCTTGCTTGGGCTTGTTTTGCTACCTTTCATTGTCCTTCTTTTTCAAATAGAATTCCTCCATGTGATTTTCACCAACATAATACTTGTAAATAATGAGTTTTCTTCTACCTTGTTTCTCTGCACCATCATTTCTAAAAAATGGTTAGAACTCTCATTATTCATAAATTTATTACATCCTCTCCAATTCTTCCTTCAATCATTTATAAAAAACTTACTTCTAGCTACATATGCATGATTTTTCTTAATATACCCTTCTTTAATAAGTTAGGCTTCTTCATCTATAATAGACATACAAAATTGATCAAAAGTTTGTTTGGAGTATTAGGATTTAGCTAAATAATCCTTTTCCTTGATTTCTTAAATAACTTGTATGGTTGGGGGAGCTTACTTTCAACCATTGCAATCAACTAAAAATATTTCTTTGCATATTCAACACCTATTTTCTTTAGTTGAGCATTTAAAAAAGTAACTTCATTGAAATAACCAGTCATTTTTTCAAAATAGGATGGATCCAAGTTCACCAATTTTTCCTCTATGCTAAAATGTGCTAGCAATATCAATATCTTTATAATCTTTTTATAAATTATCCCACAACACTATTGGATCATCAATATCAACAAACCTTCTATTAATATTGGGGCTTAAACCTTTACCAATAATACCTCTAGCTTGCTCTAACTTGCATCTCCAATTCTCTTTTTCTTTATTACTTTGGGGTTCTCTAATCTCCTTATTCACTATCCCCCATAAGGCCTTTTCTGTCAAAGCATTCTTGACTACAATCTTCCAATCTGCAAAACTACTTCCATCAAATATAGGCAAAACTTCATTTGAAGAGCCCATGTTAGCAAAAAAAATCAACCTTGCAAATAAACCACTTTCAGCAATGTATTTCCTACGCCAAGTCTCTCTAGAGATATTTCTAGCTAAATCTCTAACTAAACCTCTAAATGAATCTCTAGTTGAACCACATAGAAATCTATTTCTAGCTAAGCCTAAGATTTGATACCATGTTAAAATAGGCCATAAACAACATAAAAACCAAAGTAATAACTATTGTAATGTAGAAAGCATGGAAAAATAGAGATATATAACTTATAATATATTAATCTAGTTTTCTTACATACATCAAACTTTCAAATGTCTTCTAACAATGCACAACTTGTATGTGCACATCACATATTTATACATGTAATACCAAAATCTAGAAACTCATTTTCTAGAGTATTCTATATCCTAGAATATTCAACATCTAATCTAGACTATACAATGGAAGGCTCTAGGAAGCTTCTTCTTTGGATTCTTCTAGACAATCTTATCCCTTAATAGAAAGATCTAAAGACTTCGATAAAATGGGGGACTAAAATGTATACTTCTACTCAATGTTGGTGCACCAATTCTATAGCAAAATCATAAGCAACAAAAACTTCTTCAACAATTTCATATGTACCTAGCCCATGTATCATTTTGGTTGGTCATTGGGTCAGTGATTATTGCTTTAAAATTGCTCGATTCACATTTCTTCACACCTATGTACTTTTTGAAGGATGACTTCAACTTTCCATATCTTTAGCATTCCTGAACTCTAGGCTTCCATGGTAAAAAAAAATGGACTCTTCTCAAATTTTGCAAAATTTGTGAACAAAAAACATTCTAAGATTAAACTATATACAAACCAACTATAAAGCATAAAACATCATAAACAAAGAAAAAAATAAGTAGTTCAACCTATATTTTCCTAAGTTCTTCAAAATATACAAATAAACTTTAAAGATCATATCATAGTGATTTTTTTATATAAATAAGAATGAATTGTACATATGTAAATTCAAGCACCTAGCTTAAAATATAATAATAATGTCTCATTCATAAATCCCTTGCTATAAATAAGATGTAATGCTAAGTTAGAAGAAAATAACCTATCTATGTACAAGAAAGATGATGTAGAAAGAGCTTATAAATAGGATGAACAACATGTCATTATTCTACTTGCCATCTAAAAGTATAATCTAAGTATATTAAGTAACTTTTCTCCCAACAAGGTTATAGTTTCCATACCTTTTAAGTATTGTTGAGTTATTTTAGAGGGTTCCACGGGCTCTTGACTTGTATTCTTGTGCAGATATTGTTGGCTCTTGAATAATCTTGCCTATCTATGCTTATGTGGATATGTTTTGTTGTAGACTGGCCTTATTGTTGCATGCTAGCATAAATGTCTTGATTAAATTTGTTGTTATTGTGTAAATATATATAGAGATTGAAGAAGTGGAAATTTTTTGTAGTCTATGGGTAATGAAATGGTTTTAATGTTATTAATTATGACTTTTATTCAAATAATGGTGTGGAGTTGAAGATGGTTGTACCATTTTTATTCATATGAGAATATAAAGCAAGTCATTAACATGGCTTGCACATAAAAAGAGCATTATGAATATAAATTGTATATTATTGGAACTTGTGTTTTTGTTTGTAGGAAAACAAGATATATATTATAAAATAAAAACTAATTTCTATTATAATAGTATGCAACTTTGTAAATTGAGTTTGGGAACCCATCGCTTGTACTATATTCTTGAGATTCAGAATTCTATTTTAAATATGAAAGTACAAAAATATTTCAACATAAACTTTTCAAAACTCTTCAAAATATGAAAACAAAAAAACATTCTAAACTTAAATGTAATACCAAATGTCATAAAAAAAGAAGAAAATAAATAATTCAACATATAGTTTCCTAAGCTCTTCAAAATATACATATAAAATTCAAAGATAAAATCATAATAAAAAATTTAAGTTTAAATAGAATGAATTGCACATTTGTAAATTCAAGCACTTACTTCAAAATCTATTAATAATGTATCATTCATAAGCTCCTTATATGAATAAGATTCAATGCCAAATTAGAAGAAAATAACATATCTATGTACAACAAAGATGATGTAGAAAGAGCTTATAAATATGATGACCAACATATAATTATTCTACTTGTCATCTTAAGGTGTAAATCTAAGTATATTAAGTATTTTTTTTCCTAAAAAAGTTATTGTTTTTTTGAATCAGACCTTTTAAGTATTGCTGAGGTACTGCAGAGAGTTATTGCTTCTATTTGCTTCTGTAGATATCTCCACTCTTAACTGACCTTGATGTTGTATTCTTGTATAGATATCTTGATTAACCTTTGTCAATTTTGGTTAGCTTGGAAAACTGTTCATCAATATTTGATTTATTAGCAAGTAATTTTTTTACCAATGCAGGAGCATCTTGAGTTGCACTACTATCCTACATGTTTTTAGTTTTTACCTTGCTGCTAAAACTATGTTCTGTTGAAACTATGTTTTTTGGTTTTTGGGTGCCTATTGCAGACCATGTAACTAATTTTCCATAATGAATGAAAGGGTGAGAAATTTAGGGATTTAATAAGGCCTAGATTACTATCTATGATCCAAGGGACAAGGTTTTACTCCTTATAAGTTGGAAAATATGGAAATTCTCCCGAAGTATCAATTTCTAGCAGTTCTGCATGACAATTTTATGTGCTTGACTTTAAGGTTGGTTGTGCACTTTTCCTTATTGAATCAGCCTTTGTACACTTAAGGGGTTGTAGAGGACCTAAAATAAAAGCCACAATTTGAAGTGTGAGCTCTAATTCAATCAAAGCTAGGAGATATCATGATTTTGCTCAAACATCAATTTTTGGACACTTAATTGTTGATGCAAGCCGACTTGTATATTTAATGTTAGGTTTTTTTTCATGTTGGGTATTTAATATCTATTGAGATCCAACTTATGGCTTCTCTATGTTCTAGAATGGTCTATAAGCCATTTTGGCTAGTATAAATAGAGTGTTTAGGCTTAGAGCTAGGGCAATTTTAGAGATGATTGGAGAGCAGAGCTTAAAAGTGCAAAATTGAAGCTAGATCTTAGATCATAAATATATTTGTATCTAGTCGTAACCCAAAAGGCCTTATAGCTGGGTATCTATGTTGCATATTTGAAGAATCAAAGAAAGTGTTTTCTCTTCCTCCTTTGGTTGTTGATTCTATGTGTTAGATTTCCACTATGTCAACTCTTGCACGGTGGTTTAGAGAGCTAGGTGTGATATTGGCCCTAGTTTACCTATCCTTCCTTGCATCATTAACTAACTTGGGTAGGGTTGTTAAGTTTTTTTAATCTTGACCATTTATTGAGAATGAATCTTATTCATTGGTTTTCCAATAAGAGTGGTATATAAGGCGGTCAGGGGGAATTTGGAGAACACAAGTTGGAAAAGCATTTGCAATGTTAGCAAATGAATTCGGGGTGATAGAAAATAGTCTTGCAGGTTTAGCAAGGGTGTAGTGATAGCATTTGGGATAGTAGTGAAGGAATATCAATAAGAGAAATTGGGAGGTTGTTGGAGTTCTGCCAATGAGGTAAGGAATTTTTGTATCTCTTGATTTTTTGAAGTTAATGTAATTCCTCATCTATAGAACTAGTTTTTCAAAATATTGTGTTCTTTGTGTTACTTATTTCTTGTCATATTTTATTGGTGAAGTTGCAATTGTGTTATTTTTTAATATAAGATCTGAATTTATTTTTGGTTGTTAAATAATTATTTAATATAGGAGGTCAATAATTAATAACTGCAATAAGAATTTTAAAATGGTATGAAAGTAATGTTGAGGGTAGAAGAGTTTTCCCTAGGAAAGAAATTGAGGGTTTATGAAAAGCTATATTGATCTCTCTAGGTTTATTATTTCTTTAATCCCTTGAGAAGGCTTCAATTGGTTTGAGAAATCAAGGAAAATTGGATGGTGCCTCAAATTTTTGTCTTTAGAAGGCCAAACTTTCTTTATTATTGGAAGAGAATGGTATCAAGGATTATGTTACTAGTGTTGGAGTTGTACCTACAAATGTGGCACAACTTATAGCATACAAGAAGGATGGTGCCAAGGTGAGAAGGATAATCCTTGATGGTGTCAAGGATCATATTATTCCACATATATCAGAGCTAGATACATTGAAGAAGATGTGGAATGTCATTTTGAATATATATAAAAATGCTACCACCAATAGGAAGATGATTCTCAGAGAGAAGTTGAAGAATGCATAGATGAACCAAGTAGAAACCGTACTAGAGGATTTCAACACCCATTTGGAATTGTGCCTCATAAAAGGACTTCAACTCGCAATTAGGTAAGCACCTTGTTAGAGGATTTCAATATAGCCTATTAAGACTACTCTACTAAGAGATTTAACTGATTCACCCATTAGAATGTCTCAGCAATGATCCTATAATTAGCACTCTAATGCTTGATGACATATCACCTCTATTCTACTATGTACTTGATCCTTCTTGATCAGATGTCTCTATGTTGTTCATTTCTTCCTTCCTCTATTCTCCTTTAATTGATTTTGTAGTTCATATCATAATACCTTGATCACCATGAATGTCCTGGTTTGCATTTACAAAACTCTCCTTGATCATTCATTCATTCCATTTCATGCTCATAAGAATTTTAGGGTTTGTCCTCCTTAAGAAGACCTAGGCAACTTAGGGTTAGGTATGAATCAATGACTATCATTCATCCATATTCCTGCTTAAACCTTCCCTTTATTTGATTGGGTGCATGTTATACATAGGGATTCCGACTTAAGATTCATCTTTATCAAAAAAATATCATAATTCAATCTCTAAATTGGCTCAAAAATAGTTTACATAGTAGTTTGTGCCAATACAAACAACTATGACAAAATTGTGTTACTTAGCATATGAAGTCCTTGATGCTCGGCACATACTATGACTTCACTGTTGTCACTTGGTATCTAAATTACTCGGCATGTACTACTTTCTTGGCTCCTAAATCACTCAACATATACTATGTACTTGGCACTTGAGTGACTCGGTACATGAGTAACTCGACATGCACTAAATCTACATGTTGTGCTTGGCATATGTTACTTGTTTGGCATGAACTAAGTAAATGACTTAAGTGTATGGACACTCACATGGAAAAACTAAATCTGAGATTAACCATCTCCCCCTTTGATATGAGTTTCAAAAACACTTGGTCATACATTAATACTCTTATGCTTATGAGCATAACATAAACTCTTATTTGGCTTCTATACAAAATATCAAAATATCAAAAAATTCAACATGACTTATACCTCAAAATCTTATAACTCCCACTGAGTTGTTTGATCTATTTTGTACTTTATTTTGTATCAAAATATCTTTCTCCTACTAAGTAGATTTGTCTCAACTAATACTCTTTCTCTATTTTTTCCTTCAATTTTCTATTTGCTTTCTCTTGCTCACACTTTCTTGCTTTTGCCCCATTCTTTCTTCTGTACTTTCTCCCCCTTAGCTCTTACTCCCTTTTTTTGACACTGACATCAATCAATTATTCATTAATAGTGTATTTCTCCAAAAAATATTTATGGACCTCAAGAATAATCTTAAGAGTTGCATCCCAATTATCACATGCTACCTCCAAAGACTTAATTTGGATGGCTAGCTCGGCAGCAAGGTGTACTAAGCCATCTAATGTAGAAAGATTGGGGTATTTCTTCATAAGTGTTTCTACATAGCCTAGCTCCTTGTGTAGAATATCCATATGAGGAGTCAATGTAGACTAGATGCTAATCAGTTTGGCCCTGATATTGGCTTCATCTTCTTGTAAAGTCACTAACTAACTTTGGGTTTGCAAGAGAGTCCTAAAATGTTTCTCACTTCATGCTAGATTCGTGGGCAATTTAGCACCAGATGACTGCATTTGACTTTCCAAGCTCAAGATGTGATTCCTTATCTCTTGTGTGAAGAGTGTAGAATTACACAATTTGGTGTACAAAAAGAAAATGTTCTCTAGTACCTTATTCACACTGTCTATTTTAGTTGTCAATGCAACTTGTGTGAGCACAATTTCACTAGATATTTTCTCATTTTCTCTAGTTTGAAACTTCTTCTCTAACCATTCTAAGGATTTGACATAAGTATCTAGGTTTGTATTACTTACTTTTTCCACTATGTTGGTCAATTGTTCAATGATTGGCTTTGATTCATCTAGAGTAGGCAGATTGAATGCATCTAAGAAAAATTATTTGATCTCAATAAAATCTTACTTTTACCTATGCTCCCTCTTGAGCAATTCTTGACGTTTCTTTCTTGCTAGGGGCTCTTGAATTATACCCATCTACTCAATTGTTATTGTTTACATAATCAAACTTAGGTAGTACAATTTCCTCATCTAGGCTAACATCTCCATAAGTTATTACCTCTTCTACCTTTGATGAACTAAAACTCAAAACTAAGAATTGCAAAGGTGTTGCATCTATGCTTGACCTCTGAAGAGTTTGAATAGAAGGAGTTCATAATTCTGGTCATATTACCAATGCTTGAATTGCTTCTAGCTCCTTTGACTTGGTTATCAAATTTGTCTCTTTAGGTTTGTCCTTTTTTGCATCTTTGATTTCATCTACACCTTGATCTTGTGTTGTAGGTACATCTACCTAACCTATTTGACTTGGTATCTCCATCTTATCTACTCCAACTATCTCAACCTTGTCTTTTTTAGGTTCTTGAGTATAATCTGAGACTAAAGTGCTTTCCATGGGTGTACTAATAGTGCATCCTAATGTCTCCTTCCTTTAATAAATAGCTAAATGTTGTAAGTTTGTACACTTGTGACTTGAGGAGTGATTTTAGATGTTTCTTGTATTTTCACTTCCTCCCCTACAATCATAGACTCTACCTTCTAAATTTCATCAACACTTACCAATATAGGGTTGTCACACAATTTGGCTTATAGTGTGGATTGGTCAAGTATTCTTTTCAAATCTTCCTCTATTAGGGTGTTGATGTTCTGATTAGTAGGATCAAAAACATCCTTTACTATGATATTTTTAGTACTTATTACCTACAAATAAATGATACTTGGTATTTGTGTATCTTGTACATTCTGATCTGGTTATTGCTCTTCCTTAGTTGTTTCCTAATTATCAATATCCATAGTACTACCTCCCTCAATTATGCCTTCTTCATTCTCATCTTCCTCATCATCTTTTACCTTAATGGGTTCTTATTCTCCTTCTTTGGTTGTGGTTAGTCCATATGTAATCTTCCATATTTCTTTGAACTTTAGTACATCTTCTATGTTGTTTTGTAATATGCTAAATGCCCTATATTTAGGTACAAATCTCATAGCATATTTCTTTATGGCTTTAGACATTTGTGCCTTGCTAAGTTATGGCATAACTTGAGTGAGGTTTTTCTCCCTAATTTGGTTCTCTATGTCTAAACAATAGTTCCATTTTTGCTCAACTCTATCATATAAACTCTTAGGTATGGAGTTGGCAATTTCTAGAGGAGTTTTCTTAAAAGTAGCCATCGTGGCATATATTGCCTCCTCTACTCTATTCTTCTCAATCTTTCCAAGGTTTCCAAATTCAATGTGAGAGAGACTTGACAAGTCAACATTTTTTCTAATGTTCTCACATAAGTTATCTAAATCTGAGGGACTATGACTCACCACTTGGAGTTGGCTATTGTCATCAGATTTGGTCTTCTCCTCATCAGATTTAGCCTAAGCAATATACTTTCTTCTTAGTTTTTTATGTGGTCCACCTTCTTTATCTTTAGGCTTGGCTACCTCTTTAACCTTCTCTATAGTGACTCTTGTACTAGCCCTTGTGGTAGGTGTTGTAGGATTGGGTTGAGTTGGTTTTGCAACCTTCTTTGGTTTTGTCACTGTAGGTGTCTTTTCCTTACTCTTCTTCTTGTTAATAGGAGTAGGTGCTTCCTTGGCTTCTTCTCCCTTAGCACCTTCTACAATTTCTATCTCCTTCTCTTGTTGTTTCTCTCATTGACCTCATGTCAGTACCAATGGTACTTAAGCCTATGTTTCTTCTTCTTCTTCTATTTCTTTCTCTTCCAAAGCTCCTTCACCAAATGTCTCTTTCAGTTTCTTCACTAATTTGTTCTTCTTTCTTATTACAAAGGTAGTCTTCAAATCCATAGTAATTTTAGATTTGGCTAGTTCATAGTTACCAAATGTTTTGGCTTCTTTGTCCACTTCTTCTACAAGTAATGTTGTGATTGTTACAGAGATCTCATCAACATTTATCTCATATCCTAAAGACTTTAGCCTTCTCACTCTAGGAATTGTTGTTTGTACATATGTATAATCAGTGTTAACCAAGAAGAAAACATCATCATAATGTTTCTCCACTAGTGAGATTGGTATTCTTAATCTCTTCTTCATAGATTGCTTGAAATCCTCAAAATAACTAGTCATTATTGACTCAAAGTTATTTCCTAACTGTTTGATGAACTCTCTTATCTATATTGTAATTGATCTATTTTTCTTCCATGCAACCTTGCCAAATGTAGAAAATGTGTTCTACACATAGAAGAAAATACATAATAAAGTATATCCAAATTTGCATTGAGCACTCTTTATTTTCCTGATTGCTCCCAGATTTACAATCAATTGTTGCAACTACAACTCCACAAGATCATAAGTATGATATTTCTTAGTAATTTTATAGCCCATGTCTACTACAATGCAAGGTACACTATTTAATTTTCTTTAATAATAAAACTTATGTGATATTACCCTCATTGCAAAGGCTATTAGGGAATCTCTGATTGTATCAATTGTCATTCCCCTTTTCTCACACATAGCCCCTATGTTATTTTCAATGACTTCCTTTGACTCACTTCTCATAGTCTTTGGCCAATCTAGGGTTGGATACCCTATTACCCCATGAATGATTTTCTTTGTAATTTTAATTGGCCCATTCTCTTGCCATACTAAGCTATCATGAATTCTACTTAAAAATAATCCTTATCCACTCAATTTTGAAAACATTTGGGAAATCTAGGGCATAGGTTAACCCTTTCTTCTTGACAATGTTGTATTGTTCCTTCAAAGCTCCATTCTCACAAAGTCTTCCATACTCTTCTCTTATTCCCATGTCACCAATACTTCCAATCTTACAAGTATAACAATTTCTAACATCTTGACTCATTAAAACTCGTAGTGGTATCATAGATATAACACTTGAGGGATCTTGTTATTAAGAACTTTTAGGTTTTAGGATCCCTATAAAACCTATTTTTCTTAATCAAAAACACACTGGAGGGATCCTATTTATATGCTATATCAAGAATATCCTTAAAGATAGGTTGCCTAATCTAATTACTGATTAACTAAAAATTTAAAACCTCCTTTCCCTCTACTACTTTCCCATTGGAAGAACTAGAAGCTATCAGATAAATCTAGGGTTTGCAAAATATGAAACAATGTAACTTGGAAAATGGTGAATACCTTACAAATCCTAAAGAAATTGTGTCAAATGCCCATTCAAATCTTCTACAAACTCTTCAAATGGCAATCTCCAGATCACCTTTAGCTCTTTGCTTCCTTTATTGAGTTCAAATGATGTCATATGAGCAAATTCTATCAAATGGCCCTTAAAACACTGCAATTAATGTGAAGTGCTTACACAGCTATAAGCTTTCCATTAACTAATTTTAGCCTCACTCAGAATCCACATATATTTCCATTTTCTCAACAATTATTATGAGATCGGCCTCAACTAACCAATATCATTAGCTCAACATCTACCAATATTTTACTTGACATCCATAGGAGACTTTTCATGCTTGGTAGTAACATGAAAAATTGACAAAACATAAATATTTTTCCTTGATTTCTAATACCACTTTGCATCTCTTTTCATGCATATGTAATCTTTTCAAAACTAATCCTTAGAAATAATGTATAGTATATATTTTAAATATCAGTCCCACATACCTCTTGATTTCTTAGTTTGATTGTCAAATTCAAATTGGAAACATGAGCATGACTACATATCTTTGAGTTATCCCCTTAGGATCATATGATGTAGTCCTTGGTATGGATTGGCTATGCATACATAATGCTAAGATGGACTATAGAAAGAAGAAAATTGAGTGTCTTAATGATTGTGGTACTCCTTTGGTGATTTCAATGGTGCAAAGGCTAGTATCTCTTCATATGATCTCTGCCATGCAGCTCAAGCAGTGTGTACAAAAGGGATGTTAGGTGTTTCCAATATCTATCAATAATAAGGAGAAAGATGATGAGAGTGAACCTTCTCTAGATGAATATATAATAATATAGGAATTCAAGGATGTGTTTCCCTTAGAGCTCCTAGGTATGCCACCACCTAGGGTAGTTGATTTCCATATAGATTTGGTGCCAAGAGCCGAGCCCATTTCAAGATCTCCATATAAGATGGCTACACATGAACTCAATGAACTTAACATTTAGTTGGAAGAAATCTTGGAGAAGGGACATATCCATCATAGTGTATCACCTTGTGGTGCACCAGTGATCTTTGTGAAGAAGAAAGATGGGTCTATCAGATTGTGTATTGACTACCGACAACTAAATAAGGTAATGATCAAGAATTGATACCTGCTCCCTAGAATCAATGACCTTTTTGATCAATTACAACGTGCTCAGGTATTCTCCAAGATAGATTTAAAGTTAGGATATCATCAATTGTATATTGTGGAAAGTGACATTCATAAGACCACATTCCATCTATGGAATGGTCACTATGAGGTCACAGTGGTACCATTTGGTCTTACAAGTGCCCCAGCTATATTTATGAGCCTTATGAATGGGGTATTTCATGAATTCTTGGATAAGTTTTTAGTAGTTCTCCTCGATTATATATTGATATATTTCTGAGATGATAAGGAACACAAAGAATACTTGAGGCAGGTATTGTAATGCTTAAGGGAAAATCAGCTATATGGTAGTTTGTCCAAGTGTGTCTTCTTCAGGAAGGAAGTACATTATTTAGGTCATCTGATATTAGGAGTTGGAATTGTAGTGCATCCATCCAAGATACAGGTCATAATGGATTGGCCAACACCAACTAATGTAACAAAAGTTAGGAGCTTCATGGGATTAAAAGGATACTATAGGCGGTTTGTGGAAGGATTCTCTAGACTAGCTCACCCCATCACATCCTTATAAAGGAAAGGGAAGAAGTTTGAATGGATAGACAAGTGCAAGAGGGCCTTCCAAGAGCTCAAGAGGGCACTCACTAGTACACCAATCCTAGTAGTACCTAATGCTTCATTAGATTTTTTAGTTTGCACATATGCTTCACTAGATGGTATTGGAGTCGTCTTCATGCAAAATGGTTGTGTCATAGCATATGAATCTAGGAAACTCAATACTCAAAAGCTCAACTATCCCACCCATGATTTGGAGCTTATAGTAGTAGTTCATGCCTTAGAAATATAGGGCCACTTTCTTCTAGGACATCACTTTGAGCTTCATTTAGATCACCAAAGTTTGCAGTACATTTTCACACAGGCAAATCTAAATGCCCAATAGAGGAGATGGATGGAGTTCTTATGTGGGTATGATTTTGATGTACATTACATTAAAGGAAAGGAGAATGTAGTCACAAATTCCTTGAGTAGGAGACGTCACATGATATCTTCCATGATTACTGAGACAAATTTGAGAGAGTAGATTCTACACCATATTTCCAAAGATGTATTTTATACAGAAGTTTTTCAGTTAGTCCACTCTTAGAGACCCCAATAAGGAAGATTTTTAGATTTTTCATTGGGTCTAGATGGATTAATATGCCATAAAGGGCACATTTATGTACCATTCTCAGGTAACTTACATGAGTTCATCATTTTGGAGGCTCATAGAGCACCCTATGTAGCACATCTATGTGTCAAGAAGCTTCATGCAGACTTAAGGCAGTTATATCATTGGCCAGAAATGAAAATTCAGCTTGCCAACATCATAGCCAAATTCCTAGAGTATCAGAGAGTTAAGGTAGAGCACAAACATCTAGGAGGACTCTTGTAGCCACATGAGATACTTGAGTGGAAGTGGGACACTATCTCCATGGATTTCATTGTTGGTCTCCTAATGTCTTCTCATTGTCATGATGCCATCATGGTGAAAATTGACACTTTGACCAAAGTTTCTCACTTCTCACCCATTCACACTACCTTTACAACTCCTGCAGTGGCATAGGTTTTCTTGTGATACACTGTTAGACTACATGGTATTCCTCATAAGATAATCTCAAATAGAGATTCCCTATTTACATCATCCTTTTGGAGGGAATTATAAACATCATTGGGTACCAAGCTCAACTATAGCACTACCTATCATCCTCAAATGGATGGGAAAACAGAGAGAGTTAACCAGATCCTAGAGGATATGTTAAGGATGTATGAGAGGACACCCAGTCCAAGTAGGAAGAGTACCTCCATCTTATGAAATTTTCTTATAACAATGGGATTCACACTTACATAGGCATGAAATCCTACCAAGCCTTGTATGGTAGGCCTTGTAGAACACCTCTAAGTTAAGATAGGATTGAAGACATGATATTTAAAGGGAAACAATTATTCAAGGACATGGAGCAGTAGGTGGTATTGATCAGACAGCACCTCAGAGAAGCCCCAAATAGATAGAAGAAATATGAAAATGCAAAGAGGGTGGATAGAGAGTACATGGTTGGTGACAAAGTATTTCTAAGGGTGTGACCACATAAGAGCTCAATCCATTTTGGAAAAGGCTCTAAGTTAGCACCTCACTTTGTGGGTCCCTTTGAGATTTTGGAGCAGATAGGACCAGTTGCTTATTATTTAGCCCTACCACCTAGCCTGTCATGCATTCATGGTGTATTTCATGTATCTATATTAAGGAATTATATTTATGAGGAGTCTCACATCGTAGATTGAGATGCTTTGAAGGTGGAGTCAAAAAAATAGATAGCACTAAAGCCCATTCACATTTCGGCTCGACAGACCCTCACACTTCGAGGCAAAGAGTTGGACCAGGTTAGGGTTCAATGGGATTTTTATGATGAGGTCATGGCTTCATGGGAAGATGCAACTTAGATGAAGACTCAATACCCATATCTTTTTTATAAACTCTAGGAAGAAGTTCATGCCTAGCGGGAGAGGATGTGAGGCCTCATCTTGAGTTTTGATAGCAAAGACATTTTATTTGCATCTTGTTATTCGAGACTTTGATATTTTGAAAGTCATTCAAGACTTAGATGGAGAGTGGATTTGTTTTATCTATTTATTTTGATACTACAATAGTGTTTTACATTATGATATGCACTAAGAACCTGATATTGTGCATGAAATGATTGAACACATATGGATGCAATTTTATGACATGATACTATTAGGTTTTTATGTGATGTGAAAAGTTAATTTGATTATGATGGTTTATGATATCAAAATAAATGTTAATTTGAATATGATGATTCATGATATGTAGATGAATGATTATGATATGCAAATAAATGTTAACTTGATTATGATGACTTATGATATGTAGATGTTGATATCCTAACATTTCAAACTAACTATTTCAAATGACTAGGGAAGGAAATTGAATTTGAATTATGAAATTATACGCATTTATGATATATATATTTTATATGACCTTCTTAGACTACTGATGCTCAAGTTTAATGTGCAGGAAGTGGAACCATGGAAATTCTTGGGGGAAACAAGTTCCAAACCTTGTGAACATGGTTTAACCAAGGAAAATCTTTGCAAGATTCAAAAACCTCATTGTTAAAGTATTTTTCTTCATAAATGTAAGGTTACTTACTTTTGGAAATGTTTAATCATAAAGATGCATTAGCAGCATGTCATGGTAATGTGAATGTGTTTTTATGTGTCACTTGACACTTGTGAACTTTGTGTATAATTGACATGTCATGTAGGGTTTTGATCATGGTGGAAATTTACCCTAAAACTAATTACCCCATTAATGAGTAAGTAAACCCACTTAACAAGGGGTAGGATGGGTCACAATCAAAGGAAATTCGAATTTGGACTTGGTTAGGGTTTTGAGGGGTCATTAGGTGGTCCCAAGATGTCTTTTATGTTAAAATAAGTTACCCATATGATAGTATATCAAATTAGGAACCTAATTTTGACCATGTGAGTGCCTAGATAGCCTAGGGGGGCCCTTTACCCATGCATTCTTCCATCAATTGGAATTTGGAGTTGTCACATGTGTTTTCTCCCATGTTTCCATTAAGTCCAAAATAGAAAATTTAGAGGGACAAGTTTGTAAGAGGAAGTGGCTAGGTGTCTTTGCTAAAATAGTTAGTGGGAAGGCCTTATTAGAGGGTCTTGGACAAATTAGGGGGTTGTTCACCCACTATCTAAGTTTAGAGATAGTTAGGTTTGGAGGGAGATTAAGGGAGCTCTACTACAACTATCATTTCCTTTAGCTTGGACCAAGGTTGGTGCTTCAACCATGTTTCATTTCCTTCTTTTAGTATTGCAAAATAAATCTGCAAGTATGGAGGGTTGTCAATGGAGCATGCATTGTATTGTGAATCTTGCATTGTGGGTTTTGGTGTTGTGTTGTGGCAATGTGAATGTGTATTGTGATCTTGAAGAATTTTTTTTTTTGGTTTTTTCCTTCTTGAGTTTCTTGTTTGGATTTGAATGTTGAATGTGATCATGGGTGTGAAGGCTTCACTCACCCTTGGGAGGGAAGATAAGCCTTGGGTGAAGGGTTTAGTTCGGCTCAACATTGTAGTTGAGAAGATTTACCTCGTGATGAAGGGATTCATACATATAGACAAGGGGAGGGATGGTTGGGATTGGGAACATGACCCATTTCAGTTTAGGACATCTTGGATCATTAATGCCTAAAATTTGCAAATAAGAGTTATAGGGGAAATGGTAAATGCTAATCTTGTCAAATCCAATTGGAGAGGGAGTATGGAGCATGTGATCATGGCTAGCATTTGATTTGGTAGTGTGGGGAGTAGTGTTAGAGATTAGGAATATCATAGTTAAGAGTAAGATAGTGTTCTATTTTTAATATTAACTAATAAAGTTAGAAAGGGGAAAAGATCATATGAAGCAAAGGATCCATAGAATGGGAAAGCTCCTTAGGAATTAATGGTTGGAATATTAAGTGATTCAGGGTGGAGTAATGTTTTAGGGATAGTATTACTACATATGAGTAATGTTTTAGGGATATTATTACTGCATATGGTAAGGAGTTAGAAGTTATTAGGATTATGATGGGATTTTTGTTTTTAACATTTTAAAATTTAATATAATAATACAAGATGTGTAACAAAGTAGGTTGGGATGAGTGTTAGGGGTGGATGATTTAGGAGCCCATGATAGTCTTGTCTTAAAAAATATTAAGTTATATATAATTTGTAATTGAAATAATGTAAAAATAATAAAAATGATAAATAGTTAAAATAATATATGTATAATAATTTTAAAATAATAATAAGAATAATAATAAATAAATAAATTATTAATTAAAAAGAAAATAAATAAAGGGATATGTATGACAATTACACTTGGGATGAGTACCCTAGCAAATAATCTATGTAATATCAAGATTTTGTACACAAAACTAAAATATGAAAGGATGTGAAACATATATGAACCATTATGGTCAAAAAAAGAAAAGCTATGAATGTATCATAATTGAGTACTAACAAAGTTGGTAAACATGAAAGTATTTAACCTTGACACTTAAGGCTAGGTTGGAGTATCAATGTATCTAGAAGACACTAGGTATTACCTCCTACCCATGATTGTATTAGTGATATCCTAATGTACTCAAGAAACATGGATTGTAACTATTAATCTTTGTTTAGTTCAGTAAAGTATATCTGTTATACATAGATACATGCGTATTGTCCCTTGATGTACCTTTAAAAAAAAAATTGGTTCTATTTTACCCTGTTAACTTTAGGGCATGGCAAATGGAGGATAATCAACTCCTAGTGGACATGTGCTTGGTTGTAAGACTTATTAGTATGTTGATTCCTAGGCATTCTAGAAGCATTCCAGAGGCCTTTATATTCAGGCACTCCTAGTGTGTATGTACTAAATATTGAATGACAATACATCAATTTTGGATATTGTTATTCTGATCATACCTTGTTGGTCTATTCTTCTGCTTATGCTTGAATTCCTTCATCTTGGGTGATTTTTCCCTAAAGAAAATTCTTACATGGTATTAGAGCTAAGGAAATTTCTCTTCACATAGCCATTCGAGATGATCTTGTTGCTTCAACACCTCGATATAGATCTAAAGTATCATAGTCATTGGTAGCATCTAGAACCAAAGAAGACCTAATCATTACATCTGGAACATTGATTTGGTGAAATTTGACTATAAATTTGCCTACTTTAGGCCATAGTCAAATTTGAGGAGAATTTTTTTTGCAAACTGGCACTCGAAGGCCCGATTTGCAAGTATGATATGATCTATTAGATCTACAATTTATTTTAATTCAGATTGGTATTTTATTTTTCTCTACAAATTTTTTTTAAAAATTGGCCTACTAGGTGTATAGAGAATTTTTTTGCTGGAACCAGTTAGTGACCCCTGGCCCCGTCAAGAATATTCTCATAATATTCTTCATAAATCCAGCAAGTTCCAAAAATCGCAGCAGTTATCAACTATTCACAGCATGAGCATTCAAATTTTGGTGGCTTAATACCATTTTTTGACACCACATTCTAGCTTCAACACAACCATCTAGCCACTTCAATTTCCTTTTATGTTGCGGGCTTTTTGTTTTATTTAGCAATGGAATACATCTCCCATCACATCTGGAATTCATCCTAATCCCTACTAGCTAAATAAACTTCTCAGTGCCCACACAATCATCCTCTGACCACCATTAATTTCTTAACTTCTAAGAAGAGTCACAACACATGATTTTACTTTAACAATCACCATTCGAGCAGGGTTCCCACTGTCCATTCTCGACTTCTCAGTGACAGTCGTTCTATTGAATCTATGCATTCCCTGGTGTTAGATTCAACTCCCAACAAACTTTCATGTGGTCCAATCCACCCCAGCCACATAGATTGCATGGGTGGCCATATTAGTGACTATTCTACTACTGCTAACCCCAGCACATGGACTGATGACCAGCTCAACTCAGGCCCAGTAAGCAAGTCATCTTGACATATACATCAGCTCCATACTTTTCACATGCAGCCTCTATCATAAACTGAGTCAGTTAGACACATCTTCTTTTTCTATACAATCTATATAGTTTTGTACTACCAGGTCAGCTGCTGACATCATTATCCATATTGATGATGTCAGTAGTAACATCATCCAAGGGACCCATTCTTGTTGATGTCAACATTTTGTTTGTTCTAATTCGACGGTCATCTGACTATCATTTCTAGGAAAATTTGACTATCAAATTTAACCTCACAGTTTGCTGCCGAGACCTCTCTCTAGATTCAGTTTTGATTTGACACTTTGACTTTGGGAGGCCATAACTCAATCATTCAGACTCCAAATTAGGTACAATCTTTTTGATTTTGGATATAATTTCTTAAACTTTTTAGTGGTGTTTTTTGGTTCTAGTTTTGGTGCATGGATTTGTTAGAAATTAAATTTTTTGGCAGCTATACTTGTCCAATCCTATATTTTGCAACTTAAACACTCTGTACAGGCCCATCTGGACACATTTTCAAGTTCCATTTTTTTTTAAAGTGCTTAATATTTCATCTACTTTCTATATTTGTAATCAAATTATAGGGTTGTGTGGATAGAAATATCACTTTTAGGCTTAGGGCCTTTTCTGCATTATATTGCTTTGATTACTTTTCAAAAAAATTGTACATTTGAGCTACAGTGCTTAGTGACAGATTTGAGTCTCAAAAGGTAGTTTTAAATAGAAAAATCAAAAATCCACTTTGTACATTTTGACAAGTGGTCTATTGTACATGCACAATCTATAAAGCACTAAATCATACATTTAGGGGGGGGGGGGGGGGGGGTTTGATTTTTTTTTGCATTTTGGGGGGTAAATTGATTAGTACATCATGGATGAGTAAGATTTAATTACCTTGACAACACAAAACTATAAACAATATAGTGAATTGGTTCTCACTTATCTTAGTTAGCATAATGCATTACCATATGCGAAAGGACTTTCATTCAATGGTGACATTGGTTTCATCATTTATCATACCCTCTTTCTACATATGGATATGGAGGTTATGGATTCACTTGATGACATGAAGTCAACTAATTTATATGATATTTGGATCTATCTTTGTGAGATGTATGAAGATCCACACATTCCTCCATTCCCAAAAGATCTTTTACCTCCAGCAGTAGTTGCATCCTCTCCAGATGAGATCACACCTCTTGATGCTCATGTTGCCACTACTAATCTAGTTCTAGCCATTGATGTTTTTGATTCAATGTAGCAGGAACCTCCATGTCTTCCTACTTCAGCTTTATGGGATGACTTCCTTACAGAGATTATAGTGTTATTCGTGGTGTCTCACATTGAAGATGTAGGAGACATCATCGATCCTATTTGTCTTCTATTTGTTGAGGTGAATACTTCATCCATGCCACAATGATGGATCTAGCACAATAGGTACACCTTGTCTTCCAGTTCTAGCATCAGTGGATGACTTCTTAACAGATATTTCAAGTTTTTTCATGGAGTCCCACATAGTAGATTTGGGAGACATCTTTGATGATCTACATCTTCTCTTTGATGAAGCAGAATCTTCTGCAATTGTCACAAGGGCTTTCTCTATCCCTCCTATCCATTTTCTACATGATCAATCTTCACAAGTTGATATGATTGTAGATCCTTATGTATAGCAGATGTAGGAGGTCTCTTTATCATTTGAGTGGATAGTTTGTTCTTTGAGGCATGTTCTACATCCATCCTTGCTAGATCTACACTTCTTCTTTTCAGTAGTATTGGAAGGGGCAACCATTAGCATTAACACAGGGATAGTTGAGCAGGTTTTTGAGACACCATTCATCATCAAGATTCTTTCTACACATAGGGGAAGCATCTCACCTGTACCTCTACCATTGTTTCTTTCAAAGGGGTGGAACATTATTCAGCAATCATGGATCAACTTCTACATTGGAGCAGCTATCACTAATTAGCACTCTACATTTAAGGGGGGGACTACATTGTCTCCTTCTTCTCTTTCATGGGGGGGAATTTTTCCTCTTATGAGGTTTTTTCCTTCTTCTCTTTTATATACACTTGATGTATATCGTAATTGGGGGGTTGGGGTTCTTGATTACTCCATCCATCCATGCATCTTGTTTTTTCATCTCTCTTTTTGAGGGAGGGTTTTTTCCCATGAGGTTTTACCTATTTCTCTACTTTATGAGAGATTGCATTGCATTATGTACATGGGTACCTAACATGGCCTAGTAGTCGGGACCCATCATGCATTTTAATCCTAGCTTTAGTAAGCTTAAGTGCATTCCCCTAAGTTGCACTTAAGGGGGTGTGTTGGTGTAACCAAGTATTCACTTATTACACTTTACTTAAGTTTACTTAGGTCAATGCATTATTTTATTATTTATTAGGTTGACACCTAAGAGTTTGCATACTCTTATGAGTTGTCATGTTGACAACACTAGAGTAAGCAACTCTAATTCAATACATGGTGTCTACAACACTGGAGTTTGCATAATTAACTAAGTTTTCATGTAGACAACATAGTTATTTGCACTCTTAATTAAGCACATAGTATCTACAACATAATTTTATGTGCTACACCTTTGTAGGCTTATCCTCTCATCATTGCACTTACTTATGTGCTTAATGGAGGATAATACACTCTTGGTGGACATGTGCTTGGTTGTAAGACTTATTAGTATGTATATTCCTAAGCATTCTAGAAGCATTCTGGAGGCCTTTATATTCAAGCACTCCTAGTGTGTATGTACTGAATATTGACTGACAATACAACAATTTTGGATATTATTATTCTAATCATACCTTGTTGGTCTATTCTTGTGCTTGTGCTTGAGTTCCTTAATCTTCGGTGATTTTTCCCTAAGGAAAATTCTTACAGTTGTCACTCCTGAAGTGTTTCCTAATACAATTTTTAGGAACATGTCCATACTCTTGACAATAGGACAACTATACCTTGTGTTATAATCCTAGTTATAAAATTTTCTATTGTACTTTACCTTTGCTTTCTTGTTTGATGACCACATGGGTTTGGATCTACACTCAAAAGCTTTATGTCCATACTTTTGATAGTTATAACAATATCCTTCAAATCTTTGAGTGTGCATGGTCTTGGTTCTACATTCATGTGCCTAATGACCTTGTTTGTTGCACTTATGGCAATGACCATGATGTACTACTTAATATTAAAATTTATAGTCTTTATCCTACACACATTAGTAGTATCTCCTTTTTTACCACAATTATGACAAGTAGGTTTTGAATTCTTACCTTTGCTACTTCTTTCTTCAGCACTTTTGGATGATTCTCCTTCTTCATTACTTGTGTATCCGAGTCTAGATGTATCATTTTTAGGTCTATGAGATCTCATAAATTATTCAAAGTACTTGATAGCTTCATTTGGTTTATTGAAACTTTCAAAAGACTCATTTTCCCTTTTTAGGTCATTGCACAATTGTTCATTCTGCAACTTTAGTGTTGTTATCTCAATATCCTTAGCATTTAGTTCATGGTTTGCATTCATCATTTGACCCAAAGTTTCTAATTGCATCTTAGCAGTCCTAGTTACCTCTAATGATTTCTCTTATAGTCTATTGATCAAAACTCTTTTGTCATCTTCGATCATGACTTTGTCTTCCATAGCTTTCTTTTTCTATTCGGTCACCTCACATAGTAATATGGCTTGTGATTCTTACTCTATTTTAAGATTTATAATCTCCTCAGATAGGGTTCTATTATTTTTCATTAGATCTACAATTGCTACATCAAATTCATTAGAGTCTCCATTTGCAAATAGCTTAGTAGTGTCCATCTCTTGGTATTGTGTGTCATTCTTCTTAATAGAAATTTCATTTCTTCTCTTCTATAATTTCTTTAGATCATCTCTTCCTTCATCCAACTGATGTAGAATGAGTTGTATTTCAGTTCCCAATTTCTCAATGATTTTTCCCAACTTGTAATCTTCCATTTCCAAGATCTTTTGTCAGAGCTACAAAGCTTCAATTTTAAAGAATTGTGCTTTGATACTAATTGTTGAAATTTTCAATAGGAAAGGTAAACTTCAGGGGGGGGCAGGGGGGTGAACTTGTAATCTTCCATTTCCAAGATATTTTTATCAAAGCTACAAAGCTTTAGTTTCAAAGAATTGTGCTCTGATAGCAATTGTTGGAATTCGCAATAGGAAAGGTAAACTTCAGGTGGGTGAATTAGTGCTTTAATTTTTGACCCATAAAATATTCACCACATATCCATTTCTCACATTCAATAAGTAAACTAAAATACCATGTAAATCATATACATCTAAAGTATGTAAATATGTAAATAAGTAAGCATTCACACATATATGACACCAAGTATGATTACCTAGAAACCCTCCAATGAGAAGGTAAAATTGAGGTGGGGATGATACCCACAAATCTTCACTACTATAGTAATAAATTTTATCTAGTGAAGGTTACAATATTTGATCATGAACCATGATCTGCCCTATAAAAAGTCTACCCTTTTAAAGACTTACAAGGACTGTTAGATCTTACCATGTTAAAGGATCTCAACACCCTATTAGAAGTGTGTCTGATAAAAGGACTTTGACTCACAATTAAGTAATAATCTTGTTAGAGTATTTCAATACATCCTGTTAGGACTACTCTACTAAGATATTTAAGTGATTCACCTATTAGAATGTCTCAGCAATGATCTTGCAATTAGCACTCTGGTGCTTGATGATAGATCACCTCTATTATGTTGCATAATTGATCCTTCTTGATCAGATATCTCTCTGTTGCTCACTAATTCCTTCCTCGATTCTCCTTTAACTAATTCTATAATTTAGATTATAATACCTTGATCACCATGAATGTCCTAGTTTGTGCATGCAAAACTCTCCTTGATCATTCATTCATTCCCTTTCATGCTCATAAGAAGTTTAGGATTTGTACTCCTTAAGAAGACCTAGGTGACATCGCGTTAGGTATGAATCAACGGCTATGATTTATCCATATTGCCACTTAAACCTTCCCTTTATCTGCTTGGGTGCATGTTATATATAGGGATTCCAACATAAGATTCATCTTTATCACCAAAATATCATAATTTAATCTCTAAGTCAGCTCAAAATTGTTTTACATGGTAGTTTGTGCTAAAACAAATAACTCTGAAAAAATTGTGTTACTCAACATCTGAAGTCCCCAGTGCTCAGCACATTTTGTGTTGTCACGTGACATATAAATGACTTGGCATGCACTTCTTGCTTGACTCCTGAATCACTCAGCATATACTGTCTGCTCGACACTTGAGTGACTCGGCACAAGAGTAACTCAACATATGTTACTTGTTTGACATGAACTAAGTAATTGACTTAAGTGTATGGAAACTCACTTGGAAAAAATAAATCTAAGATTAACATCTAATGAAGTTCAGGATAGGTCCCTAATATTCCAAAGTTCTAGAAAGTTGAAATCATCCTGCATAAAGTACATAGGAGTTAAGAAATGTGAATCTAGTCATTTTACTGCAATGATCACTAACCCAATGACCAAAAAGATATGTGGGTTGGGTACATATAACACTACTGAAGAAGTAGTTGTTGCCTATGATTTCACTATCGATTTGATGAGAGAAACAAAAGCCAAAACTAATTCCATCACCTTCAATCCTATCATGCTAGTAGAAGTGCAGCTTTCAATCCTTCATTTTCATCTAAGCCTTTAGATCTTTCTAGCTCTCTTTTGAAAAAACCCTTCAATCCCTCTTTTGCATCAAAACCTTCAAACCCTAATAACCAATTTTCTACTTCTCTTTTCAACCAATACTCTTAGAAGCAACACAATCAATACAATCAAGTTTTTCATTTGGAAAGTTGTTCACCATGGTTTCTAGCCCTCTTCATTTGGGCATCCAGTATCTACTAATGATCTCAATCCCCCACTATTTTCCAAAACATCAAATATTTCTTTCTATTTTTTCACCAAACCCTTTAGTTCCTCATTTTTTCCAAACATTCTAGTTCTGATTACCCATTGTCAAGTTCTCTCACAATTCCATGTTTAGTTCTATACACCCAATCCTTCCCAAGTCCCTTCATCACTAATGCAGGATAATTGAGCTTTGATTTTGGTGGGGTTGTGTTTTTCATGGTTATGGATGTGTTGGAGACAAATTAGAGAACCTTTTTTCATGATTTCATAGAGATTAGATGGATTGAGTTGGAGTTTGAGTCATTTTACCTTGCTTCTGGACATATATTTTCTAATGCTTGTTGCAAGCCATGTAACTATTTTTCCACAATGAGTTAGAGGATTAAAATTTTAGGGATTAAAGAGGGCCTAGACTAAAAAATATTATTTGAAGTGCAAGTTCTAATTCAATTAGAGCTAGGAGATATTGTGATTTTACTTAGATATTAATTTAGGCATTTAATTTGTGTTCTAGGCCAAATTGTGGCATAGATTGGTATAAATAGGGGTTGTGGTGGAGTCTTTTATTCATTTATTAATTGATTCATTCATTTAGAGGAGTGAGTGTGGAGAGTGTCCAAAGAGAAAGTTTCTTGAGTCTATGGACAGACCACCAAATATGAGGTAGTTTCCAGTAGGATTATGATGGAGTTGTGAAGTGTGGATAGAGCATCAAATGTGAGGTAGCTTACACTTGGATCTCGAATGAAGTTTGAGTAGAGCTAGTAATTTTGGCTTGGAAAGCAAGGAGATTTCTTGGTGGACTTGCGAGCACAAGTTGAGATCTTCCTTGGGGGTTTCTACCAAAGTGTGGATCTAGACTAGCTAGTATTTGGATTGGATCTTGAGGGGTCTTGTAGAACTATTACTTGCTTTGTATTTGATCATAACCAAGAAGGCCTTACAGATAGGCATATTGCATGTAATTAGTTATATTTTATAAATCAAGTATTGTAATTTGGTATTAGATCTTGCATTACTATTTCTTTCTATTGCATTTTTGCTACATGGTTATATTGCTAGGGGCTAGCACATCTCTTTGGGGATTCTGCTACCTTGTATTGCATTAGATGGTATTAGATCAAGGTTGTTCCTGAGCATGTAGACAGATTGCCAAAGTTGTGGCAATTTGCACCAGGACTTGGGTGGAGAAGTAGATATGATTTGATATTGATTTGGTGGTGGATTTTCTTTCTAGAGTCCTAGATCTCTTGGTTGTGAGGTGGTAAATTATGGTTCTAACTTCCAATTGCGAAGGACTTATAGATGGATCAATGGATATGAAGATGGAAGATGGATCTTGTTGAGGCATGATCATAGAGAGCTTGTGGATTGCAAATATATGGTCTTGGACTTGTGATATGGTTCTTGATTATACATGTGAGTTGGAAAGTTGTGATCTAACTTGAAAATAATCCAATTTTGTCACAAGGAACATAGGAAGGATTTTTTGCAGAGGGTTTACAAAGGTCTTTGAAGATGGCTCTGAGAGGACTGGATGCTAAGATGATTACAATTCTCAATGATGTGGTGGAGAGGAATTTTTCTAAGATGTCTACTTAGTTTGAAGCTAGTTTGGCTGATCAAACTAAGGAAATGGTTGCTCAATTTGAAACTAATTCAGTTGATCGAGATAAGGACAAGATGAGGAAGGCATATTGTAGATGTTTGTGGAACTGGTGCCTACTAATCTGGAAGAGAGTTGTCTAGCTAGTTAGAAGACTTGTTTGTGACAGACAATGGCATAGCAAGGTTGAGTTTGGTTGTGTTGATTAGATTATGGTGTCTGATATAGAAATTTTAGATAAACTAGAGGTTTTTAGTGAGTATATTCCTAACCTTGTTAATGTTGGGATGGAGATTGGTTTTTATGATCAACTAGTTGAGTCTAACATGGAAATTGTAGAATTCTTAGTCATGGATGATCTAGTTGATGTTGGTGATAAGTTGTATTTTATAGAGCATCTTGTTGTGAGAAATTATATTTTTAGTGTTGTGAGTTTGGAATGTGTTGATGGAGATCTACATATTGTTGTTGATGTGGATTCACTAGTTGTTCATGTGGATAAGGTTTTGCCGACGAAGCATTATGTTTAATTTGTTGCTAGGAGTGAGTGTGTTGATTAGATGGTTGAGATTCTAGTGTTTGATAGAGTGATGCATATATGGATGATGTGAAAATTGGTTTTCTTTTCCTTGTTGGAGTGGAAGCCTTTGGTGAAGATGAAGAGGGTTGTTGCTCTTTCTTTTGGCATCAAAGTGTGGGACACACTTTTCTATTTACTTGGGGAGTCTGATGTAGGAGCATTGAGCTTGGGTTTTGGTGGGGTTATTATTTTCATGGTTAGGGATGTTTTGGAGACACATTGGAGAACCTTTCCTCATTATTTCATAGAGATTGGATGGATTGAGTTGGAGTTTGAGTCATTTTACCTTGCTTCTAGAGATATATTTTATAGTGCCTATTGTCGGCCATGTAACTAATTTTCCAAAATAAGTTAGAGGATGAAAATTTCAATTATTGAAGAGGGTCTAGATTAATAACTAAAATTTGAATCATGAGATCTAATTCAATCAAAGCTAGGAGATATTGTGATTTTACTCATATATCAATTTTGGACATTTAATTGTTGTTGCAGGCTAACTTGTGGCATTTAATTTATGTATTTGTATTTAATTTGTGTTTTAGGATAACTTTTGGATTAGGTTGGTATAATTAGGGGTTATGGTAGAGAATTTTATTCATTCATTAATGGAGTGATTCATTTAGGGGAGGAGGAGTGAGTGTGGAGAGTAGCCGAAAAGCGAGTTTCCTTAATCTATGGACAGAGTGTCGAATGTAAGGTAGTTTACAGCAAGATTGTGATGGAGTTGTGAAGTATGGATAGAGTGTTGAATGTGAGTTAGTTTATGCTTGGATCTTGGATTAAGTTGGAGTAGAGCTAGTAGCTATGGCTTGGAAAACAAGGAGATTGCTTGGTGGGCTTGCAAGCACAAGTTGAGATCTTCCTTGGGGGTTCCTACCAGAGTGTGGATCTAGACTAGCTAGTGTTTAGATTTGATATTGAGGGATCTTGTACAACTATTACTTTCTTTGTATTTTTCCATAACTAGGAAGGCCTTACAGCCCAACATATTGCATTTAGTTAGTTATATTTTATAAATCAACTATTGTAATTTGGTATTAGATCTTGCATTGTTGTTTCTTGTTGTTGTGTTTCCATTGTGTGGTTATATTGTTGGGGGCTAGGAAATCTCCTTTGAGGATTCTTCTACCTTGTACTATGTCAATCACCCATGGATTCTACACTAAATACCATTTCCACCACACCATCCTTATCAAATCTAGGGTTTCCATCACATTATAGTTTTCTTCTTGTTAGTTCAAGATTTTTCTCATAGTCTCCATCTTTTTTCTTTAGTTTTGGGTCACTCCTATTTTCAAATGGTTAGTTTGAACCATTGGTTCTACCAAGTGTCACATGAAATTTGAGGTCCAATAACCCTTTTTTTAGTTTTCCATCTGCGAGCCTTGTCCTTTCAATCCTTTCTTACCTCAAAGCCTATTGTTGACCAAGTCTAATTCCTAGTTTTCCTTTGTAAACATAGTGATTTAGGTCATGTTTAGAGAAATTATTTTCTTTAATAACTCTTGGACCACTTGAACCAATTTCAAATGGTTCAAAAGGTTCATCACTTCAACTTATTCTTTTACGTCTTCATACAATACCAATAGTGGGCCCTAACCTTACATGTCACTGAGTTCAATTCTTCGAAGATGCACTACAGTTGAACACCTCATTAGGTCTGACATACTCATGTGTGACTTCATCATTTACCAAGAGGTAGTAAATTGGATTAAGGCACTCATTAAATATCATGCCAAGATTTATTTTTAAAGGGAAAAAGTGGAAATTTTGCACATGTAGAGGTAACATATCATTTAAGTTACTCACTTTATATTTAATGATAGGCAACATCTTGTCCCATCCTCCTATTCCTTTGGCATGTGCATTTATTTTTTTCTTCCCATGATTAATGCCCTATCTTTTTTGTGAAGTGTATATGAGTAACATTTCCTTTTTTTGAAAGCACAATTTCTTCAATTGGTTAAGTATCAATAGCAAGAATCTACGGAAGGAGAATTGTCTTTCATAGCTGTCATAGTTTCTTCTCTTCAGGTAAGTCGTGTGTTCTTTGACTCTTTTTATTTCACCTATTAGTAGAAAATATTTTTTTTTGCTCCTTTAATTTTCAAGCAATGAGAGGGAGTTTTGAGTCATGAAGTCCACTCTTCACATTTTTGGGAATACTCACAGTCTGTATAGTAAGTCATCCATTATGTCAAACACAAACCTTTTAGAAGTAACAAAAAGGTTGTGTGAGAAACTTCAAGATCCCTTTTCTAACAAAGTATTGGATACAAATTTTCTCATGGCCTCCACATTCTCGCTTGTATGCCCTTATCCAAAATTTATTTAGGAATGTATTTAAATGTATGATATTCCTAGTGGAAATATTTTAAGGAAAGATAGAGTATATTGTTTAATATCTCTAGGGAAATCGTGTCCAAATTATTTCATCTTGAAGAGAAAGAATTTGCATATTTGACTCCTACTTTATCATTGGCTAGATTCTCAAAAAATTCCAACATTTATAGAAATATCATTGCAAAGAGCTAGACTAAGAATCCTTACAAGGATGGCTCTAGAGTACCTAAAATTCTCAAGAAATTTCAAATGACCTCATAGGTTCATGATGTCATGGTCTTTTTACACCAAATTTTTGGTTCTCTGAATGTGTCTTCTTTTGAAGAGTGGATGTATTTTTATATTCAAATTGTTTTGAAAGGGTCTTAATTCCTAGATTGGGTCGAATTGATTGCTAGCTCTTTGATAAACTAGCTTAGAGGAGCTTTAAGCATGAAGAAGAATTTCTATATGTCTTCATAATTAACATATATGTTGGCCAGTACTCAAGATTTGCAGTATCTACCTCATGAACCCTTGACAGAAAACATCATTATATATAATTACTACCATGTGTTACATAGAGACAAATTCTTGTAAAATTTTAGGAAAGTCCATGACATTTTCTCAGGAAAATTGTATTTTCAAATGAAAGGTTCTCTGCACCATAGATTCTCCTTTGAATCTTATAAATTCATTCAAGTTTTTGGTAGAATTTACATTGAATTCCCCAAGTTCACTTACATAAGGATAGGTGGTTTTAATGAGGAACCTTTAAGACTCCCTAGATTTTCCCTTGATTGTTTCATCTTGGTGGAGGTATCTCGATAATTAATTTCAATCATAAACAATATTTCCATTGATGAGGTTTTTGATGTCATTTTCTTGCTCAAACTAGGAAAATTAACCTTAAGGAGTATGGATGCTACATTAATAAGCTCAGATTTAATAAACTTTCATCTTGTGTCATATCATGCTAGGATAAACTTTGATAGTAAAATAATATCTCATATCTTGTTTGAATCCCAGGTGAAGTTTTCTCACGTTCCTGATATTGAAGATTTTTTGGAGGACTGTGCAGACGAACTAGAGGTTTGGAGGATATAATATAGCAGGACTGCCATTTCTCAAATTAAAATCTTCCATTTAGATTTGGATATAGATGTCTCTAATATTAAAGAAGATAAATTAGAATTAACAGGCTCTCAAATAACTGATTCGTTGATTTCTAGCAAAGTTATTATAAATGGGATTCTAAGGAAGAGGGCAATATTCTTGAAAGAACAAAGAATGTGCTTGAGAGAAGAAAAAAAATTGGCTAATAATGAAAAAGACCCAACATGTTGGAAAATCAATTGATTCTTGTTCTAATGTTCATTCCAAATTTGCAGGTAGTAGAAGATCATCAAGGATTAATAGGAAAAAAAGAAATAATCCTCCCCTGGTGCAAAAATCTTGTTCTAAGAGTAGGACCAAGATGGTAGCACCTGTTGGGTCTAGTGAAGCTATTTGGGTTGATAGTGAACTTGACATAGATTCAGGTAGTATGCTCATTGATAATGTTCAACAGGTCCATATGATTATGGGAACTTCTCCTTGGAGCATAAAAAATTTGAACACTCTACTTAAAGCCAACAAACCTTAAAATATTCCTAATTCCACACCAAATTGGTTGGTGGCCTCGATTAACAAAAAGAGAAGCCTAGTTCCAATTTGCTTTCTCGTCAATGACATTGTGAGTAAATATACTACCAAAGCCCCAAAATAAAAATAAACTAAGAGCTCAGCCAGGATAGTGTTTGACTAGGAAATAGGCAACAACATTACTGAGGTGACCACTTATAATCACAAGGATGATATAGGTGTGCTGGATTTGAATAATTTTGAGATTACTTGCACCAATTTGGGAGTGATCGATCGAGTGATAAAGGAACACTTGGTAGAATCATCCATGAAGAAAATTATCCTACAATCATAGAAGGATGGTATTGAAAAGAGGAAATTAAAGGTAGAAGTCCATACAACAGTGGAACATATGAGGTCATTAACAAGGTAGGGTTCAGCAACTAATAGTTTGTCTCAACCCACATTTGATCCCAATGCACCCAAGAATTAGTAGCTAATGAATGACCTAAAGAATGTGAAGGCTATAATCTCTGCCATCTATAATTGGATAGACTATGTGATGAATTTTCTTACTAAGTCTATACAAGACCTGTAGAAGATATTTACTCTTACTGAAATGGTGATAGGTGAGGCTCATATACAAAAGAAAATATGGAAAATAGAATCTGAAAGATTATTAGCTATGGTCACTCATATAGTAGATGTGGATGAATATGGTCCAGATAAATTATTGGAGGAAAACCAATTATAGCTAGATGATGTAGGGTTGATCCATATATTGTGAAAGAACATAGCTTGGCGGGTCTCTAATTATAGTTCTTCCATTTTCCACATTTAGTCCTTTGAAAAGGAATTGAAATCAATTCAAAATGATATGAACAAAGATTTGAACATCATCAATTCAACTCCTTTGGCACCTTTCAAAGAAGGAGGTTCAAATGTGGAAACACCAGATAAGAAATATGAAGAACCCCAAAATGAAATAAAAAATAAAGAGGACTTGGCCATGGAAGATCTTACTAAACTTAGAAACTATGATGAACATGTGCAACCAGCAACTTCCAGAATATTTAGATGGAGTCACCAAAATGAAATAAGATAGGGACACATGGAAAAATCACTTGCAATGCATAAAGACCCCAAACAAGAATGCCATGTCAGAATTCATAGATGCATGCAGAGTCTAGAAGCTTACACATGGACCCTCTACCCAGCTTAAGAAAGAAATGCATGAACATATGAGGGAATTTGTGGCTAAATACAACAAACTTCTAGAATGTATTCCCATAGCCTCAAAACCTAATTCTAAGAATCAAAGAGTATTCTTCATAGGAGTGATTCCCCCTAATATTTCCTTTCAGATGACAATAAATGTACCATTTGATTTGGTTATTCCCCAAAGATTAACCATTGAATTAGAGGATGACTTGATAATTGTAGAAAAATGTAGGAGAGATGTTCAAACTTCAAACCCTCTGGCCTCTACAAGTACAAATCTTGTAGTTCAAATGTTAGTTAATGATGTTATCACCCTAATGAAACAATAGGGTAGGCCTATTATTTATCCAAACTAATATTAGAATCAAGTTGGATGGAACAATTTCCCTGCACAGTATAAAAGGGGTAATTATCAGTTGCTTGGCCCATAGAATAAATTGCAGATTGAAGCCCCCTAGTAAAGAAGTAACGTGTTCTTTTCATCTTACTATAGATCATGATGGTAAAACATGTAGGGACTAGCCAAGACACTTATAGATGAAAGAAACCAAAGGTAAAGATGGGATTGTTACTCAAGTAGAATCAAATTCACCTAAAGTGAGCACCTCGTAAGCATTCTTTCTAGAATACGAGTCTAGTTTAGACCAAAGTGGAGATGTTCTATTAGCCATAAATTATCCTCATGTTCTATATTAACAAGAGGTCAAAGGGCATCCAAATTTACTCTTGGAGCAGGCTCAAGTTCACAATGTATGAAAGTGAAAGACTTGTTTCATCCTACCAAAGAACCTCCCAAAGGTACTAAAAATGTTTACCCTAAAAGAGTATTCTAAATTCAAGTTATTTTTCTTCCTTTGATATAGTTCAATTTTGTAAATCTTCTATTATTATATCTATTACTAATTACTTAAAATCTAATCCTTGGGAATTAGATAGACTAGTTGAGTTTATAAAAGGTGAGCCATGTAATAATTCCCAACTTGTTGGAGAAACCTTAAGTTCTACTGAAACACTTGTTTCAACTAGTGGGCATACCCCTAAACAACTAGTAGACCTTGAAAGTCTGATGATTCTTGAGATAGATAGTCAAGATAGGAAACCTAATCCTTTTATATTTCCCTATTACTCAATGGGAGAAAACTCAACATTTACATAATTGACTCTGGTGCATCAAATAATATAATGCCTTCTTTTTTTGCCAAAGCCATAGGACTCGTCCTTACCAAAAATTATGGGAAATTATATTCCATGGATGGTAAACAAGTACCATTAATAGGTCAAGTAAAGTATGCACAAGAAGTCTTGGCAGCATATCCTAGCAAGACACTAACCATTTTGGTGGCTAAAATACCAACAAGTTATGAAATGTTTCTCATATAACTTTTTATAAAGACATGAGGGGTGAGATAAAAATGGACTAGTCAAAAATAGTTATCCTTGTTAGTGACAAGAAGGTTTGATTGACTCGTGAGGAGAAAAATAAAAACATAGTATTTCCTATAGATGATCCAAAATCTCACATTTTGTATCAGGAATGTCAATTTGGTAATTACTTTATTCCATTTGAAGAAGAGGTAGATCACTTGGAGGAAGAAGAAATGTGGAGTGTGGAGTTTGATGGAAGTTGCTCAAGTTCTAGATTAGGAGCTTCTATTGTCCTAACTTCCCCTAAAGGAGACATGTCAACACATTCTTTCAAGTTAGATTTCCCTAACACCAATAATACTTCAAAGTATGAAGCCCTTATTTTGGGATTCCATGAAGTGAAGTTGAATGGAATAAAATCACTCACCATAAAAGGATATGTTTAACTAATTTTAAAATAGGTTTGAGGTTTTTATGTTGTGAAGAATGACTAACTAAAATAGTATCGAAACCTAGTGTAGGACAATATTGAGTCCATCAATGTATTCAATATCAAAGCAATCCCTAGAAATGAGAACTCCCAAGTAGATTCTTTAGCAATATCAACTTCATTACATCTTCCACATCCATAATTTGATTAGAAGCAATGCAAGATTGAGATGGTTTATCATCCTAGTGTGCCCAATAATGTAAGTCATTATGATCTGTGCAGGATGTTTTGTTGATTCTTATTTTGAAGATTCTTTGAAAATTCTATGTGAAGATCACTTAGACCCCTCTAATGAATAGGAGATAGTTCAGTTAAAAGGAAACTAAATTCCTCATGGGTTAGTTTCTCTTGAATGTTTTCATGGAAGAGTGAAGGTTTTATACCAAAAATGGGGCTAGACCTTGAAGTAAATAGAGAATATGATAAGATCAATGTCAGGAGTAGTGATGATCATAAATGGATTTCTATTGGAAAAACATGTTTTTCAAAAGAAAGAGACAAGCTTAAATCATTATTAACTGATTTTAAAGATGTTCTCACTTGGAGTTATGATGATTTGAAAAGTTTCAGGAATGGAGAGTACAAACACTCTATTCCATTCAAACCAAAAGTTGTCCCCTTTGGGAAAATATTGAGAAATTACAATCCTAAACTATCTAAAGCTATTCTAAAGGAAGTAGAAAAGATGCTCAAGGAACAAATTATTTACCCAATCCACCACTCTACCTGGGTGGCTCATATACTCCCAATGTGGAATAAAAATGGAGAAATAAGGATCTGTGTGGACTTCTGCAACCTGAATCAAGCTAGTCTCAATGATAACTATGCACTCCCCATAATGGAACATTTACTTCAAAAGGTTACAAGAGAAGAAATGGTGTCAATGCTTGACAATTTTTTAGGTTACAACCAAATCAATGTAGCAAAGGCAGATCAACACAAAAAAACTTTTATAACCCCTTGGGGCACATTTTCTTATAGTAGAATACCTTTTGGCCTCATCAACACTGGTGCTACATTTCAGTGAGCCATGAATTCCTGTTTTAAGGACTTAAGAGACATAATCATTGTAATTTATATTGATGACTTGACCGTATTTCCTAAGAAGAGAAAGGATCATTTCAAAGATTTATTTACTGTACTACAAAGGTTTAGAGAACATGGGATATCCCTAAATCTTAAAAAGTTAGTTTTCTTTGTTGAAGAGGGGAAATTGCTAGGACATATCATGTTAAAAAAGGGAATTTAGATAGATCTTAAGAGAGTAAAATCAATCCAATAGTTGATTCTCCTAGTGAATAAAATAGGAGTCAAATCATTTTTTGGCTAGGTAAATTTCCTTTGAGCTTTCATGCCAAATTTTGTAGAGCTTGCCAAAGACATAATAAAGATGATGAGTGAAAATAAGTCTTTAGATGGAATGGAGATGGGAAGAAAGAATTTAAGGAGATTAAGAAATCTATTGCTCTTGCTCCAACATTGGTAACTCATGAATTTAAGAAAGACATCATCATTTATTTTTATGCTTATGAACATATGTTATTAGGTATCCTAACACAGAAGAATAATCAAGGTACTGAATCACCAATCATGTTTATGAGTGTGCCTTTCAAAAAGCATGAATTAAAATACCCACTCATTGAAAAGAAAGTCTTTTCTATCATAAAGGCGGTTAAATATTTTAGATATTATATCCTACATTCTTATTCTATCATTTACGTTTCTGAAACTGCCATGAAAAGTATCTTGACTTAGCAAGATGTGGAATTAAATAAAAGAGCTACTTGGGTAGTTAAGTTTCAAGAATATGACATTGATATAAAGCCAAAAAACTTGGTAAGAGGAAAGGGCCTATGCAAGTTGATTGATGAGAACACTATCATTACAACTAAAGAGGAGGAATCACTACAAGTATTTTTGGGTCTCACTGACTCATGGTTTTCCAAAGTAGCATATTACTTGACATATGGAGATTGTCCAGAAGGAATGAATCCCAAAGAGAAAAGATATTTGAGGCTAAATTTTGTGAAATATATAATGTCTCAAGGCATCTTATACAAGAGGGGAATAGACAAGGCTTACTTAAGATGTGTGGATAAAGCTCAACAAAAGAAATTGCTCAAAACATTTCACAAAGAAGTATGTGGAGGTCATTTCTCTTCCTTTGTCATTGCTTATAAAATTCTTAGGAATTATTTTTATTGGCCCTTGATGTTTCAAGATGCTTATTTGTTTGTCAAAGATTGTGGGAAATGTTAATTTTTTATAGGTAAACCTCAACTAGCAACATTGCCCCTTAGACCAATGATTATCGATGAACCTTTTAAATAATGGGGCATTGATTTCATTGTGCCTATGAATCTAAAATCTAGTGTAGGACATATATATACTGATAGTAACTGACTATTTTACTAGGTGGGTCGAGGCTAATTTGACCAAGAAAGAAAATATCCAAGTAACTTGTGAATTCCTAATGAATCATATCCTGGTAAGGTTTGGAGTACCTACAAAGATAGTTGTTGATAATGCCTCTTATTTTTCTTATGAAGAAATCACTATGTTTTTCTATGAAAATGGAATCAACCTAGCACACATTTTAGATAATGTCCCATAGAGTAATGGTCAAGTCGAGTCAAATAACAAAAATTTGGTCTTAATCATGAAGAAATTAGTGAGTAGTAATGGTAAAGATTGGCATAAGAAACTATGTGAAGTGTTATGGGTAGACAGGACTTCTTCTAAGAGGGTAATAGGTATGTCTCCATTTGAACTAGTGTATGGGATTAATGCACAAGTTTCTCAACCTTTAAATCTTGGAGCTACAAAATTACAAACAATAATAGAAGATACTACCAAGTTTCAAATGGAATTTGAGGTCCAATAACCCCTTTTTTAGTTGTCCATCTATGCCTTGTCCTTTCAATCCTTTCTTACCACAAAGCTTATTGTTGACCAAGTCCAATTTCCAATTTTCCTTTGTAAACATAGTGATTGAGTTCATGTTCAGAGAAATTATTTCTTTAATAACTCTTGAACATCTTGAACCCATTGTACCACTTGAACCAAGGTCAAAAGGTTCATCACTTCAACTCATTTTTTTTGGTCTTCATGCAATACCAATGGTGGGCCCTAACCTTATGTGTCACTAAGTTAAATTCTTTGAAGATGCACTACAGCTAGACACCTCTAACACACTTGTATGTGACTTCATCATTTAAGAAGAGGTAATCAATTGGAGTAAGCCAATCATTAAATATCATCCCAAGATTTATTTTTAAAGGCAAAAAGTGTAAATTTTGTACATGCAGAGGTAACATATCATATAAGTTACTCACTTTATATTTAATGATAGGTGTCATCTCATCACATCCTCCTATCTCTATTAGAAGAAAATATTGTGTTTTGCTCCTTTAGTTTTCAAGCAACGGGAGGGAATTTTGAATCATGAAGTCCACTCTGCACATTTTTGGGAATACCCATAGTCTGTATAGTAATTCATCCATTGTGTCAGAGACATACCTTTTAGGAGTTGACCTAGAAGGAGTAACAGAAAGGTTGTGTGAGAAATTTTTAGAGCCCTTTCCCACCAAAGTCTTGGATACTAGTTTTCTCATGGCCTCCACATTCCTACCTCCATACTCATGTCCATAATTTATTCAAGTATGCATTCAGATGTATGATATACCTAGTGGAAATATTCCAAGGAAGAATAGAAGTACATTGCTGAATATCTCTAGGGAAACTATGTGCAAATTATTTCATCTTGAAAAGAAAGAATTTTTAGATTTCACTCGTTCTTTATCATTGGCTAGATTCTCAAAAAATCCAATGTTTATAGAAATATCATTTCAAAGAGCTAGATTGAGAATCATTACAAGGATGGCTCTAGGTTACCTAAAATTCTCAAGAAAGGTCAAATGACCTCACAGGTTCATGATGTTATGGTCTTGTTACACCAAATTTTTGGTTCTCTAGATGTGTCTTCTTTAAAAGAGTGGAAGTATTTTTATATTCAATTTTTTTTTAAAGGGTTTCAATTCCTAGACTGGGCATAATAGATTCCTAGCTCTCTGAGAAACTAGCTCAAAGGAGCTTTAAACATGAAGGATTTCTATATGCCTTCATACTTAACATATATGTTGGCCAATACTCAAGATTTGTAGTATCTACCTCATGAACCCTAGATAGAAAACATCACTATATATAATTACTCTCATGTGTTACATAGAGACAAAGTCTTGGAAAATTTCATGACATTTTGTCAAGAAAATTATTTTTTGAAATGAAAGGTTCTCCTCACCATAGATTCTCCTCTAAATCTCAAAAAATTTCTCAAGCTTTTCGTAGCATTGACATCCAATTCCCCAAGTTCACTTACATAAGGATAGGTGGTTTTGATGAGGAACCTTTAAGACTCCCTAGATTTTCCCTTGATTGTTTCATCTTGGCAGAGGTGTCTCAACAATTAATTTTAGTCATAAAAAATTTTTCCATTGATGAGGTTTCTAATGTCATTTTCCAACTCAAACTAGGCAAATTAACTTGCAAGAGTATGGAGGATTCTACATGCACAAGCTTAGATTTAATGAACTTTCATCTTGAGTCATATCATGCTAGGAAAAACTTTGATAATAAAAGGATATCTCATAGCTTTTTTGAAGGTGAAGTTTTCTCACATTCTTGATATTGAAGATTTTTGGGAGGACTATGCAAATGAACTAAAGGTTTGGAGGAGATAATATAGCAGGCTCACCATTCTCAAATTAAACTCTTCTATTTATATTTGGATATAGATGTCTCTGATATTAAAGAAGATAAATCAAATTTAACAAGCACTCAAATAACTAATTCTTTGATTTCTAGCAAAGCTATTATAAACAAGGATTCTGAGGAAGAGGACAATATTCTTGAAAGAACAAAGATTGTGCTTGAGAAAACAAATTATTGGCTAATAATGAAAAAGACCCAACATGTTGGAAAATAAATTCATTCATGTTCTAATGTCCATTGCAATTCTACAGTTAGTAGAAGACCATTAAGGATTAATAGAATGTAGAGTAATAATCTTCCTTTGGTACAAAAATCTCATTCTAATAGCTAGACCAAGATGGTAGCGACTGTTGGGTTTAGTGAAGCTATTTAGGTTGATAGTGAACCTGACAAGGATTCAAGCGGTATTCTCACTGATAATCTTTAATGGGTCTAGATGATTGTTTGAACCTTGTTGGAGTTGATGAAATCCAACTCCGAAGATACCCAAGATCACCTGCATGCAAAAATTTGTCAAAGGGAAGCCAACGAAGGAAGAGCATGGAGCAAGGGAAAACCCTAAATGGACATGAGAGACCACAAGATATTGAAACACAAGAAAATATGTATTTACAATATGCAAGAAGTGATTTTGTTATGTGAAAATACAATGAGGGAGCTCGAATATAAAGAGCTCCATGAATCTCTTAGAACAAGCTAGAAGATGCTAGGAGATAAGTGTGAAAACTAAGCATACATCCACATAAAGTGGAAAGTCCTCAAACAATGTGAGAGGATAAGTATGACTTAGGAGAAAAAAAACTCTCATATTGTCAACAAATTATAAAAAACTTCTAGACTAAAACTAATTAATAAATGCATTTACCTAAGTAAGCTTAAGTAAATAGAATAAATAATTAATAATTAATTATTTACTCTAACACCCCCCCTTAAGTGCAACTTAGGGAAATGCCTTAAGCTCACAAAACTAAGATGAAATCCAAAATGGGTCCCAGCAACTAGGCCATGTTAGGTACCCATGAATAATACAATCTCTGTAACTAGAGCAAAGGAGAAAACCCAATGCGAAAAACCCCTCTCCAAAAAGAGATAATCTAGTGAAGGACTGAAGAATTCTCTAACTAGGGAAATTTCCCCTAAAACAAGAATAAGGAGTGATCATGAAGAGCATCACTGAAGCATGAAGAAGCCACAAATCTGCCATCGAGAAGAAAACTACAACTGTTGATTTGAAGAACCTCCATGGAAGAAAAAGGCACGAACTGAGCATGTCTATATGGTAGATGATCCATCTCATCGAAATGCATAGGTAGCCAACCACTGCAATCACCTTATATATATGATCAACCATTGAATACATAGCTCACACTAATGAACCATTGAACCAAGGATGCATTAGAACAATAGCATAACCCCCCCTTAATGCAGACGGGGTGAGATGATAGGCAACTGAGAAGGTGGGCCAAAAATCTCTTGCAGGCGAACCAAGAACAACGAGAGAGGAAGAGGTACAAACACCCATAAAGACACGGTCAAACTGACTCTACATGGGGCTAATTTCATGGAAGAGACACTCACTTGACAAAGGGAGAATGAATAAAATAGAAAATAACTATCCCCCCATGGTGCTTTATAGTGCATGTACAACTGACTCAAAAATAATGTTCATAATCCCCAGAATGCAAAAGTGGCACTTTATCTCAGTGTGTATACATAAAAGTGCTTCAAAATGATAGCTACAATGATCAAAATTGAAAACAAGTTGCAACAAAACATAGTACAACCGAAAACAAAGGAAACCATGCTAGAAAAATGATCCTTAGGCTTAAAACACTCAAGATATCCACCATATAGAAAAAATGCCAAAAATATGATAAAAAGAACATGGGCCAAAAACTGAGGAAAAGGACCACATTTTTGAAAATATGACAAAACTAGCTTTCCAAAAATACAAAGTTTTCAAAATATTGACATGGGACTCAAAAGATATGCTTGTCGGAGTCAAAACCACAACTTTGGACTTTGACTTGAAAAATGGGCAATAAAAATGCATCAAAACCTAAAAATACCTACACCAATGTCTCTGTCTCAGAACCAACTTTTCAACACTTCTTTTGGATCAAAAAAAATACCTTTGTATGCTCAAGTTATGGCTAAAAAACCAACAGTAGCTCCAAAATAGAACCTGGAGAGGTGCAAGCAAGGTCTGATGATGTAGTGCTGATGTCATGCTAATGTCAGCATTTCAAGCGATTAAAATTGATAGCCTATGGCATGTTAACGTAAAAAATAAGCCACGTGGTAGTCCACGCAGCAGTGCCAAGTGGATGCCACGTGGCAGGCAGAAAGGTGGCAGGTGATGTGGCAAGTCCATGTAGCACCTGTGCCATGTGTCACCCCCATAATATGCTAACTATGTGTAGTATAGAGAGGAGGTGCAACAGCTAAAACACTTGGCACAACTGACTCAACATAGCTGAGGCAGAGAAAAAAACCTGCAGGAGTGGCAGCACTGGGTGTCGCTGCTGACGGGGAGTAGAGTAACTAGGCTATGATGCTGAAGAAGTGGGCCACAGGCGAAGGCAGGGTCTGGGTGGCATCACAACCAGGTGCTAGCTGGGTGATGCTCAGGCGGCGCTGCTGCGGTCCATCAGTGTTGTCACCGGCTATGGTGGTGTGCGGGTCGTGCAGTGGTGGTGCGGCAGTGGCCGCTAGGCAGCGCACCCTATTTTTATTTTATTTTTAAAAAATTTCTCCAAAAATTGTCCGTATAGTCATATGGAAAGCCCTGGAATGAAAAATTTTTTGCCTTTTGGAGCCCTATCTCCAAAATTGACAAGTTTTATATGAATCCTGACTGCAAATGGCCTTTCGGATCCAATGGCAGTGTCCATTTGGGCTAAAAGTGCTCTAAAAAATTGCTAATCCCTCGATTTGAAGAAAAATGCACAAACAAACTAGGGTTTGTGACTCCAAATCATGGCTTCAAAAAATCTTCAACAAAGCAACAGTAGGGATTCTTTGATACCATGTTGGAGTTGATGAAATCCAACTCTGAAGATGCCCAAGATCGCCTACATGCGAAAACTTGTCAAAGGGAAGCCAAGGAAGGAAGAGTGTGGAGCAAGGGAAAAAACCTAAATGGACATGAGAAACCACAAGATATTAAAACACAAGAAAATATGTATTTATAATATGCAAGAAGTGATGTTATTATGTGAAAATACAATGAGGGAGCCCGAATATAAAGAGCTCCAGGAATCTCCCAGAACAAGCTAGAAGACGCTAGGAGATAAGTGTGACAACTAAGCATACATCCACATAAGGTGGAAAGTCCTCAAACAATGTGAGAGGATAAGTATGACTTAGGAGAGAACAAACTCCCATATTTTCAACAACTTATAACAAACTCCTAGACTACAACTAATTAATGAATGCCTAACAAACCTCTCCTCAAAGATAGAAAAATTGAACACTCCACGTAAAGATAACAAACCTTAAAATGTTCATGATTCCACACCAAATTGGTTGGTGGCTTCAGTTAAAAAAAAGAGGAGCCTAGCTCAAGTTTACTTTCCTATCAATGACATTGTGAGTAAATATACTACCAAAGCCCCAAAATCCAAATGAATTAAGAGCTCAGCTAGGATAGTGTTTGACTAGGAAACAGGCAACAGCATTGTTAAGGTGACCACTTATAATCACAAGGATGATACTAGTGTGTTGGGTTTGAATAATTTTGAGATTACTCACACCAATTTGGGAGTGATCAATTGGGATACAAAGGAACACTCAGTAGAATCATCCATAAAGAAAATTATCCTACAACCACAGAAGGATTGTGTTGAAAAGAGGAAGTTGAAGACAGAAGTCCATACAATGGTAGAATAGATAAGGTCATTAACAAGGAAGGTTTCATCAACTGATAGTTTATCTTAACCCACATTTGATCCCAATGCACTCAAGAATCAACAGTTGATGAATGACCTAAAGAAGGGTAAGGCTATAATCTCTTTCATCCATAATTGGATAGACTATGTGATGAATCTACTTACTAATTTTATCCAGGACCTATAGAAGATATTTACTCTCACTGAATTGGTGATAGTTGAGGCTTATATACAAATGACAGTATGGAAAATAGAATTTGAAAGATTATTGGCTATGGTGACTCAGGTAGAAAATGTGGATGAATATGGTATGGATAAATTCCTTGAGGAAAACTCATTATAACTAGTTAATGCAAGGTTGATCTATATATTGCAAAAGAACATAGCTTGGCGGGTCTCTAATTATAGTTCTACCATTTCCCACATTCAATCTTTTGAAAAGGAGTTTAATGAAATTTAGGACAATGTGAATAAAGATTTGCAGACCATTAGTTCAACTCCTTTGGCACCTTTCAAAGGAGGTTCAGATTTGGAAACACTAGTTAATCAATATGAAGAACCCCTAAAGGAAATTAAAAATGGAGAGGACTTGGCCATGGCATATCTTATTTAACTTGCTAAAATAGAAACTATGATCAACATGTGTAGCCAAAAACTTCTAGAATATTTAGATGGAGTTATCAAAATGAAATAGGATAGGGACATGTGGAAAAATTGCTTGTAGGGCATAAAGAGCCTAAACAAGAATGCCATGTCAAAATTCATAGGAGCATAGAAAGTATGGAAACTTGCACAGGGACCCTCTATCTAGGATGGCGATGAAGAAGAAGAAGAGTCACTAAAGAAGCACAATGATGATTCTATTTATGGAATCTTTTCTTTATGTTCTTTTCAAGTTCTAGTTTTAAATTAGTTACTTTTGGGGTCTACGTACCCATTGAAAAACTTGGTTATTTTTAATTGCTTTTAAACTATCTGAGAATCATGTTTTCATAGAGATTCTTGGACATTACTTTATTTATGCTATAAATGTTAGGAATAAGGTGTCTCAACATTGGATAATTCTTATTCTTATTATTTATTTTGTAAATGTATTTTTTACAAATAATGTAATTAAGTGTGAGTGTACATGTCTAGTTGGCATGTTGATGTGTCACTCCACTTGGATGTGTTAGCATCTTGAATTGTGTGTAAGGAAATCATGGTTGAAATGGTTATGACAAATTCCTATGACACATAAGAGTTATCTCTGGAAGATTTGATGATGGGTGAAAATGTGAAGACATGTGGCAATTGATCATTGAGTATTCTACACTCAAGTCTCCATCTAGTGCATGGGGTTCAGGGCATCGGCCCAAAAAAAATTTGGGCTCCTACTTATCTAGAGAATGGTAAAACCCTAATATGATTGTTCTTTGGAAGTTGGGCCCTAAGAATGGAAAGCGCATGATATAAGCTTTTTTACAGTTGTAGATAGGAGAGAGTAAAAAGTGTATTTTTGGTTGCTATTGGATTAGTTTTCTATATCCTAAAAGAACTTGCATTGCAAGTGTGTTGTAACCTTTGTGTTGAAAATAATAAACTGTGTAGGTTTTGGAGGGGTGGAGTTGTTTTATCAAAAGGTTTTTCCCTAGTAGCATATCTTCATGTTTATGTGTTTTCTTTCTCTTTATGTTTTTTGTATTCATGGTTGACTACAATATTATTGTTTGCATAATATCAAATCTAAAATCCTACAATACTTTCCTTAAGGGATTAGTGTAGGAAGTTGTTTCCACACCTAATTTTCCTTATAAGAAACTCATTAGTGTTAGGGGTTGGCAATTTTTTATGGATATCATACTGTGAACTATAAATCTAGTTTAGTCATTGTGTAAATGTCTTTTGAGTTTTTCAGCATCATACCAAAACAAGATTATTTCTGGATGAAAAAGATCTTATACATATATATTCAAGGATTTTATGTTTTTGATTGTTCTATGTCAGTTTAGTATTGAATCGATATTGAAGTATTGGGTCTCTTTTTTATGTTGGATACTTATATGGTGTGTACATTAGATAATCTTTTTATTACATATTTCTTTTGAAAAAGAAATTGATAGAAAAATTGTGTGTTCTCTGTGTTTTATCTAGTTCTTGATTTATTTAGTTGATACTATTTGATTATCCCTCTATCCAAGAATAGATGGGAAGCCTTATTACTTTCTGGTTAAAAGCAATCCTTATTTAAGAGAGTGTTTTCATTGAAAATCTAATAAACAAACTAAACCTTACTAAAATTCAAAGAGGAGTTAAAGAAGATAGTATTCCTCAACTGTTGGAAGGTAAAAGTACAAAGTTGTGTCACCTTTTAGGCTGACTTATTAGAATGCTTGAATTTGAGTATTTCTATCTTTAAAATATATTTTTTCAAAAATATGATCTTGATAAAATTATTCTAGCTTTAAGTTATATATGGTCTCACACTTTTCCAATTAGAAATGTCTATTAAATGCATGATTTATACTAGTTAGTATCCAATTAATTTAAAAATATAATTATTTCAAAAAACTGACATTTCAATAACTCTTACTATTTATTATGATATTTTTTAATAACATATAAACACCATTTTATAAACTCAAAGTCAATAATATTCTCATATAGATTTCATAGTGTTTTAATTAGATATAGTATATGGTAATAAAAAAATTCTACAAGTATGTATTTTAACACCCAAGAAGATGTCGATTTTGAGAAAGAAAAAAATACTAAATAATATTTAAAAAATTAAAAATTATATGACAATCTAGAGGAGAGAGTCCTCTTCTAGAATATATATAATTTTTCTTATGGTTGGAATAGATTTTTTTCAAAAAATGTGGTGGGAGATGAAAACTATCAATTTGAATAAGTTGAAATTTGAATCATTGTAAAAGGGAAAATATAGGTCTAAAGTCATTTTTTATTTTTTATTCTTCTAGCTATATATTATCGATAATATAATCTAAGATCAAAGGGAAATAATTTTATTTCCATATCATTTGTGGTGGGAACTAGACCCCTAATTTCCAGCATTTTTTAGTAACTAAAATTTATCTTTAAAAAATAGGAAATAATATAATTTCTTATTCCAAATAATTATTAAAAATTATAATCCTAAAATTCATCCATTTCTATATATTTCGTTAGTTTACTTCATTTTAAAATTCTTAAAAATAATACTAGTTTTATGTCATTGAATGTGAACAACTACACTTTTGTTAGCCTTTTCCTTTGTAAAAGGGCGACACAAGTTTGTGCTTTTACCCTGCCAGAAAATTGTATTTTTCTTATGAATTTGGGAATAGAGGCTTTTGATTATTTGTTTTCTTAAAAGAAAAATCTTTTTACCAACACTTTCCCATAATGAAGACCCACAGATCATCCCCACCACGCAATCCTTGTCAAATCTAGTGTTTTCACCAATGCAAAGGTTAATTCCACATGTAGCAGAACCACATATCATCTCCTCCACACCACTCTTTCCAATTTCAAAATTCTCATTACCCCAATCTCAGCAGTGCAGCAATATCATTTACATTGCTTCTACTATGAATAAAAATACCAGTACATTGCAAGAGACCATCTCCAACACACAATCCTTGCCAAATCCAATGTTTCCATCAATTCATATGTCTCTTCCACACCTAGATGATCTTTCTTCTACACAATCCAAGAAATCTCCATGCACCACCATTCTATGCACTTCCTTTTATGAGTGGTGTATGCAACCAACAATACAGTATTGAAAATGAGTTGAACAACACGCAATTGCTAGGCTTATGTGAATGGTCCACTGATTCTCAATTATGCTCTATAATCCAATCTCAAGAATGCAGCACTACCATTCATGACACAATTAGTTTAGCCAAATCTTGATATGAAAAAGGGCTTGTATGAGAATCAAAATGAACAATAAAGCATTAAGAAATATGACATTGAGTAGTTGAGTTGGACCCAATTGGCATATTTATGTGGATTGCCCACCGAGTCTAATTTGTATCACATACCCCAATCTCATAAATACACTACCATTCAAAGTACCATCTCCACCACACAATCCTTCCCAAATCCAATGTTTCAATCATACAAAAAATTTCTTCCACATGAAGAAGAGTTTTTTTATGCACTCCAATCTCAACAATGTAGCACAAGCACTGGTTGTATTACCATTTAGGGTACCACTGGCTTATCCAATATGGACACACAAAAGAGCTTGTTTGAAAATTAAAAAGAGAAACTATTCAGTAACCAATGTGATATGATAAAGGAGTTGATCTAGAGAACCCAATTGTCAGGTTTTGAATGGTCTATTGATTCTCAGTTGCATTCTCGACCTCAATCTTCGCAATGTAACACTGCAATTCACTGCACCACTTGTTTATCCAATGTGAATAAGAAGAAGGGTATTTTTTAAAATCAAAATGAGCACAAGGCATCAAGAAAGATGACTTAGAAAAGGAGTTGCAATATGAAATAGAGTTGAGCATAAAAGAATTGCTAGATTTAGAGAAATAGTTCACTAATGTTGACTTTCTGCTTGAGAACATCCTTGTGACCACTTTTCTTCCTTTGGATAATAGATGGGATTGAATTAATACTAAAATGGTCTATAGTACACATTAGATTTCTACTATCTAAATCAATTGTATTATATGTTGTTGAATTCTATTGTATCAATTTTATTTGCATCAATGATACATATTTTGGGGTTTTCACACCATCGCCCCATTGCAAATGGGGGCCTCCTTTTGTCTCTTGGTCTTGTCCTTTTGGCTTTATTCCTTGGTAGTATTCGGCTCGATCTTTTAAGGTCCCCTCTTTCAAATGAGAATTGGTAAAATTGGCTAAATCTGGAAAGTGTTGTCCATGTGGCTCTGAGAATGGAAATTGTTTGATTGTTTAAGAATTGAATGTCTTGACATACAATTTTTAGTAAGTCTATTTTTACTAAGTATCAATGCCTCCCAATTTGACCTTGTTTTGACTTTGGAAAAACTGACTATTTTTAGAAAATCTATTTTTAGTAAGTTTTACTACCTCTTAGATTGACCTTGTTTTGACTTTGGAACAACTTACTATTTTTAGAAAGTCTAATTTTGGTAGGTCTATTTCGGCAACCAATGAGCTCTAGTTGATAAAGAGACAAAAGGGTACCTGTTTCTATATCCAAAAGAATGAGCAAGCATGACAGTTAATCAAAAAAATGGTTAAGTCTAGAATCACCCTTGAAATATCCAAAAGTGGAAAGGCATGAAAACATGGAGAAAAATGATTGTTGTGGAATTCTTTCATCATGGAAAAAATCCACGATCATCCACGATCTCTCATAAAAAATTTCCTTGGAGAAAAATGGTTGTTGTGGAATTCTTCCGTCATGGACAAAATCCATGACCACTCAAAAAATCATGCCTTCAAGAAAACTGGTTGTTGCAGAATTCATCCATCATGGACAAAATCCATGACCACTCAAAAAAAATTTGCCATGGAGAAAAATGGTTGTAGTGGAATTCTTCCATCATGGAAAAAATCCATGATCACTCAAAAAATCTCGCCTTGGAGAAAAATGGTTGTTGCAAAATTCTTCCATCATGGACAAAATCCATGACCACTCAAAAAATCATGCCATGAAAAAAAATTGGTTGTTGTGGAATTCTTTTGTCATGGACAAAATCCACGATCTCCTATAAAATCTTACCTTGGAGAAAAATGGTTGCTTCAAAATTCTTCCATCATGGACAAAATCTATGGCAACTCAAAATTTCCACTTGCAAGAAAATTAAAATCTTGGAAAAAATGGCTAAGTGTTGGAAATTCCTCCTTCATGGAAGAAAAAATGCTAAGTGTTGAAAATTTATCCTAAATGGAAGAAAAATAGAAAGTGTTTGAAACTTCTCCTTCATGAAAAAAAAAAATTTCTAAGTGTTGGAAATTTTTCCTTCATGGAAGAAAAAATGGCTAAGTGTTGGAAATTCCTCCTTCATGGGAGAAAAAAATTTTAAGTGTTGGAAACTTTCTCCTTCATGGAAGAAAAATTACAAGTATTGGAAGTTATCCTTCATGGAAGAAAAAATGGCTAACTGTTGGCAACTTTCTCCTCCATGGAAGAAAAAATGGCCAAGTTTTGGAAAATTTTGCCTTCGTGGAAGAGAAATGGCTAAGTGTTTGAAATTTCTCCTTCATGAAAAATGAAAAAGGATTAAGTGTTGGAAACTCCTCCAAATCTCAAAATTCACCCTCTTCAAGTGTGCACCCAAGACTAGAAAAATTATTGATGATGATAAACAAAAAGGGGGAATTCTTCAAAAATGTAAGAAAAGACGTAACAGTGAATTTAAAGCATTTGAAGAGAAAGGAGGAAAAATGCTCTAGTTCTAAAAATTCAGGAAAGACGCTCAAATCCAAAATTCTAGTACCAAGATCAAAATACTAAGTGATTTGGTCCTAAACATTCAAGGTTCAAAGATGAAAGTTCAAATCTACGAATCCAAGAACATGGTGAAGGAAGTTCAATACGAGGAAATCCTAGAGTAACATAATCATCAACAAGGTATCCCAATCTATTTTAGGGAGATAAATTTCCAAGCAAGTACATGGAAGACGAGAATGTTCGAGGAGAGATTTTTACAAAAGTCAGTCAAAGTTGGATCTTAGTTAAAATTATGCAGTTGGAAAAGACTCGAGCTTACATGGCCTCCATCATCATTTCATGGAATCCAATTATCTTTGATGAAGAACTAAGGTCTCCAAGTCAAACTTCTATGCATTTGGAGAATGGAATCAAGAATAATTTATTCAAGGAAGACTCAGCACTTATCGAGTAATGGACATGCATAGTGGATATTTATTTCACCGCACTCTCTTTTTGTGCAAGCATGTATAGTGGGAATTCATTACCCACTATGGTAGTGGATTTCTTATTGCATTAATGTAGATTCCTTTTATTTTCCCTAATCCTAATTAGGGCTGATGTGGCACAATCTTGGCCATCGATTATTGTGGTAATCAAGGCCGCCCATTGTAAACAAGGACCTATATAAAGGCCTCATTTCTCATTTGTAAACGGGGATTTTTATGAGATTGTTGCTATGAGCTACTGATATAATAAAGTTTTTATTGGAGCTTGGTGAATACTTGATGTGTCTTAGTGCTTGCTTGTTCTCTTAAATTCTTTCAATTAGATTAAGTATAGCCTAAGTAATGTGTGATGATTACAACGAAGAATATGATGGTGTATTGATGAATTCCTTTGGTTCATATTTTTGAAGCTTTAGTAATTATAATTCATTGTGCAAAGTTTGTCTGAACCCCTTTCATGCATATGCTTAACTTCTATCATTTGTATACTTTGTTTTTTATGATGGTGTATGCGGTGGTATGAAAATTTTAGCATGACCTTTGAAGATTGAACTAGTTCACGCATAGTTGTAGTATAACTTGGCCAAGTGAAGCTTGATAATTTGAGGAATTTTTCCACAGAGTACTATTTATTGTCATCGCTACCCTTAGGATTGGAATAGAATTCCTAAACCCTATCCTATTTAAATACTGCATATTTTGTGAAAACTCCAAAAATACTTCATTACAAAACCTTAAGATAGCTGCCACATCTAGTGTGGTTTGAAATGAATCTGAATAAACATGTAAGGCCCCTTGTGATCATTAGAAAATCACATCAACCACTGCTCTTATCCACAGTTAAGACCTGGCATTAAAGGAACCTTGAAGTCATTGTATGATCTTCTAGTAACCTTAGCATACACGAGACTTTACTTAAGAGAGGATAAGATATTTCGATATTTTGTTCTACTATTTGGTGGGTCATAAAACACAATACACAACATAAAGAAGAACTCAACAACATACAACATCACAGTTTATACCACACTCTTACCTGGTCATTCTAGTATTCTGAGAAGAATATAAAGAACTGGTTTTAAAGAATATCAAGTTCAGAGATGCCACATTATTGGGACTCTTAGTAAAATCAATAAAGGATAAATATATATCCAAAATTGTGGTGGAAACAATTAAATACAAAGATATTTAAACCTATTATTAAAAATAAAAAATTGTTAATATATTATTATCTCTTGGTGAAATATTTTCCTCAATCTCCCTTTTAAACATGTAAATTTGAACAGGTAAAAATGAGGTGGTGCGGGATTTGGAATTATCAATTTAGAATTATTATTTTGGCCAAATGTCAAAAATTTATCCATTTTTTCCTCACATAAACTACAAATTTAGAAAGAAAATAAAATGTATTATTTTATTTTTAATGTTGCATCATTTATACAGTTCTTATATTGAAAAGTAGACAAGGACGCATACCAATAGGGGTAGCCCATATCTAAGTAAAAAAGAACAATGAAAGAAAAGATGGCAGACCATTACATCATAGTAGGTATATCAGAAGGTGTTGAAATACATGCTTATAAAGATTATCTCATATTAAAAAAATTATGTAATCTTGTTTGTATAAGATTATATGATGTGAAATCAAATCCAACAAACTTGATTTTGTTTTCTCTTTTCTTTCTGCTAGGTAATCAAAATAGAGCAAAAAAATGATATCATGAATGATACAGCTTTTGTCTATTTAGAAACTTTTTTATGCTCGTCTGAATAATAATAAAAAATTGATAAAATCAAAGGATATGCAAACTTCTTTTGCTAACAAAAAAAAAAGTAAAAAAAAATATGTAATCTTGTTTGTATAAGATTATATGATGTGAAATCAAATCCAACAAACTTGATTTTGTTTTCTCTTTTCTTTCTGCTAGGTAATCAAAATAGAGCAGAAAAATGATATCATGAATGATATAGCCTTTGTCTATTTAGAAACTTTTTTATGCTCGTTTGAATAATAAACGAAAACTAATAAAATCAAAGGATATGCAAACTTCTTTTGCTAATGAAAAAAAACGTGTGCAATCTTAACCTTGTGCAAGGCAGACTAACCTTATACTCTTTGTGATCCTTATAAGCATTATTTATTTCTTTTGAGTTTTATTGTGAAGTATACACAAATCATTTCTTTTGTATTTTAATTCACCATTTATTCTGTCAACTCATTTTAGAACATGCTTTTGACACACTACGTGAATTAACCTTGTGCAAGGAAGACTAACCTTATACTCTTTGCAATTCTTATAGGCATTATTTATTTCTTTTGAATGTTATTGTGAAGTATACACAAATCATTTGTTTTGTATTCTTATTCACCATTTATTTTGTCAACTCATTTTAGAACATGCTTTTGACATACTATGTGAATTACAACTTAGTTGCCATTCAAATTTATTGAAAAAAGGCTAAATGTATAGCTGCCACTGCCACTAAGTATAATTGGAATTATCATTTTATAATTGTTATATTTTGAAATATATATATATATATATATATATATATATATATATATATATATATATATTATTGTCATTATTTAAGTACTATAAATCTTTTATAAAAAAAATTATGTCTAGCATCCTTTGTTAGTTTGTCATTAGGGTTTTTGTCTAGTGATTCATCAATTGTTTTAAACCTCATTACTATGAGAATTTGTAGAGTTTTTTAATGGTCGGGGCCAGCTTTGGCACAACAATTGTTGTTGTTGCTAGAATTTTGGCTTTCCTTTATGAGAGAGCAAAAATGTTCATGGAAATTTGTCCCTACTGTATTTCTTGAGGTAAGGTTTCTATCATTCCTAATTTTGCTTTGTCAAAAACTAGAATTTTGATAATCCTTGTGATTAGGCTAAAATGTTTACTTTAATTAGATATTTTGTTGGTGGTGTTCTCTCAAGGATTGGGTCAACAAGGAGTGGCTCCCTCATAGGTTCTATCTAGATGGTGTACAAAATCTTACCAAAGGTTTTTTCCTATTTCATTTTGGGAACCCTATTCATGTTAAGTTTATTCTCAAAAATAGCCATGGTTTCTATGTTCTTCTCTGCTTGTTTTATAACCTTGGAATTGAGTCACTACTATCTTCAGCAACAAGAAACTTAGAGTCCTTATTTGAATTGAGTTTTCTAGTCTTCCCTTTCCTTGCTGATCATTTGTGTAAAATATTGGCCAAAGTTTAGGTTGGGTGTGAAATATTGGCCAATGTTCTGAAGGATTTAACTGCATAATTTACCCAGAGCATGTAGAATCAAGTTTAGAACTATAATTGCTTTCAATAAATTTTGCAAATATATGTATGTTTATTTTATATCAACTATTCAATTAGATTTATGTTTATTTTATATCAATTGTTCAATTAGATTGAAATTTGTAACATTATAATATACATAAGAATTATTGATTAAAGTGAATCCATTTCACGCAAATATGTATGACTCTACATGGCTGATTTATAGAAAATGACATATTCAAATTTATAAGTGGCATGCTCATTTTGTAACTTGTCCTTGTACTTATGTAAATTCTACACCGTAGTACCATACGTGTCTTTACAAATGGTGGCTTGTTGCAATATAAATGATATGATAATGTGCGAATTTAGACCAAATGAATTTCAATGGAGTTTGATGTTATTGGGATGTTTCCTTTTCTTAGAAGTTTGATGTTCTCTGATGATCTCATTAAAGACATAAAAACATGGTTTATTACATCCATCCATTAATGGGTTTCATAGCTGATGTTTACTTATTTTGTTTCTTCTTCTTATATTGGTAAAGAATAGTTGACAGGTGTGGGCTAGCATATCAATTTTCTTTATTGATACATATTTCTATTGGAATATTGTTTTTTCCTTGTCTTAGTTAGCACTTATATAGTTTGTTGCACCACCAATGATAATAGGATTTGACACCATCACCACTAGGTTTTGTTACACCACCAATGATAACAAGATTTGCCCCACTATTACCACTAGGATTTTTTGCACCAGAAATGATAATAGAATTAGCAACACCATCACCACTAGGGTTTGTTGCACCACCAATGCAAATAGGATTAGCAACACCATTACCACTAGGGTTTGTTGCACTGCCAATGATTATAGGATTTGTCGAAGCTTCAGCAAATAGCATCTGCTCAATTAAGGTTAGAAGATTTCCTTTAGGCGATTCAGTTTTCAGTCTATTTGAATGCATTAATGGTCGATTGGAGGCTCCATTGAACTAGTGGACTCTCGATTCTTCAAAAATTTCTCTTATCATCATCTATAGATATAAGGGCAATCATCTATTGACTAAAATGGATTAATGAGACTTCATTGTATCTTAAACAATATTAGGATTTATTGAAGCTTATCACAGAGTGATAATATAATAATTTTTCACATGTTTATCCACTTTTTAAAGTTTTAACTGGTAATATTTATTAAAACGTACTCTAGCACAAGATAACTTATATAGATTGACCTCTCTAGAACTAATGGAAAACAATCTTTCAACTCTTCAAGTTGACAATGTTCCACTTAGCTAGAGAGATCTCATGAAGAGAATGTTGTTCTTTAAAAGATTAAGGTCAATTAGAAGAAATAATTTGCAAACATATTTAGATAAGTTTTTTCAAATTATCTATCTTGCAACTAAGTTATCAAACTTGGCCATTGAGATTTGTGCAATCTCGACTCTAATGTAACCTATTTTAATATATTCTATAACTTCAGAGAAATCTTATAAAAAAAATTAAATAAATAACTTAAAATACATTGGAAGGCTGATATTACTTTAATACAAAATTGTTTACATTTATGTTCCTTATATTGCAAATACACCATTTATTATAACTCTAATATCTTATGGGAGTTGTTTTTCTTGGTGGCTACTAAAATCACTGTACAATTTCTAGAAGATATAATTTCTTTAAAAAAATTACTTTCACAATTCACTTTTATGCCTCTGTCATTGGAAAAACAAATCTCATGTCAAAAGATTAAATGCATTGAAGATATCGCTACAAGCCTCCTTGTTAGTATTTTCCACCACCCAAACTGTACTTAAATTAATCAATCCTGATTTCTTATACAATTCCGCTTTAAGTTCGATGTTCATATTTTCAACTGAGTTTAATATATAGTTAATAATTTTAACGTGTGAAAATGAGTCTACAATCAAGATTTTTTTACTGTTACACTATTTGATAGCCCACGCCTATAGCTGGAAGATTTATTACAAGCTAAGTAGGACTATGTATACTTAACTTCATTCTCAAATAGGTCATAGTGATAATTATGAATTTTCTCCTCAAAGGAATAGGTCAAAGGTTAAAATTAATGATAATAATAATAATGCTTTACTCAGTTTCTCTAAGTTGTGATTAACAAATAAAAAGATGGATAAATCATTTATGATTTATTGAAGAATCAAAATGTATGTAACTAGTATATTATTTCTTTCATTTGAATAGATGAATATTTTTATTATTTTCAATAAAAGTCTTAATTTTCACTTTTCTAATATTCATTTATACTTTTATACTATATTCATTATCAAGTTTGAAGACTTCTTATTGTGGGATTTATAACCAGTTTGAAAATTAGATCTAGACTTAATATGAACAAATGCATAAGATATGAGTCATTGGAGACATGTTCAAGTATAATTAGATCTTTAATGTCTTTTGCTTTATCATTTCTCTTGTGCTTTATCATTTTTCATTCAATGCATATTTAAATGAAAATCTTTGAGAAAAGAATAATAGAACAATGGATTGAAAAGGATAATATAGAACAAGGATATACAAGTAATCAATTACAATTAGAAAAGTAAAAGTCATGTTTTCTAAGCAATGTGGTCCTACCAACACATCTTAGAGTTTCCTTTGAATTGGTCAATATATTATTGTAAGTAACTCTTGCATAATAGTGGGCATTAGTATAGAAAAAGAAATAAATTATTGTGCATATAATTCTAAGGTTCTTGTTTGTAAAATATTTAATGCTCTACCATCTAAAAATATATTTACATTATTATGCACCATGGAGACCCCACATCAACAACATCTAGCATTATGGAGGTCTTACTAACAAGTTTTCCATCAACAAAGGTGAATCATTGCATTTGTGTTACACCTTTACATGGTTTTACATACATGACTCTTTCAAGGTTAATTCTTAAATGGAGGCTTGACCAAGGTAAGTTCCTCCCCCCACCCCCCAAAAAAAATACATTTATCTTGTACATAGGAACAAGTTATGAAATTTTCAAATTTAGAATTGGAAACTTATAGTGAAAATATTTTGAGAGATCTAAGGTTGTCTAATTTTCTTCCTTTTAGGAACATGTTAGCTTGGTGGAACATATACTTGCTAGAAACAATTCTTAAATTTTATGTTGTCATTAATGTTACACAAACGTCAGTATTAATCGAGCAATGAAGGATTGACACCATTAACCAAGCAGTTTCAATATTGACCGAGCAGTCAGGTAATGAAGATCATTTCAATGTTAACCAAGCAATCGGTTAATAAAGGATATCCTACTTGTAGTGTTCACTGAGTGGTTGGTTAACAAAGGATATCCTACTTGCAGTGTTAACCAAGTGGTCAGGCATCATAGGACTTCTAGTGTTAACTGAGCACTCAATCCTAGTATTGACCAAGTTCCAATGAAGATCTACCAAGTTGATGCAGATTGTCACACTTCGGGTGTAAAATGAAAAGCATATTGCATATGAATTAGTATAAAAGGTACATAAAAACTTCAAAGCTTGTATCCTTTGGCATTTCATGTCAAAGATAGAGAGTTCAGTGTCAACAAGGGAGAGTTTCAAGGAAGAGTTGAAGTCAAAGAGAAAGAGGGAGAGTTGTGTATTCAATTGATGGAATCTACAACAAAGAGGGATAAATGATAGAAGTCCATAGCAAATTGGTGTCAAATGCAAGAGGGAGAATTCAGTTTGGAAGTAGCTGAGACAAATCCAAGCATAATCATAAAAGGAGTTGGTATGGATGAGAATCAGAATGAAACTAAGGATATTATTTAATTGCTCATGTTTTTAACATTTTATGTTGACATGTTGTGTTGCCATCAATGTCAAAGAGGGAGTTTGTTGGAAACAATTCTTAAATTGTATGTTGTCATTGATATTACACAAATGTCAATATTAACCGAGCAATGAAGGACTGGTAGTATTAACCAAGTTGTTTCATTATTGACTGAATAGTTAGTTAATGAAGATCATTTCAGTATTAACCAAGAAGTCAGTTAATAAAGGGTAGCATGCTTGTAGTGTTAACCAAGTGGTCGAGCATCAAAGGACTTCTAGTGTTAACTGAGTGTTCAATCCTAGTATTGACCGAGTGGCAGAATACAATTGTATTATAATTAATTATTTGAGGCTGACTATTTGTATATTTATTGATTATTTGAAATGGTATTCAAGTTGACCTATCAAAGTTTATGATATATATGAAAGGTCAAGTGGTGAGGATAAATGTGTAAGTGGAATAAGTGAAATAAGATGAATATATGAGTTATATGATGAATATATGAATATTGTATTGTGTGTCTGATCATGTTATTCAACATGTTTGCATTTCTAATTTCCAAATAGAATACATATAAGTTTATCCTTACTGAGTATAATTCATTTTCACAATTTTTTGAAGTACTTCATCATTATCAATTGCAAGTGATCTAGATTAACTACATCACCCTAATGTCTCCTCTGACTATTGATAAGAGTGATGTCACCATCCATGAAAATATATTCTCCAAACCTAAAAACTACATAAAAATCAACAAGACATCAAACATAGTTCATTATCAAATTGTCTCTATATCTAAAGGTACTACTACTTTTTCCTCTATGTATCATCTTAATTGAAAGTATACTTCTTTATATTAACCTTTGCATGTTGTGATGTTGAAGTTAATTAATGCTGATATTATTAAAATTCCTCTTACCTAGCCTTTTGATACTAGAAAACCAATGCCCAAATTATTTGATCCAAATGCTTTCTATCAATAATCACATTCTAGGGCGGGGGCCCTAGCTTGGTTGGCTAAATCTTCCCTATTGCAGGGGGTTGGTCACGGGTTCTAGTCTCCCTGAAATGTCCCTTTTCTGATTTTTCATGATATTTCCAACCTCTAATCAGATCTTTAAAATCAAACAACTGCTATCACAAAGATCCACCAAATTCCTTAAGAAACCCCAAATCGGGTATGTTGAAAATAGTGCTAAAAGCTTCACAACTTCACAAATTATTAATGAATCTGAAAATGGAAATTTTTACAGAACTTTCAGCAGCATAACAGCCTACAAATTGATATTTTCAGATCCGTATAGCCTTTACACAACAGCTCGAAAATGTAGGACCAAAACTATGCTCATCGGGCTCCCGAAATAGCACAAAATATGCTCGGAAACACCACAAGAACACTAATAATCTATCTCAGAAGTTTAATCATGTCCCAATATATATATTCAGCTCTATTTTAACAGCTTAAAGTATAAAATACAGCAGCAACCAAAACTGATATGAAATACTCAACCGGAAACACCAAACTCTTACAAAAATACACCCGGAAACTCACAAATCTGCACTGTTCAGCACAAAGGCAAACTCTGTATGAGCATGCACATGGAATGGCTTCAAACTCCCGTCCTTAGCCTTCCTGGAAACCTGCAAACTCCTGTTCTTGGGTCTCCCTGGAAACCTGCAAACTCCCGTTCTTGGGTCTCCTTCTCCACAGGTTTGGCAGCCTCTGAAGAATAACAAAGAATGAGTGAAAATCAAGTCTGGAATCCCCCCAAAATGCCTCCAAACCTCTTTAAAAAGGGCATAACTGTAACTCACGTCCAAGAGAGGTTAATGAAACATATTTTAATAATAATTATCATTTATTAGTCCAACGGTTTCCAAAGATTAACTCCCTTTTTCCGAAACTTCACTTTCTTGGGCCTGCCTGTCTTAGCAAAGATTATTATTTTTTAATTATTTGAAAAGGGGACATGACAAGTCCTCCCCTCCCAAACATTGCTTGTCCTCAAGCAATGGCTGAACAATAAACCAATCAATCCTCCTGGATCCCAAATGTAGTCATGAACTATACTACTACCAATTAACACAGACTCCTGCAAGATCCTCTGCAATATGACCAAGAGGAATCCATAATCAAACTGGCAATTATAGCTCAACCAAACTCCAAAATCACCATTACCACAGTCAAAAACCCATGAGACACAAACTCTTAGAATATCAAAACCCAAGTAAAGTGGACTACCAACATAGTAAATACCATCAATGCATTCCACTGGCCTATATGGAATGTACAATCCAACTCTGCAACAATGGTGAATGCTCTCAAATGAAACTATACCAAGTATGGAGAATCCACACACTATACAACTCCTGCAGTCAACACAACTCTGTAGATCATTGGCCACTATCTCATAACCATAACTCCCATGCACCCCTGATGGTGAAAAGCCATCACAAGATAAACAACAAGAAATGGAACCCAAACCAAATTTTCCTGCCATCAACTCCTCAGCATAAGGATCAATTGTTAACTGATGTACATACCTTGCAATATAATGTTGATTAAAAAAACCAACCTCAGTCAACAACTCACCATGAACAAGTGATACAACCCACTGTGACTGATCACTAGCTAAGTCAGGAGATGTCATAGCCAAAGGAGTAGAATCAATAACAACACTTGCTGAAGCATCACTCCAAAACTCCTGCTCTAAGTCATGTATTATCAAGCTATCAACTACAAAACCTGTCACCATGTCGTGCCCATCACAACTCTCATCTCGAGGCATCAAACTATTCCATAATTGATGATAAGCACTAGGAACCAAAGTACATCTCTGTATCATAATCTCATCAACATGGTCATCAAAGGTAAATTGATGAGCGTACCTCACAGTGTAATGCCGATAGAATGCGCCAATCTCAGTCAGTGGCTCAGACTGTAATCCAGATGAAACTAACTGCAATTGATCATCAACCATGTTGGAACTGACTACTACCTCCAAAGATATCACCAAGGGAGTAGTATTACTATCAGGAACCATGCCAACTGTCGACTCACCAACATCACACATGACCTTTGATACATCTCTAGTCTCTGTGCCTTCAGTACTAGAGGCCACCACCCTGTCAGGCATACAATAATCTGCTACAATACCCAACTCAACTAAACCTGACTCTAGTGGGAATGAACCTGATATGCCAATGTTAGTATCAAGGATGGATGCATCCCCATCTCCATTGTCTCTGACAATCTCAGTCATGGACATCCTCGAATCACCAAACACCATAGCTTGTGACTGTATAGAATCAGATAAAGACTGTAGTCGCTCTAACTCCATGGTCACCTTAGCCAAATGAAACTGTGACTCCTTGAAAGCCAACTGTGTACTCTCAAGAATCTCAAAAGTCACCTCAAGCTGCTCAGTAAGCTCACTCACCTCATCTTCCTTGGCCAACAATGCATCATATGTTGTACTACCCCACTCCATAAGATAATCTCTATCAGCTACCAACTGCATATAATTCTGTCTCAAAATCTGAATAGCCTCCCATAAAGAGTGGATCTCTGTCAAGGAAAGATAACTTCCTTCCTGCTCATCACTAGTAGGAGAACCCCATCCATAAACTGCTAATAATTGACGAGCAGCATCAAAATGTTGGCAAGTGATAGCAATGTCTCGGTCACTAACTCTCAACTGATTAGACACATGATGGCATTGGCTTGACTGTCTCCTACAAACCTCCTTTGATGCACTGTCTAAAGGAGTATCCTCAAAGTTACTAGTCTCTAGAGTATTACCATCCATGTCCTGTGAATCAACTCTAAAGCTCATATCAACATACAGAGTATCAAAATTTGTAGCACTGCTATCCAACTCCTCTGTACCCAAAGAAACTAAGTCTTCAAAATTGCCCACTACATCCTCCTGGATGTCATCGATGCCAATATGATCCTGGGACTCATCTGTACACACTGCCAAATATGAAAGATCATCAACACATTCCAGCAAGTATGGTCGACTGGATATATGAACAAAGCCCAACACCGGTGTATAAAAACTAATACCAACATCAGACAAGATACTGGCACAAGAAAAGACAACACCGTGTAATCTGCTAATCAAATCCATGATAGCACCCAAACAAACACTGCGACCAAAAAGTGTTAAAGATCTCCAGTCAACTGAATCCCAAACACCAATATAACAATCTCGTGTCCATATCCGTAAACTAGAATCAACTGGTAACTCAAGCAAACTCCTCACCTGAGTAATATGACCAATACCAACTAACTCCACATACCTGTCATGATAAGGTAATGAAGTCACAATACTATCTTCACTCACCTTCAGCTGGCGGGATAAATCATGTGAAGTACTACTGCCTCAACCTCATGTGATGAAGCATCTAACTACGCCTGGTACTCTTTCTCAGCAAATTCATGAATGCTCAATGTCTGCTCATCTCTACTAGGTATCTCACCATCCTGCACAACAACATCCTCATAATCATCATCTGAACCCACTACACTGTAGTCACTGCCTGTTGTAACTATACCATCCTGAATACCTGTGGCATCACCCTTTGACAACCTGTAAACAATTGTCTCAATTTGAGTATCAAGTTGACTGTTACTATCAATCTGTGTAATATCCTTTCCCACCACCTCCTGTGGCAAAGTAGAATCTGAGACCACTACCTGGCTATCAGCTAGTTTCTCAAACTCCTCATGCAAGTTCTTGGGAATTGTGTCATCTGTCCTGTGAGAAAATCTGCCAAATAGAAATCCAGTCAACTTATCCACCTTAGCTGGGTCAGATAACATGTCATTTATACGGTGGTGCTCAACCAACTGTTTAGACATGTCATGGCTTATTTTCATAAGTTTATCTCGAATGTCTAAATAACCATCCTTTCTACTATTTTGACTCTGGCTATCAATTGTCCAAGATCGTTCCCTCTGAGACTCTGTACTATACCTGTCCATTCTGGATAAAGTAGAGTGTAACCCCAATAGGATATAACTTCTTCAAGCACCAAGAACTAACATGCAAATGATTAGAAGTAGCATGCAACCATAGATTTGGACATGCAACTGATTAGAAGCAACATGCAACCACCAAATTATGACATGCAAGATCTGGGTAGTTGTCAAAACTGTCATGGAAGATCTAGGTACTTGTCAAAACTGAAATGCAAACTTCTGCAACTTCTACAAACCCTCAGGCTGGCAAGATCATGGCTCTGATACCACTGAAATGTCCCTTTTCTGATTTTTCATGATATTTCCAACCTCTAATCAGATCTTTAAAATCAAACAACTGCTATCACAAAGATCCACCAAATTCCTTAAGAAACCCCAAATCGGGTATGTTGAAAATAGTGCTAAAAGCTTCACAACTTCACAAATTATTAATGAATCTGAAAATGGAAATTTTTACAGAACTTTCAGCAGCATAACAGCCTACAAATTGATATTTTCAGATCCGTATAGCCTTTACACAACAGCTCGAAAATGTAGGACCAAAACTATGCTCATCGGGCTCCCGAAATAGCACAAAATATGCTCGGAAACACCACAAGAACACTAATAATCTATCTCAGAAGTTTAATCATGTCCCAATATATATATTCAGCTCTATTTTAACAGCTTAAAGTATAAAATACATCAGCAACCAAAACTGATATGAAATACTCAACCGGAAACACCAAACTCTTACAAAAATACACCCGGAAACTCACAAATCTGCACTGTTCAGCACAAAGGCAAACTCTGTATGAGCATGCACATGGAATGGCTTCAAACTCCCGTCCTTAGCCTTCCTGGAAACCTGCAAACTCCCGTTCTTGGGTCTCTCTGGAAACCTGCAAACTCCCGTTCTTGGGTCTCCTTCTCCACAGGTTTGGCAGCCTCTGAAGAATAACAAAGAATGAGTGAAAATCAAGTCTGGAATCCCCCCAAAATGCCTCCAAACCTCTTTAAAAAGGGCATAACTGTAACTCACGTCCAAGAGAGGTTAATGAAACATATTTTAATAATAATTATCATTTATTAGTCCAACGGTTTCCAAAGATTAACTCCCTTTTTCCGAAACTTCACTTTCTTGGGCCTGCCTGTCTTAGCAAAGATTATTATTTTTTAATTATTTGAAAAGGGGACATGACACTCCCCCATCCTCGTGGTACCAGTGGGTGTGTTGCGCCAGCGCTACCGGTCACATTAAAAAGTTTATCAGGCACACTGCAGTTTATAAGGGGGTTGTGTTGCACCGATTCCTGCAGTCTAAAAATAATAATAATCACATTCTGACCATGATACTAAAAATATATATTCATTAAAACTTTATATCCAAGATCTCATCAATTGCAGTGTTATATCTATTGATGTTGAGGTTTAATGCAAATAATTTTTTTTCATTTCCTAATCCAAACCTACAAATTTATACCATACCTTTATCTTCTTGTTTAGAAAATTTTATTAATTAACATTCTTCCTAGCTTACTAATATTACTTCATTTGATGAAAAAGTAGAAAAAACTAATAACAATGTTAATAATCTTGAATCTCAAAATCAACCTATGAATTTTCCTCCACCTAAACCTAATTGTTTACTTCCTATCACCTTTTATCATTCAAACCCAAGGTGTATGCAAATATTCAATCATCATACACTATCTTATGAACGACATTCTCCACTTTAACACCTAATTCATCTATCCCAATGTATCTAAACATCAACCTACGATATTAAATTTAGGACCCGATATCTCTTCTAACACTAGTCATGTTTCAAAATAACATAATTTCATTTACCATTATCTAAATCATTCTATCCACACTCATTCACCATTTGATAATAGTTGTCTAAATTAATTAACTAAATTATAAAAAATAATAGTATCCAATTACCATCCCGCAGTGAGTAAGTTAAGGCACATAACCATAAAATCACTTAACTAATGAGAATTTTATGAATAACTATGTTGACGTGAATTTAGTAACCATCCATAACATGAAACACATCACACCTTATGCTTTCATTTTCTATCAATGCAGTCTAAATTCCATGAACCTTTGATATAGTAACTTAACTTATCATAACATAATATCCTCTTATCACTGCCTATAAAATGAGTCATTGCTAACCTTGAGAACCTCTTATCCTAATGCATAACCCATCTATAATTTCTTAGATCAGTTCTATCATACCGTAGAACCCATATATAAAATTATATGGAATAAGTATCATTTTGGAAATCTAGCATTTCATTACTATTTCTACATCATCAAATTCATAACTCACATAGTGGAATAAACTAACACCTTCGAAAGGCAACTCCTATATGTACATATGATCTTTAAGCATTTAACATCCAATTTCCATCATGGTCACTTCTTATCATATTACAAATTTAATTTTCATTTTCCAATAACTTTGCCTAAAGATAAATATTTGATGATATTGCCAAAATAATCGTGTAAGCCAACTATTCATAATAATTGCATAAAAAATGGCAAGAATCATTAAAGCATGTAGAATTTGAAGTAAAACCTCTTGTAGCCATTTATGTCACATCATCATATACACCAATTCACAAAGAAATTCTACATTTAGCACCTATATTAATGAGTATATGGAGGAGTTCATTAAGTTACATAATGTCTACTTGGCCTCTAATCCCTTTCATAACTCAATACAAAATTTGATACTCCTATAGAATTATCATAGTATGTGTATTAGAAATTTGCAATGCATGAAATAAAGAATGTAAACTTCTGTAGACACTAAAAATTGTCTCGAATATATTAATTTAATTAATACTAGTCACATTCCTCTACTTATTTAATTAAATTATTTTAATTAAATAGGTTCATTTTTGCCTAAGTATTTAAATTTAATTTAAATACTTCCTAGCCTTAATGTGTTAGTTTAAATTAACACATGATTCTCCATTTATTCCCTTTTTTTAAATAAATTTTATTTATTTAAAATCCTCCATATCCCATTAATTCTTCTAGACCTTGATTAAATTAAATTTCATTTAATTTAATCTTTATTCAAACCGCCTAGAAGTATGTGCATTCATATGAGTTGTCATCACATGAGTTTGCATTTCTTTTTAAGCACATGGTGTCTACAACTTGAGAATCTTCTACACACACATGTCATCTCCTCAGTCTTATCTATCTATCTAGAATGAGAGATAAGGTGCTTGGTTGTCAATTATTATCCTTATCTCCTGTGCTTAGTTGTTAATCCTTATCATTATCTCCTAGTGGTTTCTAAGCACATTCTAGATGCTTCCTCCAACTACTTTAAATAGATGTCTTGTCTCAAGCTTTAGACACACGATAGAGACACGATAGAGACATGCAGACACCATTAGAGGTCATTATCATCCATTAGGTATCATTAGCATTTCTTATCATTGCATCATCATTCTGTCATTTTGATTTCTCACATCATCTAGTCTAGGTACATATTTCATTTGCATCCACACATCCAAGAGATTCATCTATTGTTGTGTTTCTAAGAGCATACCAAACATACTCTCCATTTGTTCTGTTCATAGTTTGAGGTTTGCATAATCTTGGTTACAATTTTATGCAACACAACTTCATCATCAAAATTTTTAACATAACAGAAATTTCATGCCCTTAGTTAGATAGAGTTTGAATCCATCGTGCATCAACACAAAGTAACTAATAAGAGGTATATCTTGAAAGTAGGTGAAACAAAATAAGGGCTTGATTCAATTCCTTACCAAACATTAGAGAGAGAAAGAAAACCAATTGAAATCATGAAAATTAATAATCCTCAAACCCCCTTCTATTCACACACACACACACACACACACACACACACATATACATATACATATACATATACATATATATATACATATATGTATATGTATATGTATATGTATATGTATATGTATATGTATATATATATATATATATGTATATATATACATATGTATATATATATATATACATATGTATATATATACATATACATATGTATATATATATACATATGTATATATATACATATACATATGTATATATATATATATACATATGTATATATATATACATATGTATATATATACATATACATATGTATACATATACATATGTATATGTATACATATACATATGTATATGTATACATATACATATATATATACATATATATATATATATATCTTTCATCTTCTTGTATGATTATGTATATATATATATATATAGATATATGTATATACATATATATATATACATATATACATAATCATACAAGAAGATGAAAGATATATGGTGCATGTATAATTCCTATCAAATCTAGTAAGGAGACGGTAATAAAGAAACTAATTAACACCTTATATAACTCTTCTAGTCTACTCTACTCCCCCATAGGAGACATATCTAAAGGGTTAAGTTTTAATTGAATACACAAGAGTAGGGGTACACCAAACCCATGCTCAGTGTGTCAGAAACTAGAATTAATATCTCATGTTTTTCAAAGTGTACCTTTCCCAAAGATGTTTGGAACTCTGTTGAACTCTAAATGGGCCATATGATGTTGTTAGAATTTTTATAAAACAAATAAAAACCATAATCTAATGAAAGACATAGATTAATCAAGAGGCAATTGTTAGAATATATAGTCCACTAATATAACTGGGGGACGGGGGGGGAGGGGGTGAATTAGTTATACAACTAATATCACAATTATCTATCTTAAACAAACTTAACCATATGATTAATATAAACTGAAACCACAACAAGATACTCATACATAATAACACTAGATATGTTAAATAGGGATACCCTTGATCAAAGGGAAAATCTCAGTGGGGATGGTACCCACAAGATGATGTACTAATTTTAATATTCCTTGTTAGAAGATAGACCCTGTTAGGAGTATGTTACAACATTCAGTACATATGAGTCCCTATTAGGAGACTTTAAATCCTTGTTAGGAGATTCCAACCCTGTTAGGAGTTGTGCCAACCCTGTTAGGAGTTGTGCTGCTAGACCCACTACCCAAACAACTTCAAGGGCAAGACCAATGAACCCACTATCCAAATGATCTATGTACTATTCCTTGCAGAATAATAGAATGGTATTGTACTATTCCTTCCTCTTTCTTTTTCCTATCAACTAGGCCTCTGCTTCTTCTAATCTTGTAACGAGATCACAAATCATGCATCCAATAATCCCTTGGATCACTTACGTGCATGCAGTAAGCACTCTTCTACTTTTCACACTTCGCACTTCATACAGCTATCACAATACTTGAACACTTTACAATCAAGGAAAATATCTTTCCTTTATACCATATCTTCATAATAATTCCTTGAGTTGGCCTTGAGGCTTTCCTAATTAATTATAATAATATAATTAATTAATTACAATTACAATAGCACTGTTCGCTCAGAGTCTAAGAGTCTATACAAAACTTCACATGTGTGATACTAGGGCTTGTGCACTTGTTGACATCATCAGCTAACTATTCTCTATCATTTCCTAACTTCGTATCTCTTCATTACATCTCAAATGTAAGATAGACAATAAACATTAAGAACTTCTTTCTCAATACTTTGTCTCTAAACTGCTCTCTATAAATCGGGTACAACTTTTGTACATCTTTCACTCAGACTTTGCGCACTTGACCATGTCATAAGACATTGTGTTAAACATGTCCATAACTACGCATCTCCCAACAATCAAAAAATTGTCCATATCATCAAGATCTTGGTCTACTACTTAGCCAATCTTTACAAAAACCAACCTATATTGACATCAATGACAAATATAGTCATGAATGCAACATGTCAATATTCTCCAATGCTCAAGATACTCCCCAAAGTAGTATCATCATCATTCATGCTAATAATCTCCTTCTTTGGCATTCATGGCAACATAGATGAAAAATATCTAAGTTCTAAGAATACCAAATAGTGTTCTATTGTTGTTGTTGACTAGCATTAGTTGTCCACATGCTAAAAAGAATCCCAAACACAACATATGCACACAAGTGCATACTCCTTCTTCTTAGACATCAATTGTTTAATTCACAATAAACAATACATCAGGTACATATTCCTACTTTCTTTCATGAATATTTCTAAATCTCTCTAAAAAGATATCTCTCCCCCATACTTAGGAGATGTGTTTTTCATGCATATTCTCTCCCATTGACATTAATGCCAAAGACCTCAAACAAATACAAAAATACCAATTGTTACATATCAATTGTTATAACTACTTCAACTCTTCAATCAACTCAAGTGTCCAAAGGCATTATTCAATACCAAATACCAAGAGTTCTCAATGACTTGGTACATACTAGATACTCCCTCAACATTCAGTCCAGGCTAACAATAGTGCTCTGTACCACTAGACTAATGCACTCTCTGCATCATCTACTTGCAAGTAGGCAAGGGCATAACCTTAAGCATACCTCTCAAGTACTCAAATGTATCTTTAGGAAAAGGCTTCATAAAGATATCTAATCTTTAGTACTTACATACTCCAATCTAATCTCATTTTCTATTGCTTTCTCTCTCAACACATGATACTTAATAGATATATGTTTAGTCTTAGAATGTAACAAATGATTTTTAGACATACTCACTGTACTAGTGTTATCATAGTAAATGATAACAAGTTCTTCAAACTCAATTCTAATATCCTTCAACATCTGTTTCAACCACATAACTTGATTACAATTATTTTTTGCTGCAACATACTCTACCTCAGCAATACTCTACGAAATACAATCTTGCTTCTTTCTTAACTAAGAAACCAATCTTCCTCTAAGAAAGAATGCTCCACCACTAGTACTCTTTCTATCATCCATATTGCCTGTCTAATCTACATCAGTATATGCACATAGATTGAAATCACTCAATCTGTCATACCAAATTCCATAGTCAGATGTCCCTTTCAAATATTTGAATATTCTCTTTACTGCTACAAAATGATATCCCTTAGGATCAACTTGAAATCTAGCTACAATCCTAACAGGATTTGCTATATATATGGTCTAGTGTAAGTCAGATATTGCAAACCTCCAATCATGGATCTGTACTTCTTTTGGTCTACTGCAGGTGTCTCATCTTTGCTGGATAAATTTTGACTAGTTATCATAGGTGTACCAATAGGTTTACAACTTTTCAAACCAAACCTTTTCAACAAGTCTTTCAAATACTTATCTTGTGAAATAAAAATACCATCACTATTCTGTATAATCTACAATCGTACGAAAAACTTCATTTCTCCTATCATGCTCATTTCAAATTCATTCTTCATCTCTTTAGCAAATCTATCACTTGCTTCGTCATTACCTCCAAAAATGATGCCATCAACAAATATTACAATAATCAGCAAACCATTTTCCACTTCTCAAATACAAGTTACCATATGTCATACCTTTAGCAAATCCAAGCTTTGCCAAATAAATGTCCAACCTTGCATACCAAGTTCTAGGTGCTTTTAAAGATTTCTTTAATTTGCATACCATGTCTTTGTCTTCTGATAAAGGAAAACCTTCAGGCTACTCACAATATACCTCTTCTTCAAGTTCTCCATTCAAAAAGGCTGATTTAACATCCAACTAATAAACCTTAAACTTCTTATTCACTACATAAGCTACGAACATCCTTGTTGCTTCCATTATGGCTACAAATGCATACATCTCCTCATAGTCTTTTCCTTTTTGCTATGAATATCTCATACATACAAGTCTAGCCTTGTTCCTCACAACTTCACCTTGCTCATTCATCTTGTTTCTGAATACCCATTTGGTTCCTATCACATTCTTGTCTTTAGGTCTAGGAACTAACTCCCATCTATCATTCTTCACTATTTGATCCAATTCTTCCCTCATTTCTTGAATCTAATGATCATCTTTAGCTACTTCATCTGCACTCTTAGGTTCAACTTGAGATATCTAACATATCTCCTCATTTACTTTATTCCTTGTCATCACTCTTTTATCTCTAATTCCAATTATTTTCTCAGGAGGGTGATTCCTTTTAAAGTTCATGTTAGGGGTAGGAGTTGACATTGCAACTCGTATCTCTTCTCTAGATTCATATCTATGTTATCCTCTTTACTCAATAGTTAGCACATCATTCTGCAAATCATTGTTAGTCTAAAATAAAACTTTGGCATTATGTCTAAAAATTCCATAATTGTCTTCTTCTCCATCTGAATTATAATCTACCATCTTTTCTTTAGTTCTAAACTTTTCATCAATCATTACATTTGAGAATTCAACTATTGTCTTAATTCTATAGTTGAAACATCTATAAGCCTAGTTTTCAATGAATAGCCAAGAAACATACCTTCATCACTTCTTGGATCAAACTTACCAATGTCATCATCTCTCTTAATGTAACATTTTCTCTCAAATATTCTAAAATACTTAACTGATGGTGAATGACCAAACCATAGCTTATAAAGTGTCATATCCATACCTTTTCTAATTTGTACTTTATTCAGAGTATATACTGCTATATTGACTGCTTCTCTCCAAAATATCTTAGAAACATCATTCTCAAATAGCATCACTCTTGTTGCTTCTACTATAGACTTATTCCTTCTCTCAGAAATCTCATTTTTCTTAGGTGCTCTAGGTGTAGATAGCTTTCTTTTGATTCTATTCTCTTCACAGAACATGTTAGATTCTCTAGAGGTGAATTCTCCTCCTCTATCAGATCTTAACACCAAATTCATTATCAACTCTATTCTTAAATATCTTAAACTT
>CM053783.1:894181795-894294295 GCA_028749045.1 Cupressus sempervirens
TAGCAACACTATTACAAGAGTGAGAATTGTCACTACTACATGTAGTTTTATTTTTAGTAACAACTTATAAGTAACAAGTAGTTTGACATGAAACCTTCAAAAATTCATTGTTTCCTTTTAGATACATTCTAATTAACCATGAACTAACAAGAAGTTAACTTTGAATAACTTAAGAAATAGTACCACGAAAAAATGAGTGGCCCATATGCTTTTCAAAAAAAAATCTCATTGCATGATGCATTTAAGGTAAAAATGAAGTTTAAAGTGAAGTACATTTTTTATATTAATCAAACAACCTTCTAATTATTTTCAAAATGGTGAGCCCATAAATATTGTTTGGCCAATTTACAAATAGAAATATATTTTAAAATATAACCAAAAAAAAATTGCAATTACCAAATTCTAATATATAACCCACCGTACCAAATTATGAGTCAGTGAAAAACTAAAATACAAAACATTTTACTTCTTAGTTGTAAGGAAACTTGCAATAAAGAATGTAACCATTTCCACATAACTCATAATAGATATTATATAAATATAGAATTAAAATCCACATGCAAGAGAATAGACAACATGCTTGTTGGCTCCTAATTTAACAGTTTTGGAAATAACCAAAAAACCATACCCATACACCTAAGGTTAGCAAATTCCTATGATGGGTGCACTTGACTACAGTCTTGGGCCAACTATAATGATAAATCCTTCTTCTTCTTCAGGCTCTATTAGACCTAGGCGGGTGGACCTCGGATTCTTTATATGGTACCAGTGTAAAGGCATACAACTGAATCTGGAAAAACAGATAAAATCCCTTAATCTTCTAGGTTTAGACAAGCATTCATGGATGAAATAGCTGATAACAGAGCACATGAACCTGATAAACAAAGTGGGGGAAAACTCTTTTAATTTCAAACACAAAAGGAAAGATATTCATTTAAAATTGATTTGGTTTCTCAGCATAACCAGGTATGCAACAAAAGAAGACATGTATCCTTCAAGCTGACCAGTCCCTTATCCATTGGGCATCAACTGAATCTTAACATACAGATGGATACTTGAAACAAACTCATATTTTTAGGGATATGATCTATCTACTTGACTTGCAAATAAACAGCAGTATTCATCAAACCCTCATGCTTATGAAAATATCCTCCTAATGTAACCCACAATCCTATCAGCATAAACAAGCATTTACTTGGATCCTTGATCCAATAGCAAATCTATTCTAATAAACAACCTTATTGCAACTGTGTCTAAGCTCTTTGTTCTCAAACACAGAAGACTGCAAGTAACAAAAGTAGGAGACAAGAATCAAAATGAAACTAAGAAGGTGAGATTCTTTGTATTAATTTCATTGAAAACAATACATCATCTGCATACAAGAACTTAGGAAATACACAAAGAATGACTATGAAATAACTATGCTTCAAAACAGATACAACATGTTGTTCATAACAAGAAAAATACTAAGAAGATTGGTATCACAACTTAAGACTGGAGCCAACCTTGTGGTCTCACAAGTCAAAAAAATTGGAACCTGTACAAAGAGTAGAAGAGGAAGATATATAGGAGAAGATATCTCAGGAAATGCAAGCTAAATTTGACATCTATCCCACTGAGAATGTCTTCAATCTGGAGTTGTTGAAACTGATCATCCTTCACCTACCTGCACCTGAAAAACCATAAATGATGCCAGAACATCTGATATAATTCCACTTAAAATATGCAAATATCTCATGGAAGAAGATATCAGAAGATCATCACAAATCTATACTGAGGCCCCAAGAAATCTGATTTCAACTTGTCTCAATTTTTTTGCCATGAAAATCAACTTGTTGTTGTTACCAAAAACAATAACTGCTCCAACTGCATTTAGAGTCATCTAATCAACTTGAAACTTGCTGGAGAAGTTAAAAATGATGAAAAATCTCTATATGTGGTTGCAATTTTATCTGTAACATTTAATTTTCACATCTCACCATGAATACCCTGAAATCATAAAAGCTCTTATAGCTGCCACTAGCTGATACATGTACAAAAATTGACTGCAAAAATGGAGAGTTCACTCTCTCCTGACTCCAATGGTATATTACACTACACACTTTGGACAAAAATTGCCCCCCGAGATCACTCTAAAAATCTGGCCTCCATTACTGGTCAGAGCATTAAAATTGAAAAATTTAAAAGTTCATATAGTATCAACTATATAAAACTTAAAAATAAATCAAATGTTTCAAAATTATAATTTGAGCGTTGAAGTCATTGGATTTAATGATTTTTTGATTTTTTAAATCATTTCCCTTTTCCTTATCTCTCTATTGCTATGTGTCACTTTTTATTCACTGAGCAACCTCTACTTGTCTTTTTCATAGCATCTCAGGCTCAATTTTGACCTCCTTCAACCCTATGACAAGGCAAACCCGTAACTTCGAGCTTCTTCATTTTGGAGCCTCTGATCACACGACTGGGCGGAGCATCGTGAGACATCAAAAATGTTGCCCCAATCTTACAACAAAGTTGTAGGATCGGGGATCTTTTATTTTTCATTTACAATTTCACGAAGTTGTCAGACCATCGCACATCACCAAGGCTCATCCCTCGATCCTTCGATGATATCGTAGCATCGCAAGCCATCTAAAAATGCCTCATGATATTACAATGGGCTCGTAATATCATAGGCCTTTGGCCTCAAGCCCTCGACCTTACGACAGCTCACCATGTGACAGCTTTCTTCCTTTAAAATCTACAAACTTTGGTGAATGGATGGGCCCCTCCATGCAAAAATGACATACCTTTGAAGCTACTTTTTTATTGTGCACGCAGGGTTATAAACATAATTTTTTACCACCAGTTGCCCAATGTGGGACAAATAGAATGTGGAGTTGCCAACGCCTATAAGTGGTCTCCATTTCATGTTGCGGTCATTCCTTACTACTGCAGGTCGTGGGTGCCCTCTGCAATGTGTGATCTATTCTATTGATGCTTGGATTGACTGCAACAACCCCCCCTTTTTCCTATGGCTTCATTTTGGATGTCATTCTCCATTCTTGCGTGGAGGGTCTGATCTTTTTTATGCAAATCGCAATATAAAATGTTACAGCCTACTATGTATTTGCTTGGTGTGGAATTTGTATCTGCTATGAATCCAGTTTCTCCACTAATGCTTGCGTGGAACATGGAGCTAGAAGTTCCTTGCTTCCTACAGCTTTATCCACGTGAGTGGAAAGAAAATGTTGCATCTACCCACAAAATGTGGATGTAAGCTCATTTTAGGTCATGGATCTCCTCTTAGTTTGGCATCTTTGCTCTGAAAATGGATGTCTTCTACCTTCAAAATCATGGGAGCCTATCTACTCCTTGATGATGTGCCCTATTCCTTGAAACTCTGCCATAAATGGTCTTTCCTTTTCAAACGTGAGCTGCAGCCCTTCTTTGTCTTTGACATGGGGTGCTATGATGATAACCTATTATAGGTTGTGGCCCTCCACATTTCTTGAATGGCTTCCATGCCTCACCCTAAGCTCACCATAGATGTGATCGGTTCTTTTCATAGGCTTATACAATTTTCATAGGATAATCATTCCTCATAGTTCATTCTTTGATGACAAAGCTATGGCCTATAAGAAATAAGATCTGATGAAAAATTGTAACGATTACAATTATTAATATATACCCTTTCAAAACTCCAACTTGCACACAGTCTTTATTAGTCTGATGGAATCAGTTGGACCCCAAAGTGGGTCTGACTAAAAAAAATTTGTTTTTAGACAACTGATATGCAAGCTAATCCATCGATCACCTTGAACTGACTGGAACCCGAACTGATTACAAGCTCGCCACTGAAACTTATTTTAAATCATTTTCGCACCATTGTGAAATCTTTGTCAGGAGGCCTATTGCCTGGGTTTAAAAATTGATTCAAACATCTGATCAATCCTTGAAATTCAAGATTTTTGTTCTCTCTAACATCATCAACAGGCCTGCCAGCTCTCATTGCATGAAGACATCGGGGTCAAAAGATATTAACCACCGAAGTTGCCAACTTAGATTTACCTGCAAATTAAAATGTCAGAAAAGTGGAAATTGTGTTTGGTAATGGCCTGGAAAATTGGGCAAATGGGCACATGAGGATCTAAAAATTGGGGCACGCGTACTTTGTCATGAGGAGAGTATGATTCTATGATCTGGGCTCATGAAAAATCACGAGACAAATTTGGGAAGAGTCTGAAGTTGGCTACCTGGATTAATAGGACAAGAACATTGACAAAATAATGATTTTTACAAATGGAATGGCCCTGGTAAAATGTGCAAACAGATTCTTCAAGACTTGAAAATTTGCACACTTGAAGCATTTTTAGAGTAGAATGCAAGGGAACAAACCATTTGGTCTCACCAATCATGGGCATAAAGATATCATATCTTGAATAGGGCTTCCGATCAATCTACACTTTTGACTACTAGTGAAACTTTAAAAATTGCAAATGGAATCGCATTTGAAAACTGATCAAACAGATTTGTCATAAGCTCAAAATTGGAACATAGAAATTTTCTAACCCCTAGAATATGATGCAAAAGGAATTTTCTCACTTGGCTCAACTGGTCAAAATTTATAAGCTATCAAACAGGGCTACCCAAAAATATGAACAATATACAAATTTATAACAAGGGTAACTGACCAACTTTGAGGGGCTCGAAACCTAGTCAAACAGATTTGAAAAGACTTGAAACTTGGAACATAGGTTCTTTGATATGTATACTGAACTTCCTCAAAGTGGTGAGCCATAAAACATAATTGAGTACTAGATATTCAAAGGCAAACTGGGCTCTTTGTCGCTATTTGACACTTGGGCAGAAAATGTAGATATGACATCAGCTCAAAATGGGACTTCACCAAATGGTTCGAAACATCAATCTATCATTATAGATCACATGGATAGGCTAAAGGAAGGGTGTTAGAAATATGAAACATCACTTAGGCATTAAAAAAATGGCTGAGTACATATGCATTTATGAGGCTTAATTAGACTCAAAAAATTTAATAGACGCTCAAAATGGGAACTCAGTTTTGAGTGTCAACAATACCCACAAAAATGTGATACAAGATATACCCTGAGAAACCCTCATTGAGGGAAAAAACTCAGCCTCCAAAAGCATCCATCACCATGTATTATTCAGCAAAAAATACCATTGCAATACAACCATGGAAGCCTTCAAAGCCATAGCCACCGTTGAGAAAACTATGCAAACAAGCATGAATCCACACATCCCATGTCATGCTTCAAACCTTCACAAATGCTCCCTTGGCTAACATGTCAAGCCTTTTCCTACTCAACTCTTTCTCTTTTGTCTTCTATCTTCTCACCTCTCTGCAGCAACTACCCTTGTGGCTTCTTATATAGTAGCAAGTTCCACAAAACCACCAAGTGGTATTACATAAACCATGTACTAAAACCATGTGCTACCTAACCCATTGACCCAACATTTAATATTGTAAATTTAATTCTTTTCCCCAATATTAAATAATTACATGAAATATTATCACAGTGTTACAATACAACTCATCAAGTATATCCCATGGGAATCTTTATATGTTGCAAGTCCATCTAGGTGCAACATAAAATAATACAATATAACAATATTATGCAATGTGTGCAACACCCATTATCTCAACATTAGTATCATGTCTACAAAAAGAGAAAATAAATCTCCTACCATGTACATACTAAATTGTACAAAATAATATCTCAACGAGCTTGCAGGCTCATGCAAACATTCTGTGACTATTATGGTTTTATAATTGTTGACTTAACAATCATATTTATTATTGTCTTCCTCATGCTTTTCACCTCTAAATGCACATATATTATCAATTTCATCATTAACACTCATATTTTTTCTCACCTCCTATCAAGGTCTTGAGAATCTCTCTCATCAAATTTAGTCTTACAAACACTCCCACCACTCTCTTCTTCATATCTTCTTGTGCCATGATGAGAAGTTCAAGGTCTATGATCCGCATGCCTATATTTTATACTAGAATGCCACCTATCACCCACAACATCTCTACCCTAATTACTTCTTTCTCCCATTATCTCAACCCTTCTAGGCTTTGTATCATCTTGACTTTTTACAAAGGCATGATGCTTACCATTTCTATGATCAGAGAAATTATTTTCCATATCTTTGTTCTTGTATTTTTCCTCTACAACATATATACTATCATCATGTTCAATATCTCCATAAATATCATTCCTCTAATCAAGACCTTTCATAGAATTTCTATTATATTTCTCTGAATTCATTCTAGCATGTCCATAGTTTTTATTTTCACTACCATGGTCATGATCATATCTTCTCCTTTTTCCCCTTTCTTTTGGTACCCTCTTAAATGATTCATTTTCTGAATCTATTTTCTTAGGGACTTCAGTCACATATTTTATGCCTTTGTCACTGTAATTCATTAGTCTAGTTGTTGATTAGTTGGGTTGATTACAAATTCCTGTAGAAATGTCATTAGATTAGGTACGATAAAATGAACAATCAGTTGTTCCCAGCTAGCAGGATCAAATACAATTTTCCAAGGTGATAAAATTGCATATGTAGATGCATCACTTGAATTTTAGGCATGAAGCACATTCTCCAATTTATAATGAATGGTTGGATATAAAGGCTCCATACACTGGCCCAATAATGGAAGCCAAGGATGTAACCTTCCATGTATTAGCACGCTTTCCCTGTGAGGATCCCAAGTATGTAACTATGCACACATGTATGTATGTATGTACATACGTACATACATAAATACATACATAGATACATACATATATATATATAGACTAGGAAAAATGGGAAGAGTTAATGTCATGGTTAATGGGCATTATATTTCCCCTACATACATACATTATATATATATATATATATATATATATATATATATATATATATATATATATACACACACACACACACACACACACACAAAATTAACTCTACATTATTTTTGAGGTGAGTCACGTAGCACATGTTGTTTTATTATTTGGATTCTGGAATATGTATATAGTTTGATCAATTTTTTCATTATACTAAGATGTAATAAGGACCTTAAAAGATATCTCTCTGTATATATACATACATATAGTGAAATTCATTGGCATCCCTTATTTTCTAAACATAAATTTATTATCTATATCAATATACACATTACCCATCTTATTTACTTTTGAATCTAGTAAGTTTAAATTTTGCAATCATAATAGAAAAAAAAAAATGGAATGTGTGACATTGGAGAGAGTGCTTTCCTAACAAATCTATTTCTAAAATTCAACTTTGGCTATAAACATTATCAGGAAACTGCAATGATCTTACCCTTATAACTAGTTTTTCTACTATTTTTTATCTTTTGGGAGAGGCCAGAGGACATTCTAGGTACTTTAAAGATTGATCTCATGATATTCTAAGTAACTTAACATGCTTATACATGTATGGGTGTTTAGATAATCAACCTTACATTTAATAAAAGGAATATATTCTTTTAAACAAGCTTTTGTCACATTGATTATTGTCACAAGATTTTAAACATAACTATATAAGGAGCAAGTTAGCACATATATAGGTGAACCTTACATTAACTGTAAACTACAACACAAAGGTTGTACCAAGGTATTACAATATTTTAATTATAGAAAACTACCTGGTTTGCTCGAGTGGGTGTATGATGACAAAGAGCTATATTAGGTGAGTAAAGATCACCTGTGGTTATAGGAATATAGCTACATCAAAATAATTAGAAACCAAAATTATATATTCATTCAAGTAAGTAGTTCAAGGGTCTTGATCTTGTGGATACAGGTATGTAGGCAGCCTAGTAGGTAGAGTATGCCTCTGGTGTGTAAACATCTTAGACATAGTTAGGTGGCATTTAATTATTTTAAGACATTATATGTTAACTCACAAGGCTCAATCCCTTGCAGAAGTCTCTACCACAATGACATTACCTCTAAAAAATGACATTATGTGTATGTATATATAAAAAAGGTAAAAATCACTTGTTTGCCTCACATACTTGGAATACAAAAATAGTCCTAGATTCCAAAAAATGGAACATCTCCTATTTGATATAATACCCTCAACTGGGTTATGCCTAACTAAGTTATGTAGTAAATGGCTCTTGAATTTTAATTCAACGTCAGTTTTACTAAAGTTTTTTTATTTATTTCACCAGCCTATTGTTGCTTTTTTAGTATGAGTTTGGTTTTATAAAAACTTTAGTAGCAACATTATTACAGGAGTGAGAATTGTAATTGCTACCTGCAATTTTATTTTTAGGAACAACTTATAAGTAACAAGTAGTTTGACATGAAACCTTGACAAATTCATTGTTTCCTTTTAGATACATTCTAATTAACTATGAACCAACAAGAAGTTAACTTTGAATAACTTAAGAAATAGTACCACCAAAAAATGAGTGCCCCATGCACTTTTCAAAAAAAATTCTCAATGTATGATGCATTTAAGGATAAAATGAAGTTTCAAGTGAAGTATATTTTTTATATTAATCAAACAACCTTCTAATTATTTTCAAAATGGCAAGCCCAGAAATATTGTTTGGCCAATTTACAAATAGAAATCTATTTTAAAATATAACAAAAAAAATCTTGCAATTACCAAATACTAATATATAACCCACAGTACCAGATTATGACTCAATGGAAAACTAAAATATAAAACCTTTTACTTTGTAGTAACATGTCTACAAAAAGAGAAAATAAATATCCTACCATGTACATACTAAATTGTACAAAATAATATCTCAAGGAGCTTGCAAGCTCGTGCAAACATTCTGTGACTATTATGTTTTTATAATTGTTGACTTAACAATCATATTTATTATTGTCTTCATCAAGCTTTTTACCTCTAAATGCACATATATTATCAATTTCATCATTTACACTCATATTGTTTCTCACCTCCTATCAGGGTTCTGGGAATCTCTCTCATCACATTTAGTCTTACAAACGTTCCCACCACTCTCTTCTTCATATCTTCTTGTGCCATGATTAGAAGTTCAAGGTCTGTGATCCACACACCTATAGTTTATACTAGAATACCACCTATCGCCCTCAACATCTCTACAACAATTTCTTCTTTCTCCCATTGTCTCAACCCTTCTAGGCTCTGTATCATCTTGACTTTTTACAAAGGTATGATGCTTACCATTTCTACGATTAGAAAATAAAAATTCCATATTTGTGTTCTTGTATTTTCCCTCTACAACATATATAATATTATTGTGTTTGGTACCTCTATAAATATCATTCCTCTAATCAGAAGCTTTCATAGACTTTCTATTATATTTCTCTAAATTTATTCTAGTATGTTCATAGTTTTTATTTTCACTATCCTGGTCATGATCATATCTTCTCCTTTTTTTTCCTTTTTTCTAGTACCCTTTCAAATGATTCATTTTTTGAATCTCTTTTCTTAGGGATTTCATCACATATTTTATACCTTTGTCACTTCAATTCATTGGTCTAGTTTCTAATTGGCTAGGTTGATTATAAATTCATGTAGAAATGTCATTAAATTATGTATGATAAAATGAACAATCAACTGTTCCTAGTTAGCAGGATCAAATACAGTTTTCCAAGGTATAAAATTGCATATGTAGATGCATCACTTGAATGTCGAGCATGAAGCACATTCCTTAATTTATAATGAATGGTTGGATATAAATGCTCCATATGCTGGCCCAATAATGGAATCCAAGGATGTAACCTTGCATGTATTGGCATGCTTTCCCATGAGAATCCCAAGTATGTAACCATGTACGCACGCATGTATGTATGTATGTATGTATGTGGACTAGGAAAAATGGGCAGAATTAATGTCATTGTTAATGGGCATTATATTTCTCCTACATATATACATTATATATATATATATATATATATATATATATTGCCCATTAACTATGCATTATTTGTGTGCAATATTTTGAGGTAAGTCACTTAGCACATGTTGTTTTATTATTTGGATTATGGAATATGTATACAACTAGACCAATTTTTCTATTGTGCTCAGATGTAATAAGCACCTTAGAAAAGATCTCTCTATATATATACATACATATAGTGAAATTCATTGGCATTCCTTATTTGCCAAAAAAAAATTTCTTATCTACATCAATATATACATCACCCATCTTATTTACTTTTGAATCTAGTAAATTTAAATTTTGCAATCATAATAAAAAAAATATGGAATGTGTGACATTGTGAGAGTGCTTTCCTAACAAATCTATTTCTAAAATTCAACTTCAAGGTTATGAACATTATCTAGAGACTACAATGCTCTTACCCCAATAACTAGTTTTGCTATTATTTTTATCTTTTGGAAGAGACCAGATGAGTCCTATGACTATCAAATTCTGCCCATTGTGGAGAGGATTGTAGACTAATGGCAAAAAGTTGTTTGTTTCACATTCAAGCCTAGCATTCTAAAGTGATCCTCTAAAAGATGACAACCCTATCAAAGACAATAAACAACAATGTGAAGGTTATTTCAATATAGATAATACAAAGATTAACAATAGAAAACTATAATTAGTCAAACATGCACACACATATATAAAGCTTTCCTTGAGATCACACAGTACCTAGAGTCTGGCATATGTAATTTCACAAATTTTGTTGGAATTAAATTCAGTCCAATGATAGTTGTGGAAATTTTTATAGAACCTCCATGTAGCTTTAGCAAATGTAAAATTCACAAATGCATAGCCCAAATTACACCTATTTTTGCAAAAACCACAACCAAATTAATCTTTTTATTAACTGCACATATTTAAAACCTAATAACTTAATACAAAACTCAATGAAAATGTAATATACTTGAAATATATTGGCAAGTATGCAAAATCATATTCAGAGAGAGATTCATCAACCTTTGTAATCTACTCATTGCACTACATATAGTGCCTATCGAGCAATTCCAAGATCATGTCTAGGCTGCAAACAAATTCAATGCAAGAACCTTTACATGGTTGGCCTTGATTAGTAGAGAATATTAAACTATTCTCAAAACTAGGTGAAGCTCAATATTAACCTATGATTGCATGAAAACTAACTGCGTAAATCTATCGTGAGTTATGAGAGCATCATAACTATTTAAATTTTCCACCATTTTTTTTATTAATACAACAAGTTGTCACAATTATGACAGCTAGTCGTCGGTTCCACATATGTGCTGCCACAAATCTTTGCTATGGTGGAAGACAAGTTCAATGGCTAGTTTTCAGTCCCACAAAATTTTTGTCACATACACGTTGCACATGTGATGACATCTCCAATGGGTAGCCATCACAATTGTGATGGTGTATTACCCTGTTTGGCTTCAATTTATGACAACTTTATCTATTGCAATTATGATGAAAGCCCATGTTATTGTAATTTGTGACAAAAAGTCTGATGCATGTCTGATGGGAGCCAATTCCTATTGGTGTCACTTGGGTGATGGGTGGCCGTCACAACTTGGGCCCAAATGTAGCAATGTCAAATTTTAGGGTATTAGATTTAGAAACATAATTACTCATAGCCATTACCAAGTCATTCCAGCTTTCAGGCAAAGAACACAAATTCATGAAAGCCCTAATTTCTTCATCAAAATGAACATTTATATAATCTAATTGATTGGTAATGGAAATAAACTCATTTAAATGATCTACAATAGATATATCTTCTTTTGTCTTCATATTAAATAAACACTTTGTGAGAAATGTCTTGTTTGAAGCAGAGGGTTTTTCATACAACCTTGCTAAGGTTTGCATCAAGTCTTCAGTTGTCTTTGCTTTTGTAATATTAAACACCACCAATTACACTGGGCATACATGAATACTTCCAAGTGCCTTTTTGTCCAAAATATCTCAGTCCTCATCTGTCATAGTTGTCAGTCTCTTGGATTTTCCTTCTTATGGCCTCCATAAATTCTTTTGATTAGACAGTCCTCCATTTGCATTTTTCATAACTGAATGTTCTACCCATTAAACTTCTCAACTTTCAGCTTACCCTCATCTGGCATTGCTCCCACTCAACTATGAGACCCACTCGAGCGTGAGACCTTCACGTAGAGAAAAACATAAAAATACCTTTCTCTGATACCACTTGTTAGGATTAAAGAGACATAAATAACAATTACGTGCAAATATAACCAATATCAGAAGAAGAAAAATTGCACAAAAGAGAACACAAGACACAAAGATTTAACATGGTTCACCCAATCCTTGGGTTGCATCCACCAAAAAATGAGTCCAATATTCCTATTATCCAGTGATTACAACCTAATTATAATTGACAATCCCTTACAACTCAATACCTCCAGAAGAAGGTACAATCTCATCACACATAATAAAATCTCTAACCCTAAGCCATTTTACACAAGATTTCTGCCAGTTATAAAATTAGGGCTAGAATAAGTATGTTGGAATAATTATATGGGAAATGAGATACAAAAAGGGATCTACCACTAAAACTGTAATCTTGAAACATAAATGAAATAAATCACATCCATAAAAGATTTCAACAGATAATCAAATGATTTGGTTACCCATAAAGATTTCAAGATGAAAGTAAAACTAGGGTGGGGATGGAACCAATAAATCTTCACTATTGTAACAATAAAGTTAACCTATTAGAGTTACAATGTTTGATCATAAGATATGATCTACCTTGTGAGGTGTTTGCAATATTAAAAGCTTAAGAGACTATTAGGTGACACCTTATTAAAGGATTTTACACTCACAATGAAGTAAGGACTCTATTAGGATGTTTACATAGGTCTATTAAGACCACTTTGTTAAGAGATTTACCCTATCTCAATTAAAAATAACTAATTCAGTACCTAACCCTCCATTTTCTTCGTAAGCTAATCTTGGGTCTCCTCTTTCCTGTATCTCTAATCTGATCTCCTACTTTGATAATTTTGTCATGTCCTTCATGGCTCTGATTTCTCTCTCCCTGATCTGCTTTCAAAATATATCTTCACTCCTTGCTCTCACACTCATAAACACTCCTTGTTTTTCTTTCCTCATGATTCTAAGCTTAGAATCCTTCTTAAATACATGTTTTCTGAAGGTTCTAGATCTTGATCGATGGTTTACACTTAATCACATTTTTCTATTTCTATCCTATTTTCTAATTGGTTGAATTGCAAGCCTTGGGATCATTACCTTCTAAAATGACATGTGATCAACTTCTTAGATAGCTCTAAAAATATTAAATTTTATATAAAAAGTTGGCCAAAATTGTTTACATATGTGTTTGTGCCATTACAAACTTATGGGTAAGTGCACCAAGTTGTGGTGCCAAAAGGGGGGTATAAGTGGACACCTTTTTCCTAAAATCAGCAATTTTTGAACTTCAACAAGAATTTGAAGATAGTTATGCTCAAAATTTTAAGATATGAAAAAAATAAAAGTAGTAGTCCTTTGAATCTAGTTTCTAAACTACTAATTTTTTTTCAAAATGGTTTAGTTTTAGGTCCTCAAAAAAAGGGGCCACAGAAAGTGGTACTATTCATTCCAAAAAAACATAACACAGCACAAAGTGTGGCCCCCCTAAAATTTTATCTTTTTTTTAAAATTCTTTAATCGCTCTGGTCAAAGTTTACTTAAGACTTTGTAGTTTATCCCAGATTTTTTGGGTAATTTTATAATGTGTATTTTATTTTTATGAATTTTTTAACTAAATACATCCCAAAAATTTGAAATGTTTGTGTACTCCCCCTAGAAATGATTGAAAACTAATCCAAAATCAAAACTTATTTTTTTCAAAGTGTGTAGAATGGAGTGTAGTTTCTAAAAAACTAAGTTGTTGCAAAATTCTATGAACGAGCTAAAATCTATAGTCCAAGTAGTACTTGTTATTTTTTGACAAAAAATGGACATACATTCAAAAGAAATTATAGATGAAAGGCTTAAAATAGTTCCAAAAAAAAAAATTATATGGTTATATAGCTAACACAGAGACCTACAATGTCATGTAACCTGATCTTATTGATGCTTAACCACAAGGAATCTTAAAGGAGAGCACACAAGAAAAATCAATCATTATTTGTATGCTTGCAGCAAAACATGTCTCAGATCATTTTATAGACTCCAAACATTTGGGTTGAATCCCCAAGGAAAAACCAAGCCTTAGGCTTGGTAGAATGCAAAGGTTTCAATAGCACGTATGCCCTATAGTATGTGTGCACTATAGTGCACACATTCTATTTAAAGCTTTTTAAATTTGGGTCTCAATAGTGTGTGCGCACTATAGTGCACACACACTATTGAAAACTAAATAATGCATAGAGAGGGAAAAAGAGAGGCAAAGCAAGAGCAAGAGAGAGGGAGGATGTGTGTGTGTGTCTGTGTGCATGTGTGTGCATGTGAGACAGAGAGAGAGAGAGAGAGAGAGAGAGAGAGTAAGGGATGGGAGAGAGAGAGGAAGTGAGAGAGAGTAGGGGTGGAAAAGAGAGTATAGGATGGGAGAGAGAGGAAGTGTGAGAGAGAGTAGGGGTGACAAAGAGAGAGTATGGGATGGGAGAGAGATTGAGAGTAGGGGATGGTAGAGAGAGGAAGTGTGAGAGAGTGAGTAGGGGTGGCAGAGAGAGTACAAGATGGGAGAGAAAGATTGAGAGTAGGGGATGGTAGAGAGAGAGTAGGCAATGGGAGGGGGATCAAGAGAGGGAGGGAGAGAGGAGGATGGGAGTGTGAGAGAGAGGGAGTAGGGCATGGGAGAGAGTGTGAGAGTGTGAGAGAGAGTAGGGGTGGCAAAGAGAAAGTAGGGGATGGGAGAGGGGAGAGAGAGAGTAGGGGATGGGGGGGAGAGTGAGAGAGAGATAGTAGGCGATGGGAGAGGGAGTGGGAGGGGGAGGGGGGTGATGGGAGTCTGTGTGAGAGATCTAGAGAGTAGGGGATGGGAGAGGAGAGAGAGAGGGGATGGGAGTGTGTAGGTGTGTGAAAGAGAGAGAGTAGGGGATGGGAAAGAGAGAGTAGGCAGTGGGAGAGGGAGTGGGAGAGGGAGAGAGAGGGTGGAATGGGAATGTGTGTAGGAGAGAGAGAGAGAGAGAGAGAGTACGGGATGGGAGAGAGAAGAAGTGTGAGAGAGAATAGGGGTGGCACAGAAAGAGTACAAGATGGGAGAGAGAGATTGAGATTAGGGGATGGGGAAGAGAGAGAGAGAGAGTAGGTAGTGGGAGATAGAGTGGAAGAGGGAGAGTGAGAGAGAGAGGAGGATGGGAGTGCATGTGTGTGAAAGAGAGAGAGTAGGGAATGGGAGAGGGGGGAGGGAGAGAGAGAGAGAGAGTAGGCAGTGGGAGATGGAGTGGGAGAGGGAGAGAGGGGGGATGGAAATGTGTGTAAGAGAGAGAGAGAGAGAGAGTAGGGGATGGGAGAGAGTGTGAAAATGTGAGAGAGAGTAGGGGGTGGAAAAGAGAGTAGAGAGGGAGAGAGTGAGATTGAGAGAGAGAGAGAGAGTGAGAGTGAGAGTGAGTAAGCAGTGGGAGAGGGAGTGGGATAGGGAGAGTGAGTGAGAGATAGAGTAGGGGATGGGAGAGGAGAGAGAGGGGGGATGGGTGTGTGTGTGTGTGAAAGAGAGAGAGTAGGGGATGGGAGAGGGGAGAGAGATAGAGAGAGACTAGGAGATGAGAGAGAGTAGGTAGTGGGAGAGAGAGTGGGAGAGGGAGAGGGAGAGGGAGAGAGAGGGGGGATGAGAGTGTGTGTAAGAGAGAGAGTAGGGGATGGGAGAGTGTGAGATTGTGAGAGAGAGTAGGGGTGGCAAAGAGAGTAGGGGATGGGGGAGAGAGAGTGAGACTAGGGGATGGGAGGGAGAGAGTAGAGAGGGAGAGAGTGAGAGAGAGAGAGAGATAGTAGGCAGTGGGAGAGGGAGTGGTAGAGGGAGAGAGAGGGGGGATGGGAGTGTGTGAGAGATCTAGAGAGTAGGGGATGGGAGAGGAGAGAGAGGGGGGGATGGGAGTGTGTGGGTGTGTGAAAGAGAGAAAGGGATGGGAGAGGGGAGAGAGAGAGAGAGTAGGGGATGGGGGAGAGAGTATGCGATGGGAGAGGGAATGGGAGAGGGAGAGAGAGGGGGAATGGGAATGTGTGTAAGAGAGAGTAGGGGATGGGAGAGAGTGTGAGAGTTTGAGAGAGAGTAGGGGATGAGAGAGATTATAGGATGGGAAAGAGAGAGAGTAGGGGATGGGAGAGAGTGTGAGAGAGTACGAGATGGGAGAGAGAGAATGAGAGTAGGGGATGAGAGAGAGACTATAGTAGAGAGGGAGAGAGAGAGAGAGAGAGAGAGAGATAGTAGGTAGTGGGAGAGAGAGTGGGAGAGGGAGAGAGAGAGGGGGATGGGAGAGAGAGTGAGAGTAGGGAGGGGGAGGGGATGGGAGAGAGAGAGTAGAGAGGGAGAGAGAGAGAGAGAGAGAGAGAGAGAGAGAGAGATAGTAGGCGGTGGGAGAGGGAGAGAGAGGGGGGATGGGAGTTTGTGTGAGAGATCTAGAGAGTAGGGGATGGGAGAGGAGAAAGAGAGAGATTAGGGGATGGGAGACCTAAGAGAGAGAGTGAGAGAGTAGGGGATGCGAGAGAGAGAGAGAGAGAGAGGGAGTAGGTAGTTGGAGAGGGAGTAGGAGAGGGAGAGCAAGAGAGAGTAGGGGATGGGAGAGAGAGAGAGAGAGAGCAGGTAATGAGAGAGGGAGAGAGAGAGAGAGAGAGAGAGGAGGGATGGGAGTGTGAGAGAGAGAGAGAGTAGGGGATGGGAGAGGAGAGAGGGTGAGAGAGAGTAGGGGATGGGAGAGAGAGAGTAGGTAGTGGGAGAGGGAGAGTGAAATAGAGAGTAGGGGATGGGAGAGGGGAGAGAGTAGGGAGAGAGGGAGAGAGAGTAGGGGATAGGAGAGGGGAGAGAGATAGAGAGAGATTAGTGGATGGGAGAGGGGAGAGAGAGTAGCCCGAGAGAGAGAGGCAGGGATGGGAGTGTGTGAGACAGAGAGAGTAGGGGATGGGAGAGGAGAGAGGGTGAGAGAGAGTAGGTAGTGGGAGAGGGAAAGTGAGAGATAGTAGGGGATGGAAGAGGAGAGAGAGAGAGTAGGGGATGGGAGAGGGGAGAGAGAGCAAGAGAGAGTAGGGGATGGTAGAGGATAGAGAGAGAGTAGGGGATGGGAGAGGGAGAGAGAAAGAGTAGGCGATGGGAGAGTGAGAGAGAGTAGGGGATGGGAGAGGAGAGAGAGAGAGAGTAGGGAGAGAGAGAGAGAGAGAGAGAGAGAGAGAGAGAGAGAGTAGGGGATGGGGGATGGTGGGATAGGGAAAGATGTGTTTTGATATAGTGCGTACGCACTATGGTGGGTACGCACTATGTGAAATCACCTAAAAATGGTCAAAAAGCAAGTTTTGGTCCCTTTTGATCCATATTTTGCTTTTTGTCTGTTGTGCATTCTATTGTTCTAATAGAAAACACGAGTTTCAAGTTGTTGGAAGTTAGCAACCACTATTTGAAGACTCTTTGATGCTAGCAAACACCAAATTCAATCATTGGATTGGCTTTTTGAATATTCTTTCTATAGAAAAGGTTAGTGCAGTCTTTTTTAAATATGTTTGTTGATATATAGAGACAAATTTTATTATAATTTAACATGTTGTTCAATATATAGTGAATTCATTGAAATTTGTATGTTTGAATGAATTGTTATTTGGAAATGGTTATAAATGTGGAAGTTGTTTGATATATGTTGTGTATTCATTGAAATAATTGTAATTTTTATATGTATTTGAATGATTTGTAATTTACAAATTGTAAGTAATTCAGATGTTTGAATAATTTGGCATGTAGAAATCATCATCTTTCCAAGGAAGAAACCAAAGACTCAAAAAAATGAAGATAGGGAGAGAGATTTGGAAATTAAAAGAGATAAAATGAAACTACTAGGTGAACAAAGAAAATTGCAAAGCAATAATGAAGAATTGACTTTCGAAGAGGATCAAGAACCACTGATACAAAGAAACAAAGAAGAATAATTAGAAAGACAAAGAGAATGAATGAGACTACTACACTCAAGAAGACAATTTAATTGTGAAGCTACATCATCTTCCAATGTTGGAGTAATATCATCCTCTCATGTTGAAGAGACACTAATTTGTAGATCTGATGATGTACACACTCTATCATGTCATGTTGAAGGTACAACATCAACATATCAATTAGGAGATATTCCATCTTTTGCATCTTATTACCAAGGCACATCATCTTTGGTTCAAGGTATGCAAAACACTATATCTTATTTTGATGTTCAAAATTTTGAGGGAATGGAAGAGATTATAACACCTTCTAGAATTCAGTTTAGAAGACCAAAATATTTGATTGATATTGATACTAACATTTTGAAATCAATGCCTGACAAGATTAGCAAGTGTACTTGTCAAATAAAAGTTAATCGTATGTGGAGATTATTCTTTGAAGAATTAAATATTACAGTTTTGCCAATTATTTGTTGAAATGATGAGAAATTTGAAATTTAGGCCTATCATGAAGATTCCTGGGCTAAGAACAATGGATGATTCAAATGAAAAAAAGCATTGTAAAGAATCTAACATGCACCAAAGATAGTAATATCACAAGACAAGTACTTACATCGGCAATAGTAAGTACCCAAATGAAGAAAGCCCAAATCATGAGAAAGACAAGAAAAACATTGAAAATTGTTAGAGGTACCATAAGGAGAGTCATGCAAAGGTGTGAGAGATTGGAAGATCTGACAAAAAATGAGTTATGGACATTTAGTGGTAGACTACTACAAAAGGATAAAAAAATTAGTGAAGCTTTGAAATCATTGATCGAAGATTTTTGAAAAAATAGCACACATGTTTCCCCTAATCAAAGAGATGTTGTAAGGAGGATTGGTAGCCAAAATCATGACCCACATGTGAAACATTTTTTAGACTCAACTCAGACACAATTTTTTGCAAAATTTATTGGTATGTATCCTCAAATTTCAATAATTCAAAGATTTTTTGAGATGGGTAAACCTTTTTATGTGAAGATAAATCACACACACACAACTTGTTGTTGTAGGATACATATTGAATTTTCTAACTATTTTGATGTTTTTTGGCATATATGTGTGTTTTTGCATTCTAAGTTTTTTCTGTAGGATTGTGACATAAATGAGCCACCAAGATCTTCAAGGGAATTTATATCCAACATTTCATGTGAAATAGGGGATGGCCAACAATTTTACAAGACATCATGCTTGGATGGTACATGCTTATTTTGTGGATCTTTGCAACTTTTATCAACTTGTGAACATATGGATAGTACACATGCAATTGGAAATGAAATAGTAGATTACGAAAAAATTTAAGACAGTGACATATGCTCTAAAAGATGGGAAACAAGGTAAAAGATGTGATTTAGTCATTGAAAAGATTCCAGTGTATGAGTTCATGAAGATTTTTTGTGAAAAGATTATTTACAAATATGCAAGGCATACACATAGAGCTCGATGGTTAGATTTTCAATTCAAATTGTGCAAGGATACATTTTCACTGGATACCATTGTTTCGGTTGTAGACTTCGCAGAGAACTACACACTACAACCACAAAATGAGGTGCAAGCAAAGTATTATACTTATCAATAGGTTTCCATATTTGTTCACATAACATTCATGCATTCACCTACAAGTACAGAGGATGATAGGAATATTTTGAGGGAGTACCATTTTTACATCAACGATGATTGATCACATTCTACAGAATTTGTACATGGTTGTTTTCAACTATTTTAAAGAGATTTGGCTAACATGGGCATAACATATCGTCAGCATATTATTTAGTCAAACAATTGTGCATCTTAATTAAAGAATGCATGGATGTTATATTGGTTGAGCAGGATGCACAGGTTGTGTAGAATTCAATATATGTGGAATTTCACAAAGGCTGGTCATGGAAAGGGAGAGCACAATGGTGCAAGCGCATGCATCAGAAGAGCCTTAGCTCGTGAAGAACTAAAGTACAAAATGGAGCAATATTGATAGATAAAAAATCCATCGTCCAGTGGTGTAATGCTACAATGGGTCCAAGTAAGGAAGGTGAGTCTACGATTCATAGTTTTTTTGGTCGATAGATAATACTAACATTGCACCATATGAGGATTGTTGCACACTAATAGGATCCAGTGAGTTGCACTCTTTTAGAAGCTCTAATGCAAGTTCATGGAGTATCGACACATGAATAAATGGCCTGCTATTGTCCATCATATGCAAAGGAAAATTAGGATGACTGTGAGTCAACTAAATGGGTGGATAAATGGGATGTATGAGTTTTGGACCCAGTTGACACCTATCATCCACCACAAGCACTGGAAATAGTAGAGATGGATTCATCTATTGACTTTGACTACTTGTCTGATCTAGTGCAACTTGGTAATATATATTTATATATATTTTAAATTTCAATATGTAACTTTATAACTTTTACCTAAGTATTTTTTGAATTAATGATCGCATTTTGTACATTTGTCACTGTAGGCCATGTTTTTGCTATTATTGCACTTGAAGACAATGAAGAAGGGACAAATTATTATTTCTCGTTTCGTCCTAGCCAAACAAAAATTGGATCACTTGATTATAGATGGTGAAGGTTTAGAGTACCATATCAGTGTGGTGGTTGTAACCAACACATGGCTTAGATGATATTCTATGAAGAACCCTAACTTGTGGTTATTTGAGGATTAGCAAACAAAGAGGAAGATTCTTCATTATTCAAACCTTGTTGTCACATCAAATGTCCACTTGATAAAATATGATGAAAAACCACATAATAAGATTCTTTAGAAAGTTCGTGAGTCAAACCACAAGAAAATACTTGCGACGTTAAAATGTATAGCAGATCCAGTTGGTTCATTAGATTGAATAGGGAGAGAGAGAGAGAGAGAGAGAGAGAGAGAGAGAGAGAGAGAGAGAGAGAGAGAGAGATCAATTGGATCCAAATACAATGTTACAACCTCTCCCCCAAGACTATTCATGACAAGATGTGATGAGATAAGTTTAAATCACAAATTTTATGTTTTGATTTTTTTATAATCTAGATATATTATTTGAATTTATATTAGATTATTTAATAGGACCCATTTTCAGATTAGTCATTTGAATAGGTGAAAGTTTTGAATTTGTTGTTTAGATCAAAATGTAATGAAAGAACATGGAAATTGTTAGAATGTGAATGCTTTGTGATGCAAAGTCATGATTGTGTGCATGTAACTAAAAACTTCAAACTAGTGAAAGAAAGGATACAATGGGAGAATTTTCCAAGACTCATCAAGCCATTCAGTAAGCTACTTGATCAGTTAACCTAGTGAGGAGGTTGGGAAAGGTCAAGGGATGTTCTAAGTAGCAAGAGATCCTATAGACCACATAGGTGTACAGAAAACACCAAGATCCACATATAATATACAAGGTTGCACAGGATGGGGGTACTTGGGGTACTTAGGGTATAGGTACAGGTACAACTATTTTTTATAATAGAGGATGCGGGTACTTGGGTATGTCAAACTTTATTTTTAATTATACTTTTATATTTATAGAAAACCTACATTTATGAGTCATGACAATTATTTTTCAAATCAAGAATAGTGATAAAGTTTGCAAATGTAATGTACTATTTTCAGTTTTAGATTTGTTATATGTTTGTAATAATAATTTACGATAAATGTTTAGATGCATGACATAGAGGGTAGGTTTAAACATGAACAAGAAGATCATAAATCATATGATAATGACATATTGCAAATAATAAATTTCTAGCTTTAACATTGATAAATTTTATTTTTGATCAATATTGTATCAAAGTTTCAAATTGATTAGGTATTGAATTAAGCTTGATAAACAAATAACAGAGAAGGAAAACTTTAAACATGAACAAGATCATAAATCATATGGCGATGACATATTGGAAAAGATAAACTTATGTTAAAAAGTGATAAAGTTTATTGTTAATCAATATTCGATCAAATTTATGAATTGATTAGGTATTGAATTAAGCTTGATAAACAACAAGCTAATACACCAAAAAAAAATTGAAAAAAATAATCTGAAATCTTAATCAAGGTCCTTAGCTATGATGCTCTCCACCAAGTACCCAGTACTTGGGATACATGTACCTAGTACTTGGGTACATGGGTATAAGTACCAAGGGTGTCATACATGAAGGAACATATAATATATTATGATAGCCAATAATGTCATACATGAACAAACATATAATATAAAATGATAACCAATAATGTCATACATTAACAAACACATAATATATTATGATAACCAATAATGTCATACATGAACAAACATATCATATATTAACCAATAATGTCATGCATCTAATAAATTTCATACATCAAATATAAAATATCATATATACATCAAATGTATATTGAATATGTCCACTAACATAAAATCCAACATATATGTTTGTTGATGCCTATACATGTATGTCTATCAACTATATCTTCTCCTTCCCATGAGGGGAAGGAAACAAATCTCTAGAGGTCTTTGATCATCATGTGGAGGGAGATGATGGCGATGATGGGGTCTTCCTCACATGCTCACTCATCCTCTTGTTGAGACTCTTCTCTAACTCGAGCAGATACAAACAAAGTAGATATGAATCAATAATTATTATACATTAAAATCAAATATATGTACACACAAAATTAATTTTTTTTTACTACCATCATATAGTCACTCTACAAGTCCACCTCGAAGGCTCGTGGATGATTGGGTGTAACAAGGCCCTACAAAAATTCAATCAATATAATCACTTATAAATAAAATTAGAAATTTTGATGCTAACTATTATAAAAAAACAACTGAAACCAAGAAAATTCTTTCATACCTCAGTCAACGGTTGTGAACTAGCCATAGCTCCAGCCACTCCACTATCGATAGACTGTCAAAGATGAGGAGGAGTTTCAGATGTTAAGAGTTGCATGTCATACAATACATGTTACATGTAACATGAAACATGAAACAAATATAATCAGATGAATTAAATTAACATGAAACAAATGTACCTCTATGAAGCTCGTATCACATCTGGGCTTGGAGTCCATAGTGAATGTCGATGGTCTTGTAGAGAACTGATGCACATGCATAAAAAAATTTGTCAATCCTTTATATGATTACTCAATAAATATATGTATTAATTTAAATGATTAAATTGGTACATACCTCTAGACTCATTGACAAGATGAAGAATGGGGCCGAGGGATTACTACTAGGGCCGCCAACACTCAGACCCTAAATTTTGAACAATGTCAATACACATTAATTAATTAGTCATTCACTATACATATTAAATGTGATTAAATTAGTTTATTATAATTGTAATTTACCTGTGTGTTAATGCCAAATGTCTCATTCATGAACTGATCAGTCACTAGCTCATCATCCACACCATCTCTAGCATGATTGCCAAATGTGCATAAGGATCTGCATGATGTACACATGTGACTGCAACATGCAGAAGGCTCCTCCTCAACTAATGGACTCATGCAATGAATGAGGGTCTATTTCAAAGCACTAATAGTCCTGGAGTGTTGGCCTCTACATGTTCCTTCACAACTAAAGGAATAGTCACATGCTCACTCTGTGGCTTGACCATAGGTGCCCTAACTACATTAGGGTCACGACGTACCCATGGCCTCTCAAATGATGACCCCCCACCTCTACCCTGAGAGTTTGATATGTCAAAATAATTGGGGATCTCCCCAAAGACAAACTCACAATACAATTTCCTTAACAAATACATTAGGACCTCATGATTATTGTGAGGGGCATCAAAAACCATCCACCATCTATCCCAAAAATTATTCCTAATACCATCGTGTATGCACCAATGGAGGGGGAACCGTTTAGTTGTCTCTCTAATAGTATCTTGTTCACTAGGCTTTCTAAATAATGTACAAATCCTCCCTTTTGGTATATCATTTTTTTTAACATCTTGATATGATAATTTATTTGCATAATATCTTTTTTGTTCATCCCTCTTAACCTGCCAAATTTCCAATTGACCACTAACAGAAGTTATGTGGGTCTTAATGGACTCAAGGGAGGATGCCAATTGAGCTCTCATTGGATTGGTTTGTCTAGAAGCTTTCAACCTACCAATGAGTGCTTCTAATTCATTTTTACCTCTTTCTATTTCATTTATTATGTTTTCTTGTGTGCCAAGAGGAGGTCTTCCAATTGGTGTAGGTTGTGGAATTTGTTGTTCTTGTTGTGGAGGGTTTTGATTCTCATCTTGTTGAGGGTTTTGGTTTGGATCTTGTTGAGGGTTTTGGTTTTGATCTTCTTGGGGATTTTCTGGTCCATTATTCACATTTCCTGATAAGAAATCAATTGAAATCTAAATAAATAAAAAAATTTAAAGAAATTTTGAAAAAAAAAACCTACAAAACAATACAAAAAACATACAAAACAATGCAAAAAGAAGGTTAGACAACATATGGCATGCTCGTGATCTCAAACTTCGATGGCAAGGAGGCATATTGGCAAGGTGGGTGGTGAAAACCTTCAATTTTTTTAGCCCACATGCGCACTATGCGGAGGGGAAGTAGGAAAATGGAGAAAAAAAGAATGGGTTGCAGGTATGCAACCCATTTATAAAAATTTGAGTTTTTTAAAAGCGCATGCGTGCTATAGCACGTGCGCACTATTGAAACTTAGAAAGAAAAAAAAAGGGTGTAACCTTTTTGGCACCACAACTTGGTGCACTTACCCTTATATGTCAAAACTAAACTACTTGACACTTGAATGGTCTGACACTTGGTCATGCATACTTCTTCATGTTGTGACTCGACTTCTATATTCTTGTTTGCTCAACACTTAATAACTTGTAAACATGCTTGGACACTAGGTGTTTGGACCCTAATCGACAACATAGGATTAGAGATCAAAAATATCCTCCTTTGACATTAGTGGTAAAAATACCTTGTCATGAATAAAATAATCCTTTCTTTTGAAAATGAGTACTTCCCTTAAGACCATAGTTTGATCCAGTAAGGTATGATAGCTAATGTTTGATCTGCACATTGCTTCTCCTTATTTTATTCTTTCATATCCCCTTTTATTTCACATCCCCCTTGTTTTTGTCACTGATGGAACTTGGGGCTGCTAGGGATAATTGATATTTATCAAAGAATTGCTGATGCATTGCCACAATATTGGCATAGCCTTTATTCCATCTTTCCTGAACTTATTCCAAAATTTAAAACTAAATCTCTAGCTTGGGAGTTGGATCAATGAATCCTGCTATATGTGAAAATTGTATCTCTTTCTTCAAAATTTCTTTGGCAATAGAGACTACCTTCTGAATAATATCTATATGTGGCAATAACTATAGTTGAATCATCATCAATGTATGCCTTATCTTTGTATATTTAGCCATGAACTTGGCTAACCTCTTTTGACTAAATGCCAATTCATTATAAGAGGATGAGCTTGAACTTGCATTCTTTCCCAATGTAATAGCACTCTCTCTAATGTCTACATGTAATAGCTCTAATGAGCGTGTAGTATATGTTGTAAAGAAATCAATATCACACAATTTCAAATATAATGAATTTATGGTTTGCAAAATTGTTTCTAGTTGTTTAATTGATGTAGAAAGCTCAACTTGTCTATGTACAAGTTCCTATGAACATTTTGTAACATGTTATGCTCCATTCTTCTTTCAATCCACTGCAATAATTTGTCATTGGTGTCTATGTCCTCTGTCTGAATTTTACCAACTAAATATACCAGCTTATCCAAAATTGTATTTTGATTGTTCAAATCTCTGATTTCAAATGCATCTATAAAAATATCTTTAACAGTATATAATACCTTCCTTCTCTTCTTCTCTCTTCTTAGTTGTTCTTTCTTTGCCTTACGACTCAACAAGGTTTGTAGCTCTTTCATTTTCTCTAGTGTAAGATTGTTCAAATCATACATAGGTAATGTAATTACCTCATCAAGGCACACTGACTCATCATCTTCCTCACCTGAATGAGCCAAAACTTGAGATCATGAAGGTGCATCACTCGGTAGTGATAATTGTACTTGTTTCCCCTTTTCACTTGATCTCCATTTTAACTACTGCACTTGTGTAGAAATACCAGAGGTGTCAAAAAAATTTGTTTTATAGCCTTTGCACTCAAAAATTAAATAAGATATTGATTAGCCTCTTTCTCTTTCTATTTTACTTCTTCTTTTACTAAATTAGTACATGAGTCTTTTTCCAAATTTGCCTCCTACAAAATAGGCATATAAGTTAATGGTGTTTATACAATTAAAGCCTTACCAAGTTGCTTGAAACTTGTATCCTCTGTAACCGATGTCACATTAACATCATTAGTCTTCTTATTTTCAAGCTTTGGGTATTCTACTATCTGTAACAAATCTGGGTTAGTACAAAGTTTGATTGAATATTTTACTAATCCTTGAATTTCCTCTTTAGTTAGTATATTCAGATTAGGTAGAGGGGTTTTAATGTCATCTTCTATTGTGATAGTCTCTTTCTATTCACACTGACTAACTACTTGTTGAATCTTCTCAGTCAGCTTGGCCACTTCTTTTTTGTATTAATCTTCAAATTCTATTGCATCTTGGCCTTCCCTCACTTCCACATATGGAGTAAGAAATCCAAATTTTTTTCCATATCTGAATACTATCTTTCTCAGCTTCATGAGTTTTATTTTTCAAAACCTTATATGCCATGTCTCTCGACATAAACTTCCTTACAAAATATTTAAGGGCTATAGACATATATGAGTCTTCCCCAAATCTACATAGCGTGTGCCAGTGTTGTCTCTCTTATTTGTTTCTTAGTGGACAATGCCAATTTCCACTTTGCATCCATTCTTTTGTAAAATCTTGCTAGAAATCTAGTTCCCAATTCTAGGGGTGTGCATCTAAACTTGATCATCATGTCAATCATGACACCTTCAATCTTAACTTGATCATCATTATTCAAAGAATCATACTGAATATCATCAAATCCCATAATACTTTTATATTCTATCAATTTTACACATACTTGATCCACAATCATTGGAGGGAGTCTCTTTACTATTTGAAGTTTTTTGGGTTCATCATACTTGATATTTTCATCATCTTCCTCCTCCTCTTGTGCTACAATCAATTTTCTCCTTGACTTTGCTTGTGTTGGTTTCTTTTTAATTTTGGTTGGTTTCATCTTCTTAGATGGACTTCCTATTAATTTCTTGGTACAAGGTTGTACAATCTTGTTCATGGTGATGATCACCTTGCCCTTTGGCCTCTGAGTTACCACCATTTCTTGCATATCCTTTTTTAGTTAGGCTTTTACTTTAGGCTCAATCACAACAACATTTTTCTATTTGGTGGCATTCGACTTCACAACAATATTTTTTTCCCTTTTCCTTACTCAAATTCTATAGGTTGTCTAGACCCTTCTACTTGTTCCTTATTACAACCCTCAGAAATATTTCTCTTTCTTTTTTTTCCTGCTTTGTGTGTGCCAGATTCAATAATCAGCTCAACAATTACAGTTTCATATGTGCCAAATTTCTCGACACTCTCATCTATATCTTTTGCCAAAAGTACAATAATTTTTGCATTTACTTCATAAGGCATTGGACTCAACCACGCTACCCTTAGAAAAACTATTTGTGCATATACAAAATTTGTATCTACAATAAAACATATTTCACCATAGGATTTGTCTACAATTGATTTAGGAATTCTCATTCTATTCCTCATCTTTATCTTGAAGCCTTCAAATTAGTTGTCCATTATTGCTTCAAAGGTTTTTCCAATTCTATTGATTAAATCACTAATCTGCTCCATAGCCATTCTATTCCTATCCCACTCAGTTGTTCCAATAGTAGGAAAAGAGTTTTGTACATAGAAAAATATACAAACTAAAAAGGATCCAAACTTACAAGAGGTATTCTTTTCTTTTCTCATTGCATCTAATTTTTCTTTAAGTTAGTGAAGTTGCATCTTGGCAAGATCATATGAATGATCCTTTACAATTTTGTAGCCCAAATCCACTTCTACATAGGGTGCATTGTTCAACTTGCTAGATTGATAAAATTTGTATGCTATCACACAAACATCAAATTCAATTAATGGGTCCTCAATTCCATTGATTGGCATACCACAACCATTCCACTTTTCCTTGGTCATATTTTCAATTTCATTCTTTGTTCTACTTCTAATTGTTAGAAACAATAGTCCACCAAGATAACTAAGAGGGGGGGTGAATCAGTTATTTGACAATTAAAACATTTATCTTCTTTAAAAATAATTAACCATTCAACCAAAATAAACCAAAACCACACAAAGATGTACATAAAAAATTACACTAGATTTGTTGACTAGGGAATCCCTTGATCAAAGGGAAAACTGTGATGGGAATGATGCCCACAAGCTGATGCACTAATATAAATATTCTTTGTTAAAGGATGGACCCTGTTAGGAGTCTATTACAACATTTAGTACATATGAGTCCCTATTAGGAGACTTTTAATCCTTATTAGGAGTTGTGCCAACCCTATTAGGAGTTTTCATACAATGTATGCAAGACGAGCCCACTACCCAAACATGCAATTTCAACTATAAGAAGAGCTCTTTGCTCAAACAAGCAATTTACTATTATGTTCCTCTTTCCTTTGTTCTATCAATTGAACCAATCACTATTAGACCTTGTAGACTAGGTCATGAACCTCAGATCCAAATATCAAACCTTGGATCATTTAGCAAAACCTTGGCAATGAAGTTTCCTTCATTTTCGCTCTCTTTGCTACTTACAATTACTTTGCATCAATACAATTCCATACAATACTATGCTTCATGATAAAGGAAAATGTCATTCCTTTATACCAAGCCCATAAAAACAATTCCCTGAGTTGGTTGTTAGACCTTCCCAATTAATCATTATAGGACCTTGATTCTTAGAATAACAACTCTGCTAAGAGATATAACAAGTTTACCAGAACATGCCTCTGTAAATTCTATCTCAAAACAAAAATACAAAAACTTACATAACTTCTTCTAGATTTATCATTTATTCTTCTAATGTTAAATGTATATACCAGATACTTAGATGTATCTCTCATATCCTTGGATAATTAGAATACTTAACTAGTCATCCATCGCTATTCTTCTATCAGATACCACAGAAAATTGTTATGTTGACATCAATGAAAAACTTAGTCATGAATGTAATATATCATCATAGTAACATATCTACAATACTCCTCCATAGGAATATCATCAAAATTCATGCTTTAAACAATCTCTCAACAATCTCCTACTTTGGCATTGATGGCAACATAGATGAAAAAATCTAGTTCCAAGAATACCAACGAAAGATTGTTCATCTTTCTTTTCAAAGCCTCTTCATCAATCATTCTCCCCATTGATATACCTCAATGTTCTTTCTATCAAAATGTCATTCCATTTTGTACTTCTTTCGAACATACTGTACTCATGCCAAACTTCTCCCAATTATCATGTTATTTTTCATGTCAAACTTCTTTCCCATTGACATCAATGTCAAAGGTTTCAACAACCAACTTCACTACATCAAACTCTACAAAAACTAATTCTTACTAGCTCAAGTGTCCAAAGACACTATTCAAAACAACATTTAACAAGATTCCTAGATGACTCTGTCTATCTCAAATACTCCCCCATATAGAAAGCATCAACATTCAGTCCAAAAAAATATTGGTGTTGTATTACACTGGACTAATGCTCTCTTTCATCTCTACTCTAATGTAGGAAGGGGCATAACCCCTATCATACCTTGCAAATGCTCAAGAGTCTCTTTAGGAAGAGGCTTAGTGAATATATTTTCAATATGCTCTTTAGTGCTCACATACTCCAGTCTAATTTCCTTTTTTGTAACTTTCTCTCTCAACATGTGATACTTAATAGAAATGTGCTTAGTCTTCGAATGCAACACTAGATTCTTAGACATATTTACCTTGCTTGTGTTGTCACAATGTATAACAATAGGTTCACTTATTTATATCCGTATATCCTTCAACATCTCCTTCATCCAAATAACTTGATTACAATTGTTTGCTACTGCAACATATTCTAATTCTGTTGTACTTTGTGATGTAGAATCTTGCATCTTGCTTAGCCAAGAAACCAATTTTCCTGCAAGAAAGAAGGCTCCACCACTAGTGCTTTTTCTATTAACCATACTGCATACCCAATCAGCATCAGTATAAGTACTTAGAGTAAAGTCATTAGATTTTTCATACCATAATCCGAACTCTTATATTCCTTTCAAATATCTAAACATCATTTTGACTGCTACATAATGTGCTTTCTTTAGGATCAACTTAGAATCTTGCAATAATTCCAACTACATTTTCTATATTCGACCTTGTGTGAGTCAAATATTGCAATCATTTGATCATAGATCTGTACTTTTTCTTCTCAATAGTAGGTGTCTCATCCTTTGTAGATAACTCGTGTCCAATTTTATAGGTGTTCCAACAGGTTTGCATGTTTCCAAACCAAACTTTTTTAGTAAATCCTTCAAGTACTTAGTCTAAGAAATAAATATTCCTTCTTTATTCTATATAATCTAAAATCCTAGAAAATATTTCATTTCTCCTATCATACTCTTCTCAAATTCTTTCTTCATTTCTTCTACAAACTTCAAACTTTCTTCATCATTTCCTCCAAATATGATATCATCAACAAATATTACCAAAATAATCAAACCAGCATTAGTTTCTTTCCAATACAGATTACTATCTTCCATACATTTTCTTATAGCTAGGCTTTGTCAAATGCTTGTCCAACCTCACATACCAGGTTCTTGGTGCTTGCTTCAAGTCATACAACGTTTTCTTCAGTTTGAATACTATGTCCTTATCATTTGTCAAAGGATAACCTTCAGGATTCTCTATGTACACTTCTTCTTCAAGTTCTCCATTCACAAATGTTGACTTGGCATCTATCTAATACACTCTAAATTTCTTTTCTGTTGCATAGGCTAAGAATAATCTTACTATTTCTCTTCTAGCCACCAGAACATTAGTCTCCTGATGCGGGAGCATCTTGACCCTTCATACATAATGATGAATTTCATAATATTGTAATATTTAAGTCATTTAGACTTTCCTATAACCATATAATATTTAACTCATTTAGACTTTCCTATAACCATGTTCAAGAAATGGTTAAAATGCTTAAATTTGCATTTTGATGTATTAAAAACTAGAAAAATAGATTTGCATTGTAATAGGAGTTTTTAAGGAAGCATTGAATATCAGGTAGATAAGTGGTTGAATAACTACCTAGAATCTCTTTTAAGAGATCATATTGTAACCAAATAGGATAAGGAGGACCGATAAGGAGTAGAAAAGACATAGGTTAGACTTCAAGAAATGCCCTTTGCACTGAGACTATTATTTTCATGACAAAAATGCATTGCTTTCCAACAATCAGGTTTGGAATCATAGTAACCAGTTGCTGATTGGTTCCCATAACCGACTTAACCATGATAAGCTCCAAGGCTTGTTTTCACACCCTTCAAGAGACTTCACTTACCTCCTAGTATCCTATTTCTCTATAGGATCTTCCAATAGGATTAGATCATTAACTAATACCTATTCAAAATCTTCTATAAGATTCAATCCATGAAAACTTCACCTTGAATGATCAACACCCTAGTTTTGATTCACTTCTCCACACTCACTTCGAATGCTCTAAGTGTCAAACCTTTATAAACATGCTCCAGCATTGCAGGGGTCTTCTACATCATGTAAAAAATCATAATATTTCCCATTTGAACCATTTTTGAAGGATCTTGAATCATCTTCCAATCAGCTTCATCAATTCATCATGTAGAGACCTTAAAATAGGCCTATTTCTTTGTAGCCTTCACCAGTTTGTTTTTCCCCTTTTTAGTAATTTTTTTCCAAACAACTCAGAAAAATAAAACTTAATTTGCATACCCTTTTTTAATTTTTAAAACTTTAGTTAAGGGTTATGGGTCTGAAAGTGACCATATAGGGGGTTCCTATAGACAAGGACAAGATGCCTAATAGGCCTAATTTCTAAGACTGAACTATGGTTTTGATAGAAAAATTGCTCAAACCAAATCCTAAATGATTGGTATGACTCCTACATTCATATAATGGAAATATATGATGTTCATATTCATGAAAAAATTAGGGAGTAGTATAGATACGTACATCCATACAATGTTTCTTCACTCTTTTCACCTCTAGACCTCTAACTCATGGGCTGCACAAACTAGCCTAGGACCTGGCATAATATAAATTTCTTCATGATTTAATGATTCCTAACTCCTAAAAATATGTACAAAAATGACTCCTCTATCATTTCCATCTATCATGAATGATTATCCATGGTTAGATTTCATGAAGGAGCCATGACTCTCTAAACTACTCAAAACAAGTTGAAAATAGACTGCCTAAACTAAAATGCCCAAAACTAGTACTTAGATGAACTCAAAATGACCTTCTATTCCAATAAAAAAGTTCATAAATAACCTATAGAACACTAATACAGAATTATTTTTAGTCGTCCAGTCTATTAAGTATGATTGTCAACACAAACACCAGTAAAAATATGCTAAAAATGTTTGCAGAGCTCTCTTAACCTTCTCTAAACTATTACAATGCTTCCATAATACTTAGTTTTCGAGTCTTGGCTATCATTAGATGCCATTTCATTATTTTTAGGGCCTATTTTCTACAACATAACCATCCTATAACTTAGGGAATCCAAAGATACCCGAATCGCATGCACTCTTTTGCAATAATTGCAAAATTGAAGACAACTTCTTTTCAACACTTGTAAACTTTTTCATGTGCCTCAATCCTATTTTCTAGGACTCATAACCACCTATGTTTCATGGATCCAATTCCATTTATGACCTTGTGGCATCTTTACAACAACCATTATGTTTTTAGAACACATTTAAGACTCCAACTTAAGCTAAGCTCCTAACACTAGGAAATTGAAATAACAACAAACAAAGGCTAATTAGTGACCTTAGTCCTAGTGACTAATTCACATAAAAAAACATTTAAAATTACCTTCTAAGGTTTTCAAATGCACCAATCTATCTTCTTGACTTGGCTAGAGTCAAGTACAAGCCAAAAACTTATAAGCAATAGAGGCTAGCCTAGGTGCTCCTGCACCATCCTCCCCAAAATAAGAAATTCAATCCACCCTTGGATTGATGAGGCTAGGATCAATTCCCAACCTTTTGAACTTTGATTCCTTTACCCAAATGGCATCAGCAACATTCTTCCCATACCTCTAAATGAGGTGATCTTTATACTCTTTATGTCTAGTCTTCTTGTAGGTCCTAGTGTCTAGTACATTATCTGGTCTTGTACTTGTAGCAATAGGAAGATGTAAGTCTTCCACATCTTTCATCACCTCATGAATGGCTTGATCATTGTATTTTTGTGGTATATTAGACAATCCACTATCCTCTGACAGGTCTATCTTGAAGGCATTGTCACCATACTTCTCCAATATAGGACAAGGTCCTATCCTCCTCATTTATAGCTTATGAGGTACTCCTTTAGTCAATCTAGATTTGTTTAAGTGTACCATGACTAGATCACTAATTTTGAACTCCACTTTCCTTCTACTTTCATCCACCTTGGCTTTGTGCTTGTTTGTGTTGTCCACTAGTGTCTTCCTTAATATTTCATGAACTTCTTCATACAAAATGCAAAGTCATCAGCATATGTACTTGCCTTGACTCCATCTTTAAAATCTCTTAATTGATAGACACCTCTAGGATGAAGGCCATAGACAATTTTAAATGGACTCTTCCTAGTTGATCTATTTATGGTGTCATTATAGGCATATTCAACTTGCCCAATCAATTGATCCCATTGCTGACCACACTCTTTAGTTAGGCATCTTAGAAGATTTCCAAGGCTTCTATTAACAACCTCATTTTGACCATCAGTTTGGGGATGGTAGGCTGACCCAAAAGATAAGTTGGTTCCCAATCTTTGCCAAAGAGTCTTCCAAAAATGAATCATAAATTTTGTGTCTCTATCTAAAACAATGTTGATTGGTAGTCCATGTATTCTCACTATCTCTTTGAAGAATAGAAATGCTATTTGACTTGCATCATGTTTAGTCTTGCATGGCACAAAGTGAGCCATCTTGTTGAATCTATCTGTAACCACATACACATTGTCCATCCCTTGTCTTGTCTTGGGTAACCCAACTACAAAATCCATGCTTATACATTCCCATGGCCTAGTAGGAATTGCTAGTGATCAATAAATACCAGCATTTGTAGAAGTGACATTGGCCTTTTGACATACTACACAACTCTCCACATACCTCCTAACATCAAGATTCATTCTAGGCCAAAAGTAAAACCTTGAAAAAAGGTCCTGAGTCTTAGTGATTCCAAAGTGACTACTCAAAGCACCATTATGTTTTTCTTGAATCAAATTCTATCTAATGGAGCCTCTAAGAACACACAATTGATTCCCTTTGAACAAGAGATCACTTTACAAAGTATAATCAGCATATTTACTATGAAAATGATTCTTGTATTCAGCACATACCTTGTAAATGTCAGCAAAATCCTCATCATCCACATATAGATCCTTGAAATAATCTATCCCCATGCTTTTCAACTAAATTTCGTGTAGTGTGAGGGCTCTTCTTGACAATGCATCAGCCACCTTGTTTAGAACACCATTCTTATGCTTGATATGGAAGGTGTAAGCTTGTAGGTACTCAACCCACTTCATCTACTTGTGACTCAACTTTTCTTGTGAATTCAGGAAACGAAGTGCTTGTTTGTTTGAATACATAATGAATTCCTTTGGGAGCAAGTAATGCCTCCATTTTCTTATAGCTTGGACCAATGCATATAACTCAAGGTCATATGAGGAGTATTTCTTCTTAGCCTCACTCAATTTTTCAAAATGGAATGCCACCGGTCTACCTTCTTGGCTTAGAACAGCCCCAATGGCTACATTGCTAGCATCACACTCAATGTTGAATAGCTTCTCAAAGCTTGGCATCACCAAAACAATTTGGGTAGCTATCTTTTCCTTCAACAACTCAAAGCTTTTGTTAGCATCTTCATTCCAAACAAACTTGGTTTTCATTCCTCCTTTGATAGTATCCAACATAGGAGCACAAATTGCACTAAATTGCCTTATAAACTTCCAATAGTATTGTGCAAGGCCATGAAAACTTCTTACCTCTGTTTTTGTCCTTGGAGTAGGTCAATTTATGATAGCTTCCACCTTTTTTTTATCCATTTTAAGATTACCATGTGACAAGACAAACCCAAGGTACGCTAGATCTATTTTGATGAATTCACACTTCTCCAAGTTGATCATCAACTTCTCCTCATGTATCTTCTTGAAAAAAATATGAAGATGTTCCAATTGCTCACTCCTTGTCTTGCTAAAAATTAGCATATCATCTAGATATACAACTAAAAACTTGCTTATTTAGTCCTTGAGAACTTCATTCATGAGCCTCATGAATGTGGAGGGGGCATTGAACAAACCAAATGGCATGACAAGCCATTTATACAACCCTTCATTGGTCTTGAAGGTTGTCTTCCACTCATCTCCTTCATGTATTCTTATTTGGTGATAGCCACTCTTCAAGTCTATCTTGCTATAGTACCTTTCTTCACTTAAACAGTCCATTAAGTCTTCAATCATAGGGATAGGGAACCTATACCTTATGGTTATCCTATTGATAGCCTTGAGTTAGTACATAGCCTCCAAGTTCCTCCTTTCTTAGGTGAAAGTATGGTGGGTACAGCACATGGACTAATACTCTTTCTAATTAGGCCTTAGTCTAAGAGCTCTTGTATTTGCCTTGCTATCTCCTCATTTTGTTGAGGGTCATCTTATAGGCTGCTTTGTTAGGTAGAGTAGCTCTTGGAATAAGGTTATCCTATGACTTATGGCTCTTTTATGGGGTAAGGCTGGAGGTTGACCATCACTTACAATGCCTTGGTAAGTTTGCAACATACATTAATTCTCCTTTGGTAATTCAGCCTTCTTAGTCACCTTGTATTCACTTCCTTCTCTTGGTTTCAACACCAATGCATACCTTATACCTTCACTCTCTTCCATGGTTTGTAGGAACTCTTTTTCACCTATCATAAGAACATTTGGACCTATTGTCTTCACTTCAGCATCCTCCAACAATGACTAAATTTTGAAGGTTGTATTATCCTTCTTGAAAGAATAGGAATTCTTTCCTCCATCATGTATGTCTTGGTGGTCAAATTTCCAAGGTCTACCTAGGAGAAAATGGCATGCATCCATAGGAAACACATCACATAAATATTTGTCTTTGTACCTTCCAATGGAGAACTCCACCCATGCTTGCTCATTTACCAACACATGTTGACCCTTATTGAGCCAAGTAATCTTGTAAGGATTGTATTGGATATCCTTTTCAATTTGAGCTTGTTGACTGCTTCTTCTAACACTATATTATCAATAGATCCTAAATCAATGATGACCCTACATACTTTCCCCATAATCTTGCATTTGATCCTAAACAAAGAGATCCTTTGGCTTGGCTCCTCCTACACCAGTTCCTTGATTAGAGTCCTCCTCATCATTAGGTTTTCTCCTTCCTCTAAATTCAATGGTACTTCAACATGTTTGTTTTCTGCATTAGACTCATCTTGGACCAAATTAGTCCTTTTATCACCTCCTTGTGATGAACCACCTTTCTTTAGGCATCTATAGGTAGGATGCCCCATTTGATTGCAATGATAGCACTTCATATTGGCAAAGTAATTGCCTCTTCCTCCTTGTAATGAACCACCACTTCTTCCTCTAAAGTTAGAGTTAGAATTTCTTCCTCTACCACCTCTTCTTGAGCCTCCTTCTTGTTGCTCATTGAACTTTACCTCTCCTTGAGCTCTTGAATTAGAACTTCTTCCACCAAAGCCACCTCTTTGGCCTTTATTATCCTTGCTCTTAGCTTTTCCTTTAGAGGTTTCTTGTTTCCTCTTGCTTTTCTCTTCTATCTTCAAGGCCATTTGGTAGCATTGCCTAATGGTTTTGAAGTTCACTAGGCTCATCTCTTCTTAAATTGACCATTTAAGGCTATTCAAGTACCTTTCAAGCTTGATGCTCTCATATTCAACTACTTTGGACCTCAAACATGATTTTTGAAACTCCTCGGTATATGCATGGACATCTAAATCTTTTTGCCTAATATTTTGTCTCCTCCTATGAAGTTGGACTTCATAATCATCAAGAAGGTAGGTTTTCTTTACTTTGGACACCATACCCTTCCATATCACAATAGGACCTTTTCCATCCTTTCTCTCTCAGTTTGAACAAACTTCCACCAAGTAAGACTTGAACCTCTTAATCTAGACTTGGCCACCACAACTTTTTGTGCCTCAGAGATACCATCACATTAAAAATGCTTCTCAATGTTCTCAATCTAGTCCACAACCAAATTTGGATCCATTAGTCCACTGAATAGTGGTACTCCTTGTAGAGATTTGTCACTCAATGCTTTTAATGCCTTTAAGAATGGCTCTTCAAGAAGAATAGGGTCAGGGGTTGGTGCTTCTTCTTCCAACTCTAGTTCCTTCTCCCTTGTTTATTTTTCTCCTTTAGGTCAATTTTCTCTTTGACCCCATCAGCTTTGTCTTGGACTTCACCCAAGAGTTGCTCCATTTGAGCTATTCTCTCTCTTAGTGACTTGTCTTCTTCTTGTTCTTCAACATTCTTGGCTAACTCAATGTTACTCACCATGGTTGTGTCTTCTATTGTTCCACTTGATGTATTATCTTCCACTGATTTTTTAGGTAGAAACATGAACCACAAACCTAATCTAACTCAGGCTTTGATACCAATATGATGTATGATAAACTCCAAGGCTTGTTTTCACACTGTCCAAGAGACTTCACTTGCCTCCTAGTATCCTATTTCTCTATAGGATCTTCCAATAGGATTAGATCATTAACTAAGACCTATTCAAACTCTTCTATAAGATTCAATCTATGAAAACTTCGCCTTGAATGGTCAACACCCTAGTTTTGATTCACTTCTCCACAATCACTTAGAAGGCTCTAAGTGCCAAGCCTCTATAAACATACTCCAAAATTGTAGGGGTCTTATCCATCATGTAAAAAATCATAATATTTAACATTTGAACCATTTTTGAAGGATCTTGAATCAGCTTCATTAATTCATCATGTAGAGACCTTAAAATAGGCCTATTTCCTTGTAGCCTTCACCAGTCCATTTTTCCCCTTTTTAGTAAATTTTTTCCAAAAAATTAAAAAAAAATAAAACTTAATTTGGATACCCTTTTGGAAGTTTTAAAACTTTAATTAAGGGTTATGGGTCTGAAAGTGACTATATATGGGGTTCCTATAAACAAGGACAAGATGCCTAATAGGCCTAATTTCTAGGACTGAACTATGGTTTTGATAGAAAACTTTCTCAAACCAAATCCTAAATGACTGGTATGACTCCTACATGCATAGAATAGATAGATAAGATGTTTGTCTTCATGGAAAAATCATGAAGCAGTATGGATATGTACAGCCATACAATGATTCTTCACTCTTTTCACCTCTAGACCTCTAACCGAGCTACACAAACTCACCTAGGACCTAGCATAATATATAGTTATTCATGCTTTCATGACTCCTAACTCCTAAAAATATGTACAAAAATGAATCCTCTACCATTTCCATCTATCATGAATGATTATCCATGGTTAGATTTCATGGAGGAGCCATGACTCTCTTAACTACTCAAAACAAGTTGAAAATAGACTACCTGAACTAAAACGCCCAAAACCAATACTTAGATGAGCTCAAAATGACCTTCTATTCAAATGAAAAAGTTCATTAAAAACTTATATAACACTAATACAGCATTATTTATAGTTGTTCAATCTATTAAGTATGACTGTCAACACAAACACCAGTAAAAATCTGCTAAAAATGCTTGTAGAGCTCTCTTAACTTTCTCTAAACTATTACAATGCTTCTATAATACTTTGTGTTCAAGTTTTTCATATCATTAGATGCCATTTCCTTCTTTTTAGGGCCTATTTTCTGCAACATAACCATCCTATAACTTAGGGAATACAAAGATACCCGAATGGCATGCACTCTTTTGCAATAATTGCAAAATTGAAGACAACTTCTTTTCAACACTTGGCAACTTTGTCATGTACCTCAATCGTATATTATATGACTCATAACCACCTATTTTCAATGGATCCAAGGCCATTTATGAACTTATCACATCTTTACAACAACCATTATGTGTTTAGAACACATTTAAGACTCCAACTTAAGCTAAGCTCCTAACACTAAGAAATTGAAATAATAACAAACAAAGGTTAATTAGTGACCTTAGTCCTAGTGTCTAATTCACCTATACAACATTCAAAATTACCTTCTAAGGTCTTCAAAGAAACCACTCTATCCTCTTGACTTGGCTAGAGTCATGTACAAGCCAAAACTTATAAACAATAGAGGCTAGCCTAGGTGCTCTTGCACCATCCTCCCCAAAATAAGAAATTCAATCCACCCTTGGATTGATGAGGCTAGGATCAATTCCCAACCTTTTGAACTCTGATTCCTTTACCCAAATGGCATCAACAAAATTCTTCCCATACCCCTGAATGAGGTGCTCTTTATATTCTTTATGTCTAGTCTTCTTGTAGGTCCTAGTGTCTAGTACATTATCTGGTCCTGTACTTGCAGCAATAGGAAGATGTAAGTCTTCCACATCTTTGATCACCTCATGAATGGCTTGATCATTATCTTTTTGTGGTATATTAGACAATCCACTATCCTCTGACAGGTCTATCTTGAAGAAGTTGTCACCATACTTCTTCAAAATAGAACAGGGTCATATCCTCCTCATTTGTAGCTTATGAGGTACTCCTTTGGTCAATCTGGATGTGTTTAAGTGTACCATGATTAGATCACCAATTTTGAACTCCGCTTTCCTTTTACTTTCATCCACCTTGGCTTTGTGCTTGTTGGTGTTGTCCACTAGTGTCTTCCTTACTGTTTCATGAACTTCTTGCATGTAAAATTAAAATTCATCAGCATATGCACTTGCCTTGACTCCATCTTTAAAATCTCTCAATTCATAAACACCTCTAGGATGTAGGTTGTAGACAATTTCAATGGAATCTTCCTATTTAATCTATTTATGGCGTCATTAGAGGCATATTTAGCTTGCGCAATCAATTGATCCCATTGCTGACCATACTCTCTAGTTAGGCATCTTAGAAGGTTTCCAAGGCTTCTATTAACAATCTCAATTTGACCATTGGTTTGGGAATGGTAGGCTAACCCAAAAGATAAGTTGGTGCCCAATATTTTCCAAAAAGTCTTCCAAAAATGACTCATAAATTTTGTGTCTCTATCTAAAACAATGTTGATTGGTAGTCCATGTATTCTCACTATCTCTTTGAAGAATAGAGATTCTATTTGACTTGCATCATGTGTAGTCTTGCATGGCACAAAGTGAGCCATCTTGTTGAATCTATCTACAACCACATATACACTATCTATCATTTGTCTTGTCTTGAGTAACCCAACTACAAAATCCATGCTTAAACATTCCCATGGCCTAGTAGGAATTGGTAGTGGCTGATAAAGACCAGCATTTTGAGAAGTGTCCTTGGCCTTTTGACATACTACAAAACTCTCTGCATACCTCCTAACATCAAGATTCATTCTACACCAAAAGTAAAACCTTGAAACAAGGTCTTGAGTCTTAGTGATCTGGAAGTGACCACTCAAAGCACCATTATGCTTTTCTTGAATCAAATTCTCTCTAATGGAGCCTCTAAGAACACACAATTGATTCCCTTTGAACAAGAGATCATATTGTAACCAAATGGGATAGGGAGAATCGATAAGGAGTAGAAAATAGATAGGTTTGAAGAAGATATTGAATTAAGAAGAATTCACATGGCTCTTTGGCAACAACCAAAGAGCCATACTTTTGTAATCTGTCATTAAGCATATAATGGAAGTATGTGTTTATCGTTAATAGTGTTCAATTTTGCTAAGTATTGTCTTTATTGATTCTTGTTATTACTATCTGCATTTGGTTATGGTTGTTTAGGGAGAAGATAGTGGTACTAGTTATAGGTTCTTGATGGGGGGTTAAGTCAATTATGGCAACCAATCAACAACTAGGTACTATGGTTCCAAATGCGATTCTTGGAAAGCAATGTATTTTTGTCATGAAAATAATAGTCTTGGTGCGAAGGGCATTTCTCAAAGTCTAACCTATCTCTTTTCTACTCCTTATCGATCCTCCCTATCCCATTTGGTTACAATATGATCTCTTAAAAGAGATTCTAGGTATTTATTTCAATCACTTATCTACCTGATATTCAATGCTTCTTGTAGCACTCCCATTACAATGCAAATCTATTTTTCTAGTTTTTAATACATCACAATACAAATTTAACCATTTTAACCATTTCTTCAACATGGTTATAGGAAATTCTAAATGACTTAAATATTAAAATATTATAAAATTTATCATAATGTATGAAGGGTCAAGATGCTCCTGGATCACCAATAAATCTTTGTATCCATCTGGACAGCTTCATCATAACATTCAAGTTCACTAGCATCAGTAAGTATAATAGAATACAAGGAAGGGGAAAATCTTTATGGAGGTCTACTTATCCTTGTTGACCATCTAACATTCACTAGGGTGTGTCATATTTGTTTTTATGGTTGTTGCAGATCTTGAGGAATCGTTAGAACGTCATCTTTTGGAGTATCATCCAACACTACATAATCATCTTCTTTCTTCTCATGTAGCTGCAACAGATCTTTGTACAACACTTTCTCATTGAATATGACATCCCTACTTCTTACAATTTTATGATTTTCAAAATCCCAAAGCCTATAACCAAATTCATCAATGACATATCCAAAAAATACACATTTCTTTGACTTACCTTCTAGCTTGGTTCTATTTTCAGAATCTATACGAGCAAATGCTTCATAACCAAAGGTTTTGAGAAAAGAATAACTCACCCTCTTACCAAACCATGCTTCCTCTAGAAGAGCACAACCCAAAGGAGTAGAGGGACCTCTATTAATCAAATATACAATGGTATTGACAACTTCTACCCACATATTTAAGGATAACCCTGCATGCAACCTCATGCTCCTTGCACACTCCATTATAGTCGTGTTCATGCTTTCAGCCACTCCATTTTCTTGTGAAATCCTTGGAAAAAAAATTTGTCTAAAAATATCATTAATGGAGTAGTAATCTTCAAATTCATGATTGCAATACTCGCCACCATTATTAGATCTGAGACATTAGTCTCATTTTCAACCAAGCATTTCCATTTCTTAATAGTTTGAAATACATCAAATTTATGTCTAAGGAAATAAACCCATACTTTTCTAGTTTCAACATCAATAAATCGAACATAATAATGAGAGCCACCAAGGGAAGATACTTGAGTCGATCACCATACATCTGTATGCACAAGCTCTAATCTCTCACTTTTCTTTTCCTTCCCAATCTTCACAAAACTCACTCTCTTTTGTTTTCCATACACACAACTTTCACAGAAATCCATATTGACACATTTTAGATCTAGTAAAACTTTCTTTGAATGAAGTACTTTCATACCTTTCCCATTCATGTGCCCAATTCTATTGTGCTATAGCAGTATATCAGAACCTAGAACATCTATTTGCTCTCCCTACTCAATTGCAGAAATTGTTCCTAAACATTCATTTTTCTCTAAAAGAATCAAAGTAGAAGGAATAATATGACTTGTACAATGATATAAGGTGCCTACTTTCACACCTTTTTCTACTACAAGGGAACCTTTTGAAACCTTCAAATTTTTATCATTAAAAGTAACTACACAACCCTCATCATCGAGTTGCCTTGCTGAAATTAAAATCTTATTCAACCTTGGAACATGTCTTACCTCATTTAGTAGTCAATGATTCCCATTCTGCAACTTAATCTTATCTTTTCCCTTTTCAACAATCTAACAAGGTTCATTATCCCCCAAATAAACAAAAGAAAAATCCCCTTGTACATAATCAATAAAGTAACCTCTATGAGGTGTAGCATGAAATGAAACACAAGAATCTAAAACCCATGAATCATCATTACTTTCTAAAGATAGAAGCAAAGCATCCTCTTTAGATTTGTTACTTACCACATTTGGGACCTTTTTCCCTTCTATTTTATCTCCTTCATTGTTCTTTCGAGTCTAGCAATCTTTCTTCTTATGCCCTAGTTTCCCACAGTACCAAAAATATTTTGGTCCTCTGAATTGAGACCTCTTCCCCTTTGACTTTCCTCTTGATTTCCCATGATTTCTGAAATTATTTCCTCTCAGTCATTCTGCCTTTGTTTTGTGTGTTCAAAGCACTTCCTAGTGTAGATCCACCTGAGGTTCTCCTATGAGTTTTCTCACTCAAAATAGCACCGATCACATCATTATATTTTAGGGTATTAGATCCAAAAATAGAATTACTCACAATCATGACCAAGCCAGACCAACTTTCAAGCAAAGAACACAAAATCAAGAGAGCCCTAATTTCTTCATCAAAATTAATACCCACAGAAAATAACTAACTAGTAACAGTATTAAACTAATTTAAATGATCCACCTTCTGCCATCTTCATATTAAATAAACGTTTCATGAGAAATACCTTATTTGAAGTGAAGGGTTTTTCATACAATTTTGCTAGGGTTTCCATCAACTCTTTTGTCATCTTCACTTTTATAATATTAAATGTCACCGATGCTACCAGGCATAACCAAATGCTTCCAAGTCCCTTTCTTTCTAAAATCTCACATTCCTCATTTGTCATAGTTCCTTGGTTTTTAGTTTTTCCTTCCAATGGCTTCCATAAATCCTTCTAATAGAGATAATCCTTCATTTTCATCTTCCATACCTGAAAGTTCTACCCATTAAACTTGTCAACCCTCAGCTTACCCTCATCTGCCATCGCTCCCACTCAACCATGAGACCTTCCTACAAAAGATCGCTTAAAAAAAATGATGATGGTTTGGGTAAAAAAATGACGATTGTCTTGCTCTGATACCACTTGTTAGGATTAACCTCAAACAAAAATAATAGATACATGCAAATATAAACAATATCAAAAAATAATAAATTGCACAAAAGAGAACACAAGACACCAGGATTTAACGTGGTTCACCCAATCCCTAGGCTACATCCACCAACAATAAGTCTAATATTATTATTATTCATTGATTACAATTCGCAATCCCTTACAACTCAATACCACCGCAAGAAGCTACAATATCACCATTATATTATGAAATCCCTAACCCTAAGCCTTTTAATACAAGCTTTTTACTGCTTACACAATTAGGGCTAGAATATGTTGTCAAATAGGGAAATAGTAGCCGACACCTTTTACAATATAACGTTATTTTTGGCTTTGGGGTGTTGCCCCTAAAAACCCCTATGGGGCATTGCACCTCGACCCCACCCTATACTACGACAGGGAGCACACGTGGTGTGCTAACCCAGGACCCTATAGGGGCGCTAACCCCAAACCCCCATAGAAATAATATGGTGAGAAAACTACACTGAATAAACCTCCAAGTCTGATTAGGCTCAACATCACAACATTTCTGCATACATAGCTTGGTATGAATAGTTTTGATTGAATGCAAGGATAATTGCTTGTGTGAATTCAAGACATGAATGAATAATTTAATTTAGCACAAGTACTATGCAAGTGTGTATGATGCATTTAAAGTAGTTCACATAGTGAACTGATATACATACATACATGCACATATGCATACAATCATCATAATCAGTTATCCTTGAATCTGACCAAAGTTATTATATATGAACAAGAGCACAGAGATCACAAGGGCATAGCATGACAAAGCAATGCAGTGATCACAAGGGAACAGGAACAAAATTCTAGATCTCCAATGATCACCACCAATGTTTAGAGCTCTACACCCTCTTTCACGCGCAGCTCTCCACAATCAATCAAAACAAATGGGAAATGATTAATGTCGTCTTTTCTTTTCTTTTTTCTTATAATCCATAATCTACAATCCACAAGATCTCTCTATATAAATGCATACATACATACATACATAGACAAACATATATGTATGTATGTATGTATGTATGTATATAGATATGTATATACATATACATATGTATATATATAAATGCATACATACATATATATATATCCATATATATACATAAATGCATACATGCATACATACATACATATACATACATATACATACATATATACATATATATGTATACATACACATATACATACATACATATATATGTATACATACACATATACATATATACATACATACATGAAAACAACAATACACTTTCTAAGAGTTTACAATTGTTCAACAAAATTAATGTTTTACATGAAAAAATATTGTTGAAAGAGTAAAGAAATTGCTTCGCATGAGAGATCCGCAAGTGAGGGTGTTGACCAATCTTGAAAACTTGAATGTTGAAATGAAAGCTATCGATAATCAAACACCTATACTAGAGTTACAACACAGTGTGAAGTTAATTTTGATAAGGTAGAGGAAGATATTCAGAAGTTTGATAATCAAAATAGAAGGCACGAGAGAGAAGGGGAAGGAATGGCTTTAGAAAGAGAAGGAGAAGGAGCATCTTTAGAAAGAGACAGCACTGCAAAAACAACAGCTAGACAACATAACTGATATTATGAGAGCCATTGGATAGAATCCAAGAAATTGTTGTGGTAGGTACTATGACATTGAAAACACCAATTAAATTGGTCTAGTTGTTGATTAACTAGGTTGATTACTTCATTATTTATATGATCCAATGGTAATGTTAGTTATTATTTTGACATACATGAAAACATTATTATTATTCATTATTATATATACATAGATACATGAAAACAACAATGCAATTTCTAAGAGTTTACAATTGTTCAACAAAATTAATGTTTTACAAGAAAATGTTGTTGAAATAGTATAGAAATTGCTTGACATGAGAGGTCTACAAGTGAGGGTGTTGAACAATCTTGAGAACTTCAATGCTAAAATGAAAGCTATCAATGATCAAACACCTATGCCAGAGTTGCAGAACAATGTGAAGTTGATTTTAAATAAGGTAGAGGAAGATATTCAAAAGTTTGATAATCAAAATTTAAGCCACAGGAGCGAGGGAGAAGGAGTGGCTTTAGAAAGAGAAGGAGAAGGAGTAGCTTTAGAAAGAGACTGCATGGCAGAAACAACATCTAGAGAACCTTGAGGATATTATGGAAGCCACTGGATAAAATCCAAGAAAGTGTTGTGGTAAGTACTATGACATTGGAATCACTTGCAAGTTTCTTTGAGAATTTATAGTCCAAATATCAAATGCTTATAAGAGTTTTTCAAGCATTGGCACAGTCTCCCTACGACAATCCCAAGTATCAAATACTTATAAGATTATTTCAAGGTTGGGAACCACTTCAACATCCTTTGCATGGTTTAGAGGTAATGTCATTGTGGTAGAGGCTTCTACAAGGGAATGAGCCTTATGATTATGTCATTTACATAGAAGCAGAACTTGCTTCTTCAACTCCTTACACTCAACTCTTCATTGAAGTTATCTTTCCAACAATGAGAATAGTTGCTACAAATTCCTAGGAGCCAAGGGATCCTAAACCTATGCTACATTTTCTGGAGACATGGGAGAATTTATTATCAGCTTCAATACTTCACAACATTCTAGATCATATAGTGATGCCCAAATTAACAGTAGCAATAGATACTTGGGATCGTTGTAGGGAGAGCGTGCCAATACATGCATGGTTACATCCTTGGCTTTCATTTTTGGGTTAGTGTATGAAGCCTTTATATCCAACCATTTTTTATAAATTGGGGAATGTGCTTCATGCTTGGCATTCAAGTGATGCATTTTCTTATGCAATTTTATCACCATGGAAAATTGTATTTGATCCTGCTAGATGGGAATAGTTGATTGCTCATTTTATTGTACCTAATCTAATAACAGTTCTATAGGAATTTGTAATCAACCTAGCTAATCAGTAACTAGACCCAATTTATTGGTTATGGCTAGTTTCTTTCTAAAAATATCTACTATGATATGTTTTTGTAAAATTTCTTGCAAGCTTTGCCCTTTTATTTGGTCTACATTATTTTTGTGGAGGTTCTTGAGGTAAGTCACTTAGTACGGGTTGAGTGAGTCTTACTATTTTATTATTTAGATTCTGGAATATGTATGCAGCTAGATCAATTTTTTTGTTGTGCTAGGATATAATAAACACATTAAAAAGATCTCCAAATATACATGTTTAGAAGGAAATATAAAGAGATACTTGTTTAGAAGGAAAACAAACAAACATTTACATAGCCCTTGAAGAAAATGGTAGAGCTAGGGCATAGAATCATACAAAATCATAGAGCAAGGGCATGACACGACAACGAAATCACAAAGCATGGGCACAAAGATCACAAGGGCACAACACAGCAAAAACATTGCAAAGCAAGGGCATGACAACGAAATTGCATAGCAAGGGCATGGCAACGAAATTGCAAAGCAAGAGCACAGCAACGAAAGGCAGAGATTATAATGACACAACAACCAAATTGCAGAGCAAAAGCACGGCAATGAACTACAAAGATAATAGAAATGAAATTACAGAGAAAGGGGATGAGAACAAAATGTAGACATCACAGCAATGAAATGAACCAATCATAAGGGCACAGCAATGTTCACATCTCTCTCACCTCATTCAGAGCTTTCAACCCTCTTTCTCGTGCAACTCTCCACAATCAAAATAAATGGGAAATGATTTATCTCATGTTTTCTTTGTTTTGTTTATACTCATGGGGGTGTCACAATTATGATGCAAGCATCAGTATGGCGACGATGTTGGGGACAATTGCAAAAAAGACCATGAAAATCAAAACAAATTACACTATCGTTGCAATTTGACCCCAAATGTTGTAGTGTGATGATATGATTGGTGTATTTCTAAGTGAGGATACCATAGGAAAACCTCTAGTGGATCTGCATCAAGAAGTGTTTTGAACACACAAAGTAGAGGCAAAATAAATGAGAGGGAAAGTAATTATGGAAATCATCTGAGATCAAGAGAAAAATCAAAAGGAAAGAGGTCTCAATCTAGAGGACCAAGAGAACCAAGAGATTTCTAATACTATGCAAAACCAAGGCATAAGAAGAAAGATTGTTGGACTCAAAAGAACAATCAAAGAGACAAAAAGAAAAGAAAAAAGGAAACAAGGAGGAAAATGTGGTGAAGTAACAAATTTGAAGAGGATGTCTTGCATCTTTCTTTAGAAAGTGTTAATGATTCATAGGTTTTAGATTTAGGGGCTTCATTTCATGCTACTCCCCAATAAGGTTATTTTCTTGATTATGTCCAAGGGGATTTTGGCCTTGTTTATTTGGGGGATAATGAACTTTGTGAGATTGTTGGAAAGGGAAAAATTAAGATTAAGTTGCAGAATAGGAATCATTGGCTACTACAAGAGGTAAGACTTGTTCCAAGGTTGAGTAGGAATTTAATTTCAACAGGCAAACTAGGTGATGATGGTTACACAATTAATTTTAACAATAGAAATTGGAATATTTCAAAAGGTTCCTTAGTAGTAGAAAAAGGTGTAAAAGTAGGCACCTTATATCTTTGTACAGGTCATATTGTTCCTTTTACTTTAATTGTTTCAGAGAAAAAAGAATGTTCTGGAACAGTTGTTGTAGTTGAGCAAGGAAAACAAGCAGTTGTTATAGATTCTGAAACAACACTATAGTACAATAGACTTGGGCACATGAATGAGAAAGGTATGAAATTACTTCATTCAAATAAAGTTTTACCAAGTCTGAAATGTGTCAATATGGATTTCTGTGAAAGTTGTCTGTATGAAAAACAAAAGAGAGTTTTGTGAAGAGCAGAAAGGAAAAGAAAAATGAGAAATTAGAGCTTGTGCATACAGATGTATGGGTACCAACTTATGTATCTTCCCTTGGTGGCTCTCATTATTATGTTACATTCATTGATGATGCAACTAAAAAAGTATGGGTTTATTTCCTTAGACATAAATCTGATGTATTTATAACTTTTTAAAAATGGAAACACTTGGTTGAAAATGAAACTAGTAAAGATTAAAATGTTTTGGGACTGATAATGGTGGTGAGTATCGCAACAATGAATTTGAAGATTATTGTTCCACTAATAGTATTTTCTCCTATTGTTAAAATAACTTCTATTCACATTGTTTTAAGTATTATGGCTACTCAAGATTCTCATTTGGAGTAGCTTGATGTTAAAATAGATTTTCTTTATGGTGATTCGGATGAAGAGATATATATGACACAACCATGGGGATTTTAGGTCAAAGGTAAGGAAAATTTAGTGTGTAGATTGAGGAACAGTTTATATGGCTTGAAGCAAGCACCTCAACAATGATAGTTTAAATTTAACAATTTTATGCATGAGCATGGATATACTAGGTGTCATTCATATCATTGTGTTTATTTTAATAGGTTGGATGATGAGAGCTATATTATTTTATGTTTATATGTTGATGATATGTTTGTAGTTGGGTCTAAAATGGATCACATTAAGGGGTTAAAACAAAAGTTACCACATTCATTTGCTATGAAGGATTTGGAGGCAGCAAAGAAAATCCTTGGTATGAAAATTTGTAGAGATAAGAACATAAAATTGATATTATCTCAGGTTGATTAAATTAAGGTGTTGCAATGTTTCTCTATGGAGAATACCAAAGTTGTTAGCACACCTTTGCTTGGCAATTTTAAAGTGAATATGGAGATGTGTCCAAAGACGCAAGAAGAGATAGATAAGATGTCCAAGGTACCCTATGGTTCAGTTGTAGGGAGCTTAATGTATGACATGATATGTACTAGGCTAGATATTGTATATGTAGTGGGCTTTGTTAGCAAGTATATGAGTCATCCTAGGATTGAGCATTAGAATGTAGTCAAATGGATTCTTAGATATTTTAGACGAACATCTTGTAAATGTTTACATTTTGGGGGCTCTACTACTGATTTACAATGCTATGTTGACTTAGATTTGGTAGAGGCTCTTGATACCAAGCAGAGTACTATAGGTTATGTATTTACTATTGGTGGGACAGCAGTGAGTTGGTTTTCTCAGTTATAGAAGGTGAATGCCTTATCCACTATAGAGGTAGAGTATTTTTCTACTAGAGAGGAACCTAAGGAGATGATATGGTTTCAATTCTTTATGGAAGAATTTGGATATCCATAGAGGGATAATTATTTGTATACAAATAGTCAAAGTGTCATTCATCTTGCCAAGAATTCTACTCTACATTCCAATACAAAACACCTATAGTTGTAGTATCATTTCATTTGGTTAGTTTTGAATGATGGACAGTTAAAGCTAGATAAGATACATACAGATGATAATCCAACAGATATATTTACCAAGGTTGTGACAAGGGATAAGTTGAACTCCTCTTTAGCTTTAGTTGGTCTTCTAAACCAATAAAAATAAATATATAGTTGAGCCCAAAGTGGTTTGATCTAGTTGGAGCCTTATGGAGTAGTAGTATTTCTATAGGATCAGTTTGCAATTGGGAGATTGATGTCTAGTGTCAAGTCTGATCAATCTCTAAGTGAGAGATTGATGTCTAGTGTGGAGCTTGATCAGTCCCCAAGTGGGAGATTGTTGATATATGGTGACTGATTAGGAAAGTACTATACATTTTTCAAAGATTTTTGAGTTGACTCGTCAACCATTTCCCTAAGTTGACTCATGGGTTTTTTAGATTAACTTGTCAAAGTTATCTAGCCCTAATTTTGTAAGTGGACAAATCTTGTATAAAATGGCTTAGGTTTGGGATTTTATGAGATGTGATGAGATAGTAGCTTCTTGTGGTGGTATTAAGTTGTAAGGGATCACGGATTTTAATCATGTTGTAATCATTGTATAATAAAAATATTGGATTCATCGTTTGGTGGACGTAGCCTAAGGATTGGGTTAACCACGTTAAATCTTTGTGTCTTGTGTTCTCTTCTATGTGCATTTTTATTTTCTGATATTGGCTATATTTGCATGTAATTGTTATTTATGTCTCATTATTCCTAACAAGAGACCAATCCAACGTAACTCAAATGGTTTGATCATTTGACAGTACTCCCCAATATGTAGCCTAAGTCTGCTCCATAGATTTTATATTTGCCTCTAGTGGTCTATTTATTATTAGACTTATTGATTTTTTATTTTTTCTCATTGATGATAGTTGTTTATATGTTGGTTATTGTGCTTTTGACTCTTGGAATTTGGTTTGAAAGTGGATATTCTTTTAGTGATTATATCTTCTTTGTGTTGACACTTAATTTTTTTTTTGGTATGTGATGTTGGTATTAGTTGATTATCTTTTTGAATTTGATTATCTTTATTTATCAATAGTTGTGTTATCTCTAAGTTAGATTGGGCTATCAAGATTCCTTGACTAGGATTTGTTTTTATGGTTTTATTATTTGTGTGTGGATGTTCATTATCTTTCCTGCATAGTAGGAGTGGTGTCTAACTAGGTTACCACAAGATCGGTAGGTATTGACTTCTTACCATTTGGGCTCCCCACAAATTGGCAGATTGGATGTTCATTGATGTAGTTGTACCATTATCATTTGTGTTCTTTTCTTCAAGACTTATATTCATTTGATGTACTTGTATTCATTATTGCATAACCTACGACATGTGTAGTGGATGTTATTATCTAGATGTGCTTTATCATATGAGTTGTTCTTATGTATTTGCTTATGAGATTATGCATTTGTTTCTAATTTTTTATTATGGACATTATACTTAAGACTTAAATTAATTAATAAAACTTGTTAAACATTACTCAACAGGAATCTTTATTTGTATTGTATATATAATTAATGTGTATGTATATATTGCTTCCACATTGTTACTTTGATGTTGTATCAACCCTTTTTTTTTAAATAGTTAAGTGAACTTTGTAACATATTAAGTTTCTTTCTTTTGGGTTCCTAAATAGGGTGTCACACTCCTTGTGGACTTCTTGGTGGAGTTCCTCCTTGGTCACTTGGTTGATCCTCTTGATCTTCTAACATTTTTTTCTTCTTCATCATAAGGTATTGTTGCAGCATCTATAACTTTTGTGTCTATATTTCCATCCCAAGATTCCTCCTCTTTAATCCCTACTCACAATGACTTTCTTGGTTATAGGATTAAAAACCTATATGCCTTAGATTTCTCATCATAGCCAATAAAAATGTATTTTTAACTCTTATCATCCAATTTAATTTTTCTTTCTTTAGGAACATGTGCATATGCAATACAACCAAATACTTTGAAATGAGAAACACTATTAATCTTACCACTCCAAGATTATTGTGGAATCATGTCCCTCACAATCTTTATTGGACTCTCATTCAAGATATAAATTGTTGAAGGAACTACTTCATCTGAACACTCATTAGGTAGGTCTTTACCTTTTAGCATGCTCCTTTCCATTGCCATTATTATTCTATTATTTCCTTCTGTAACGTCATTTTGTTGAGGTGTGTAACTGGTAGTAAACTGCTTTATGATTCCATGATACCTACAATAATCTAAAAACTCATTTGACTTATACTCTGCTCCTCTTGTAGATCTCAATACCTTGATGGATAAACTACTTTGTTTCTCAACCAATGTCTTGAATTCTTTAAATTTTCCAATACTTTAGATTTGTATTTAAGAAAATAAACTCATGTCTTTCTACTGAAATCATCAATAAATGTTAGAAAATAAGTGCTCCATCTAATGATGGTGTTTGTATTGGACTGCATAAATCTAAATGCACAATTTCTAAAGGTGACATTGCTCTATATGGCATTCCTTTTAGACATCTTTATCTACGATATTTAGCGAAAATATAATTTTCACATGAACCCAATGATGTTTCAATAAAGGGTAAGCCTCTTACCATTTCCTTTTTTTACAATAAAGATAATCCTTTGAAATTTAGACAACCATACTTCAAATCTTATATCCATGACTGATCTTGACTTGTTGCCTTGAAACTTTATTTAATGTCTTCAACCATATTGCTCTTCACTCGAAGCGAAATATATATATATATATAATTTGTCATTTCTACCCTTGCAATTATCAAGTTACAAGGAGGCATATCAATTATAGTGCACACATTCTTCTCAAAAGTAACTTTATAACCTTTTTTTATTAAATTGCCCCACACTTATAAGATTATGCTTTAAACCAAGTACAAAGTAAACATCTGAAACAAATTTCCTACCATGCTTTGTTATCACATTGATTGTACCTTTTCCACTTACTTCCACTATTTCATTGTTTCCTAACTTCACTTTTGATTTGACTGAGCTATCCAAACTTTCAAAAAATTGTTTATTTCTTAACATATGATTGTTGCAACGACTATATAGAAATCAAAAATCACTTGAGCTCTGTTGAGCTACATTGTAGGTAATGAACAATGTCTCATAAATACTCTCAAAAAAACTTACATTTTTCTTTCTCATATCTGTTTGTTTCTTTCAACACTAATTTGCAAAATGGCCAAACTTATTGCAGTAATAACATTGAACATTTGATTTATTGTGCATTTATGATGTTTGGTTGCTATTACATCCCCTTGAGTTAAAGTGTTGATTTCTCCTTCCTCTTAGATTTGGACTCTTTTCTTCTTCTTTTTGTAAATTATTTCTTCCTCTTCCTTTTCCTCTAAATTGTAGAATTCCTCTTCTTTTTCCTTTGTCAAATATAATTTGTGTTTTGAATGCATTCTCTAGTAAGTACTATTATTGTTGTTCAACCTGACTTCATGATTATATAAAGACCCAAACAACTCATCTATAGATAATGTTGTCAAATCCTTAGATTATTCAATTGCAACCACAATATTATCAAACTTAACAGGAAAACTTCTTAAGATCTTTTCTACAACCTTTTAATCAATTAGCTCATGATTATTCATTCTTATTTGATTAATCACATTCATGACATGATTTGAAAATCACTCTAAAGAGTCAGAATCCTACATTTGTAAATTCTCAAATTCTCTTCTAAGTGCTTGTAATTTAACAACCTTTACCTTACTCGTACCTTGATATGTAGTCTCAAAAATGTCACATGCTTGCCTAGTTGTAATAGTTGGCTTAATTTTTCATACAACTGAATCATATAATGTTTGTCTAATAATCTACAAAGCTCTTTTATTCTTCTGTCTAATTTCATCAAGCTTTTTCTTTTAATTAGCATTCAAAGTAGACTAATATATAGGTTTAGTATAACCATTTAAACCTATATCTGATAACTTATATGAATCAAAATCAACTTCATTCTAAAAGCCCAATTGTCATAATTCTTGCTATAAAATATTGAAATTGAAGGTTAAAACCCCTAAAAGCCATGCTTGAAAAAAAAATTTAAAACTACACAGAAATCCACGAAACCCTAAATAGGGCAACAAAAAACTTATAGATCTGTATAATTCCCTCGTAATGAAGCTATTAAAGGATCTATGTGATTCCTTGATCTTTATGTCTTCAACAATCTGTACTTCAAACACTTTGGCAACTTCCTTTGATCTGCTTATCTGTTGTAATGTTTCTACAAACAATGATCTTTGAATCTATAATGCCTACCCCTAGTTTTCTTTTCATGTTGTATTACAACTCTTTTAAGCCTATTTTATGATTGTGGTACTTAGTTACCAATTTGATTTAGATGTTATTTCACACTCAGTTGATATATTTGATGAGCTACTTGATACTCAGTTAATTTATGTGTACATGATTATTCTTTCGATGATGGTACATGTATGTTTATATAGTGATTTTAGTTATTTCATGATGATAGTTAGATGGATGATTTTATGCAGTTTATATAGATACTTACCTCACACTTGCATGTGTATGGTGTACTTGTATGTTTTCTTTATGTATGATGTTTCTGATGTGGTTGAGGGAAGGAGTCGTAGTCACCTGCTAGTCGAGATCTACACAATGCACCACTCCCCACCATTACCTATTTAGTTTAGATTATATGTATATGTACATGCTCAAATTTTATGCAGATTGTAGGTATCAGGCATAGACTTTCATGAATTTCTAGGATAAGTGTGCCCTATTGCAGTATCTCAATCATAAAAGAGGGGAGATAGTTCTTGAGTCTAAATCCTCACCCTAAGCCAATTGTCCTAGAAAGTAGGACAAGTATTTGAGTTATTTACCCTTCTGAATTCGTCAAGTGACATGAATTTGTGATTTTGACCCTTGAGTTTGATTTAATACTCTGTCCTTTATAATGGGTTTTCTTATTTAATTTTGTGGGTTTGTTGTGATTTTCAATTATAATTAAATCAAATTAAAAGAGAATTAAATGATTTAATTTAATGAAAATTTTATAAAGACAAATCAATATTTAATTATAATTAATTAATTGATAAATTAATTAAATAAAAGAATTAAATCTAAGATTTAATTAAAGTTTAATTTTGGCGTAATAATATTTTTTTAATTTAATAATAATATATTTAGGAGTTTCATTTTTTATAATAAACTGTAAATATTATTCTTGGTTAAATTAATAAATATTTTATTAAAGATGGCTTATGATTTAATAAAAGAGAGAAAGAATTAATTTAACAAAATTTATTTTAATTAAAATGTAAAAGTTCACACATGAAATTAAAATAAAATAAAATAACAAAAGAAAAGGTTTCACGTGATCGCAAAACCAAAACCCTAAAGGGAGAAAGCTCTTTATTAAGAAATTAGAGGTCATTTCTCCACACACGGGTTTAAAGGAGCCAATTTCTAGGAAGAGAGTTTTCGAAAGAAAGGGAATTTGCTTGCTAGTTTTGAGCATCTGATCGTTTAGCATCAAATCCAGGAAGGATCTTGTTGAGTTTTGCACAGTAATTTTTCTTTGAAATCTCTATCTTCTCTATGTTTGTTGTGGATCTGTATTTAGAATTTAATTTGGGTTGAAACCCTTGTTTATGAATCTATTGTTTTTTGTTTCGAAAACATTTGTAAATGAATTGAAGATTGTAAACCATTGTTTGGTAAATTTTAGATATTTGTAATTTGATTGACTTAAGTCAAGATGGGGGGTTGGAAAAGAAAATCAAAATTTTATATAATAAATTTGATCAATTGTTTGTAGTTTTCCTAACATGTATATATATATTTATTTATTTATTTATTTATTTATTTATTTTTATTTTTATTTTTTATTTTTTTAACAATAGTAATATATTATAAAAATTTATGTAATATTGTGAGGGACATTGATTATTTGTGTTTATTAAAAAAAATTATAAAATGTTTGAAGGTGGGCAAGGACCATCAAATCCTCACCCCCTTGCGGCTGCTTAAAGCAGGTTGCACGGCAGCCTGCTACTGTTGTAGCAGTAGGTACTGTCGTAAGGCAGTACATTGTTGTTGTTGCAGCAGCAGCTATCGTGTTGTATGTAGTGGGTCGGCGTGCCTTAATAGCATGGGGTTATATATATATATAAATAAATGAATAGATGTTTTTCAATTGTAACTAAGAATAATGTTCATGAAGAATGTTAATTTAGAAATGATTCAATTTTTTTTATGAAATATTTCTATACAAAAGAAATCTTATTATATTTGTGAATTTGGGAAAACTCGGTCAGATAAGACACTTGAGGAAAATAGAACCATAACCCTATTTGTAAACTGAACATTTGTGTTTTTTTAACCAAATGAACTATGAAAACACTTGTTAAATTTCTTGATGTGATGTATGGTTTTCTGATGTGTTCTTCGGGTTTGACATAGTACGTTGATCAGTCAAGATGTTTACCAGAGGCTTGGGGGATTTTTGTTCTGTGGTGATGTATATTTTGGTCACGATCTTTTATACCTAGCCATGGTGATGTATTCACATATTTCTATGATGAGTTTTGATCAGATGTTTGTTAGTGCTTTCTAGTTGTGTAGAACTGAGCTGAATGGTGTGATTTTTCCATTGTGACCTTGAGTTTTTTATGGGTTATCTTCTAGTGCTTTCCAGTTGCTTATATAGGACTGAGGTGATTAGTGTGATTTGTCTTTAGGTGCTTTCTAGTTGCTTGTAAAGGACTGAGGTGAAAAGTGTGATTTTATGAGTTGTATTTTTCATGAGCTTAGGGTAGGTAATCTATGTGTACGTTGGGAAGTGGCTTGCAATGGAGGTCGTAGCCCTAAAGAGGTTGCCTAGGTAACCCATTGTAAGTTGTTTTAATAAGTGATAAAATTTCATTAAATAAGATTAAATGAATTAATAAGAGTCAATGTTTTTTCTTGCCCATGCCTTAAGTGCTAGTACACGCTAGGATGGGAGAAGAGAAGATGCTTGGTTGCGACCTTGCCTCGTTAGTATGCCTTGTCTGTCTGTATCGAGACATTAGTGGGTGAGAGTCTAGAGAGGCTATTAGGGTAACCTTAGAGTTGGCTCATACGATGACACTTGCACACTTACATACTAGATTTCCTACATGTCGTTGTTGCCTCTGGGTTTAGAGGTTACTTGTGTCTCGGTACCCTTGAGATAGATTCCATTAGGTTTTCCTTGACCTAGATTTTGGTTATGACTGTTGGATTTGATATATGTATGAGACTTAAGATTATCTCCTCAGCACAATGGGAGTGGGCCATTTAGGTTCTACGAGATCGAGTGGTGATGTTTCTTATACCATTGAGATCTGACAGTTGGATGTCGTTGTTGGATGTGCTTGAGCAGTTGTTCTTTTCTTTATGATCTTGTATTTTCTATTGGATAGTTATATTCTATTGTATTGTATTTTATTATCAAAGTAATTATGAGATGATGTATTTTATTCTTGATGTATATTCTTTAAGCTTTTCATACCCCGTGACTTGTACAGCTGATGATTATGCATTTTTATTATTGCCAAGTGGCATCTTATATAATCGTATATTATTTAAGTGGATTTGTACTTGTAGTTATTCTATGATGTGGAATTGTTAAGTATCGGATTTAGTATTAATAAAACTTATATATATGTGTGATTCAACGTCATGGGACCCTTAAGAGATGTAATATGTTTATGATGGTTGTATGTATGTGAGTTATTATTTCCGCTATGTTATCTATTGATGTTATTATTATCTTTCAAAAAAAAATGTTTGGCAAACTTAGTGAAACTTTAGATTAATTTCTTTTGGGTTCCCTAGCAGGGCATTACAGAATCCTTATGCATTGACCGTTGATCTTTGATTTTGTCTAGGCTTTTATACCGCTTTGATGGGTGGGCAGAAGGACGAGAAAAACAAAACAATACAATGAGTTGTAGCACAATAGAAATTAATTTTCTTATTTCATTGTCCAAAAGTTACTTACAAATGTCTTTTATAGGCAATATTAAAAATCTAAAAAAAATCCTTTTCCAACCAACAAGAAACAAAACACCCTAAATCTAGACACTTCTATGATAGCCTACATACGAGAGAGTTTAACCTAATATTCTAGAAACATCGAAATGGAAAATGTATTAATCATAAAAATATATTAATTCTAGAGTTCAACATGGTAGAAATTAATATTTATAAGACCCTAACCAAATTCGTATCTTTCCACCTTTTTAATCGCCTATTTAAGAGAACTAAACACAGCTCATTTCTCATCAAATCAAAGAAGATTGATCTCTCCTAGCAAAAGGATCCTCTTCGAAAGGCAAATCTTTAACACCTAGAGGTAGCGATTTCATCTTGACAACAATCAGAGCATCTTGGGCAACAAGTTTTGGAATAAGGAGGGTAGAATTCTCATTGATTTTCTTCAAATGAAAGATGAAATGTTGGAGAAAAGGCCAAATCTGGGCAGATTCTATAAACATCAAGCCTTATTAAATCCAAAACTTGGAGAAAATCCATGATCAAAGTTGCACTTTGCCTACTTTCTTTAATACAACCAAAAAGTTGAATCTAAATGTATTTGTATATCATGCAAACTTTCAAATATCCTTCATTTCATCATTTATAATTCAAATTGACGATGAAGTTCAAGAAACAAAAGAACGAGAAAGAACAGAAAAATTAGAATTTACAAGTGGAAGAAATTGTCAAAACTTGAATTTCCTTCAAAAATCCAAGTTCTTGACAAATCCAACTAAATGAAGAATTCATCAGTTCATGGGGATCAAGGTCAATGCACCAAAAGAGACGTGTTTGCAAGTACTATCAAGTTCAAATCATGGCAATGAGAAAAATTTCAAGAACAAAGATGGAAAAAAATCTGAGAAGATGAAGCAATTTGGGAATATGCCATCACAATTGAAGACTTGAAATATTGAGTATCGAGAGATGTTTTTTCATCACTAAAGTATTGATCTAGTCTACAAGATAAGCATGTTGAAGTGGAAACCCCTTGTCCTCTACCAATCAGAAAGTTTCAGTTACATGTACTCAAACTCATTTAACCATATTATGCCAAGTGTACAATTTCTTCGCTAGCTCTCAAAAGAATTGGAATTTTCCTATTGGCACAAGGTGGTGCCTTCATGTAATTGTATTATGGTGTGGCAACCCTAAATAGGGCTTATATTGGGTAATTCTTGGCCCTTGATCTTAAATTAATCTTAGCCATTTGTTGTAATTGAACAACTATAAAAGGTTATAGCCTTCTTAGTTGTAGAAGGGTTAGATATTGGATTCATTAAAGAAGAGATTAAATTAAATTAGTTAAGGAGAAACTTGTTTAAATTATTTTCATAATGCTATCAAAGTAATTGCTGATTTATTGTGGGTCTCTATGGTGGATTAGTTGTTGCTTTGGAGTATAGTGTGGTCTCTTCAATCCCTCGCTTAAAATATAGTACAATCAACATTTAGTTGAATGAAGGATATTTTCGATGTTTCTTTAGTGAACTCACTTCGACCAAATCACTAGCTCCTTGTTGATTGCACGTTTTCCTTGCATGGTCAAATGGCATTTATATGAACTTGACTTTTAGTATTGCTTGCACATTGGTATGCATCAATGGATGGTGTTGATAGAATGGTGGTAGTTTAAACATCTCTCTCTCTCTCTCTCTCTCTCTCTCTCTCTCTCTCACACACACACACACACACACAACTATTTTCCAAGTTTTTCCTATCCTTTTGGGATAGCTATAAGAAAGAATTAACGCTGCACTTTCCACCTTCCTCCTTCAGAAAGCATTTAGGAATGATGAAAGAAGGCTTCTAGCATAATTTACATATGTTTTGGCAAAGACAAACAAAATGACAATCATGACAAACACATTCAATTGAGGTCATTTTCTTTCAACTGTTTTATGCTAGTAGAGGGAATAGTGTGGGGTATCATGATCAACAAATGCAAAATCCCAAATGAACTTCACAAGTATGATTTTGAAGAGATATTCCTTTATTGTGTTTGAGGTTACATATATCATGATAAGATCATTAAGGAAGAAATAGCACTATGAAGAACAAGATTGGTGAATATTATTACCAAAGACAATTTTAAAAAAACATTATTTTAGGCAAATAACAAATGTTCTAGAAAGGTCATTGCATCTACTTTGAAGAATCGAGTCAAGTTGAAGGACTATCATGATCTTACCTACCCTTCTTAATCTTTGGAGCATTCATATGCATTATCACTTGCGATGGATAAAGTTTGCAAAATGGATTGTGATGATGTCAAATATGTCAAGGATGGTATTGTACATCTTGTTACAAGCTAGAGTTGCCATTGCACCAAAAGATCGACCTATCAATGCCTGATAAAACCACTAGAGTTATAATACACAGGAGGCGATTAAGCCATGTCACGAATCCCAAAGAAGAACGTTGGTAGTTAGTGCAACAATCCCCCCCTCAGCGTTACCCAAGGAGATTCGAACCTGTGACCAAGCTCTAATACCACTTGTTATAAGCTAAAGTTGTCGTTACACCAAAAGATCGGCTTATCAATGCTTGATACAACCACTAGACTTATAAAACACAGGAAGTGGTTAAGCCATGTCACGAATCCCAAAGGAGAACGTTGGCAGTTAGTCCAACACATCTCTATGGATATGCAAGCAAAGTTGCAAACTTCAAAATAATCCAGGAAACTTGTTTTGACCAAATCGACTTGTGCAAGCAACAGAGGGGTAACCCTTGCAAATTCACTCAATTTTGCAACAAACCAAAGATCACAGTAGTTTACAGTACAACAGTTTGGCCACTCTAAGGACATCATACATAAAAATTGGGCAGCAAACATCACAAAGAAGTCGATGGGCTTAATAGAAGCCTCTTGCATAGATGAATTTCAATCATACACATCAATTATTTGCAAATAAAACTATAATGCAATACATGCACACCCATACTGATATTAATACACATGAATGCTGGAAACTAATTGCCATTGGACATGCTTAAGTGGTATGGTAGTCATTTTCTACAATAACTTGATTTCAAGGGCCCACAAGAAATTAAAGATACCAAAAATTGATGTCACTTAACTGTTTTGATTCCAATAATCCAAGAGTTTAAGACACTCCTAAATGCCATTCATGTTTTATATGTTCATTTCAAGCTATTGATATGTGATTCTTAAATAAAGTTAAGTTTCTATTAATTTGATTGTGTCCGTAAAATTAGAGAAAATAATCTCCAAACCATGCATGCAGATGCTAGTTGCAATAAGACACCTATAGCAGGTGTGTGTGTGTGTGTATAATTGTTTCTCCCATTTGAGGGTATCCATGTTATGAAAAAGGAATGAATGCATGCAGAGAAGAGAACCATTAACTTTTATTTATAGAATGGGGTATATATAAAAAGATAATATTGACAATTGCCCTGAATTGTCAAAGTTGACCATTATGACTTATAGCTAAGAAATCTGCAGTAAAGGGGTTATACAAACAGTGATAACAGCTACTATTAGATCTTGCTATAGTTTTCTTCTGATCACACCATAGATTTTCATTAGGGGTGCTTACAGTTGCACAACTTACAAAAAAATAACTTCTGTACAGTGTTCTTATGATTTGATGGTATGATTTCCACAAACCTTCAACGGATGGCTATTCAATCTACAAATATGACTACCACAAACCTTCATTGGATGCTTTCAGTTTACACATTCTATGTATACAATAACTTCGAAGCTTCCATAGATCTATAATGCAAAACACACATAACAACCTAAGGCCCTTGACCAAAACATATACAAGAGTTACTAAAGAAATGATCTGATGTATCCCCAGGAACCAACCAACAAAATACTCATCACCGAAGCATGGAATTGCTGATTGTATGCATCTGCATTAACTAATTTTGCAAGGATTGTGTTTGTACTGTCAGAGTGATCAAACTTACACCTATCCATCTGGTGACAGAAGATTCAAACTTCATGCCTGGATGTCCACAGAAATTAAATATATCATTCTCCAAGTTAATTGATAATGTACATTTTCTTTGCCGACTCTAACAATATAATTTATGGAAATATTGAAAGTTGAAAATCAACTTACATCTCATCCCATTTTAAGGCAAACAAATATTGAAAATTTGTGGGCTATTGTTTGACGTTCAATTACATATATGAATTGCTAAGAATTGACCTTCATCAAGCCTGTGGAAAAGAGAGTGAATTGATAATCTCCTAAATCATTATCATTACAATGTCATATTTGCAGGAGGAAAGTTTGCTCTCATCATTCTATGAGTCCATTTTGACCCTCTGATTGGAACAAGCGACTGAAACATGAAAGGCATCCTCGGGATTTGTTTACTGATTTTCCATTGCCATCTTCACTTTGGTCCTCCTGCTTCGCCATTAGGGAACTTGTCCCTGGAGATTCTGGCGGCAGAATGCTGTTCTTTGAAGCACTAACTAGTGGTGGAGGCATCTTTTCAGGACCCGAAAGGGATGAAAGATACAAACTAAGCCTACGTACTATATGGGTGAAGTTGGGACGGATATTTGGATCTTCTGCCCAGCAGGCTTCCAAGATTGAAGCCAACTCTTCTGGAAGATCATCTGAACTCGGTCTCACATTCTGAAAAAATTATATTTTCTCAGCTTTTGTAAATCTCATATCATCTAAGCAACATCAGCCCACATTAGAGAGACAAAAGAAGACGATTAATAAATAGTAAAACCAAAATCAAATACCTTAAAAGCAGCAGCATATGCTGCTTGGAGATTTGACATCCCTTCAAATGGCATGCGATTTCTCAAAAGCTCCCACAAAACTATTGCAAAACTATATGCATCTACCTTGTGGTTGTAATGTTTTTTTTCTCCATGTCTTAATGTTACAGTACTGTACAACTGCACAATTTAAATAAACTAAATAATTTTGTCTTTCAGATTATTAAATCGACCAGTTAAATGTTCAGAAACAAATATGAAAAAACAATAAGGACCTCAGGAGCCATCCATCGGTAAGTGCCAGTTTCTGCAGTCATCATTTCTGTTAGTGTCTCTTCTCTTGCCAGCCCAAAATCTACAAGCTTTACTCTTTTAAGGTCAGCTGTCAACAGAAAATTATCTGTAAAGAATAGGCAGTTTCAGTCAGCATACTAAGCATGAACTCTTATAAGTCTGTCTCAAATATGTCTACCGGATGGCATAAGCCACTGGAAGCTGAGAAGATCATTAGGTATATCCAAGACATTATAATTGAATCAGATTTCACGGATAGATAGAGATCATCAGAAAAGACAAATGGTATACAATAAAGCAAACATCTTTTGAAACCTTCAAAAAAATCACTCCAACAGACTTGAACTGATATAGATGCACAAATACTCTACGTGACTATGAAGTTTGTTCAATAAGCAATTTGCTATAGTGAATGCCAAATTTAAGTTTTTTGTTTCACTGGGATTTTCCATAATGTGAATATTTCTAAAACTCGAAACAATCACCAGGATGCTTACAGTTTTTTCACAAGTAGCCATTTCTCTAAGAAACTTGGCTCAAGTACATCAGTAATTAATCACAAGCCAGGGTACCCATAAAGCACACAAGCAACTCCAAGTTTTTGTTAGTGGAGAAAAGGAAATTTTCATCCATTAGCCTCTTTCCCAATTGGCAAGGCTGTTGATGTGTGTTTTATGACCCACCAAACAGTAGAACAAAATACCAAAATATCTTATCCTCTCTTGAATAAAGTCTCGTGTATGCTAAGATTGCTAAAAGATCATATGATGACTACAAGGTTCCTTTAATGCCAGGTCTTGACTGTGGATAAGATCGGTGGTTGATGTGATTTGCTAATGATCACAAGGGGCCTTACGTGTTTATTCAAATTCATTTCAAGCCATACTGGATGTGGGAACTATCTTAAGGTTTTGCAATGAAGTACTTTTGGAGTTTTCACAAAATATGCAGAATTTAAATAGGATAGGGTTCAGGAATTCTATTCTAATCCTAAGGGTAGCGATGACAATAAATAGTACTCTAGTGGACAAATTCCTCAAATTACCAAGCTCCACTTCGCCAAGTTATACTACAACTACGCGTGAACTGGTGCAATCTTCAAAGGTTATGCCAAAGATTTTTATACCACCGCATACGCCATCATAAAGAACAATGTATACGATTGATAGAAGTTAAGCATATGCATGAAAGGGGTTTAGGCTAACTTTGCACAACGGGTTAGAATCACTAAAACGTCAAAAGTATGAACCAGAGGAAATCTCAATACACCATCATATTCTTCATTGTAATCACCACACATTAACTAGGCTAAACTTAATCTAATTGAAGGAATTTAAGAGAACAAGCAAGCACGAAGACACATCAAGTATTCACCAAGCTCCAATGAAAACATTATTATCTCAGTAGCTCATAGCAACAATCTCAAAAAATCCCCCCCTTTACAAATGAGAGGTGAGGCTTTTATATAGGTCCTCGATTAGAATAGGTGGCTCAAATGATCACAATAACCGATGGCCAAGATCGTGCCACATCAGCCCTAATTAGGGTTAGGGCAAAGAAAAGGAATCTACATTAATGCAATAAGAAATCCACTACCATAGTGGGTAATGAATTCCCACTATGCATGCTTGCACAGAAAGAGAGTGGGGTGCAATAAATATCCACTATGCATGTCCATTACTCGATAAATGCTCAGTCTTCCTTGAATAAATTATTCTTGATTCCATTCTCTGAATGCAAATTAGTTTGACTTGCAGACCTTAGTTCTTCATCAAAGATAATTGGATGTCATGAAATGATGATGGAGGCCATGTAAGCTCGACTCTTTTCCAACTACATAATTTTAAGTAAGATCCAACTTTGATTGACTTTTCTGAAAAATCTCTCGAACATTCTTGTCTTCCATGTACTTGCTTGGAAATTTATCTCCCTAGAATGGATTGGAATCCCTTGCTGATGATTACGTTACTCTAGAATTTCTTCATATTGAACTTCCTTTGCCATGTTCTTATATTCTTGGATTTGAACTTTGATCTTTGAACCTTGAATGTCTAGGGACCAGATCACTTAGTACTTTGATCTTGGTACTAGAATTTTAGATTTGAGCGTCTTTCTTGAATTTCTAGAACTTGAGCCTTTCTCCTCCTTTCTCTTCAAATGCTTTAAATTCACTGTTACGTCTTTTCTTACATTTTTGAAGAATTACCCTTTTTGTTTATCATCATCAATCATTTTTCCAGTCTTGGGAGCACACTTGAAGAGGGTGAATTTTGAGATCTAGAGGAGAAATTTCCAACACTTAGTCCTTTTTCATTTTTCATGAAGGAGAAATTTCAAACAATTTCCACTCTCAGAGCCACATGGACAACACTTTCCAAATTTAGCCAATTTTACCAATTCTCATTTGAAAAAGGGGACCTTAAAGACCGAGCCCAATACTACCAAGGACTAAAGCCAAAAGGGCAAGACCGAGAGACAGAAGGGGGGCCCCATTTGCAATGGGGCGATGGTGTGAAAACCCCACAACAAAGGCTTTAGGAGAATGTATGCACTTGAAGCCTTCCTCATCTTGCAGTTAACATCAATGTGGGGTTCTAATTTAAACCCAAGATCACTAAATATTTGTTAATTGTAAGTATTCAAGACTTCCATAGGGTGGTCTTGTTTTAGTATTTTGTTTTTTAATGAGATCTAGCACTACGTGGGAACACTTATATTACCAAGTCGTCATCATAGCAACTATTTTCCACAGTTGACCATTTTTCTATTACCCTTAGTTCATAATCATGTTTTAGTATTTTGTTTTTAAGTGGGATCTTACACGGTGTGGGAGCACTTTATTACCAAGTCATCTCCATAGCATTTATTTTCCACTAGTAGAAACTTTTTAATTTATCCTTAATTCACCTTACCCAAAGGCCTACAAAGTGGGTAGGTATCTCACAGAATTTATCAGTATAGGAGAGGAACGATTTTTTCAGAAAATCCACTGCTTTGAGAATTTCACCCACCAGCATTTTTCCCATTTATCAAAGCTTTTCCTGAGCTTATGCCTTAGATTTCCTTCTCTCACAATTATCAAGAATCAATCGAGAAGATAAGGGCTTCCATACAACAGTTTTGTTTTGATATATAGTTTTAAAATGAGATCTTGCATGATGGAGCACTTTATTACCAAATCATCTCCATAGCATTTGTTCTCTAGTAAAAATTTATTTATTTATCCTTAATTCACCCTGCTAGAGCCCTACAAAGTGGGTAGGCAACTCAAAGAGTTTATCAGTATAGGGGAGGGACAATTTTTTCAGAAAATCCAATGCTTTGGACATTTCACCCAGCAGCATTTCTCCCATTTATCAAATATTTTCCTGAGCTTATGCCTCAGATTTCCTTGTCTCACAACTATCAAGAATTCATGGAGAAAAGGGTTTCCATACAACAATTTTCTTTAGACATATCATATTTTGTAAAAATACTACTAAAGATTTATCTATTTATCCTTAAGTCACCCTACCAAGAGGCCTACAAAGTGGGTAGGTACCTCAAAGAATTTATCAGTATAGAGGAACAATTTTTTTCAGAAAATCCACTGCTTTGGGCATTTCAACCACCAGCATTTTTCCCATTTATCAAAGCTTTTCCTGAGCTTATGCCTTAGATTTCCTTGTCTCACAATTATCAAGAATTGATGGAGAACATAAGGGCTTGCTTACAACAATTTTCTTTAGATATACTGCTTTTTTATGCATCTTTTCACTAAATGAAAGTTTTAAATACCTGAGTGATCACCGCAATAGCTATTTTCCATGACTAACCATTTCTCTCTCATCTTTCTTTTTATATTAAGTTTATTTAACCTCCCATTTCAGGAATTGGACACAAGATCTTGCTATTACAAAGAGAAGCAGAAACCACTGCACTGCAGGCCAATGCCTATTTCTCTATCATTTTGATAACATTTACATTGGTGAATAACCAAAAAGGCAGGTAAAGGACACGATCATCTCTTCAGTAATTGTTAGTATAGAAGTGTAAATTTTAGAATATAAATGCCACAAAATCTAGATGTAGAAGGTTCAGAAGTGATCTGATCACTAAGGAGCGAGAAGTGGCCTTTGAGCAGTATGTATGCGACAGGTTCAGCTCCAATCAAAGTGGAGATGTTCATTAGAAGAATCCGAGTCAATTCAAGAAGCTGGAGAATTATTGTTCCTATCCTTACGGAATCTAATGCAATATGGGCTTTTCCATTCAATGTCTTGCTAAATTCTTGCATAAACATATCCTCTTGGAGTTTTGTAATAAAAATCTTTACCTCCTATGCTCCTTGGTTATGTGGTTAATGCAAATAGAGCTATGACTAAGTAAGATGTGGAGCTATTTGCAGGCATCAAAAACACTCTTGTTGTTGATGAGTGTCCTCAATACCTTTGAGAAGGCAATGAGCTTGTAAACTGTGAAGGAGCTAGTGGTTAGAAAAGACTAGGCCTTGATTTTTTGGAGCTTTCTGCATATTGTCTCCAGCACAAGCTGTTGTATACATGCTATGTTTCCTGATGTTCTATCAGTTATTGTCCTTTAATTCCTGTATTCAAAAACCACAATTTATTTCAGGGTTTCAGCCCTCGAACAACTCTTGTATTTGAATGTTGATCACATTCTTGAGCAATCCTCATGGGGGTAACAAACTGAAGGTGACTGAATGAGTTAAGACTTGTCACAGTGAATTTGTTATAGAATATCTACACCAAGCACATGTAAGTGTAATAGCACCCACAAGTTTGGGCTACCCTAGTCATTCAAAATAGATCATTGTGTTTCTATAAACCCAAAACAGCTTAAAAGAGAACATAACACTAGGGCTGATTTGTTAGTGATATGGTGGTAACCTTTTCTTGGCATACAAAAGACCATATAATGGCCAACAAATGGGCTCAGTTTTAATCCCCCATAGAATTTGTTGCGGTTACTATTTTAAGATGTTACATTACATCAGACAGTGTAACCATTGCAAATGTTCATACTTGGGCAATCATTGACTACACCAAATGGGTGATTAAACCATTCATTTCATTGTCATAACTATTAATTATTATGTCCCCATGTGTGGTTCTGGGGATCATGATACTTGCCATACAGGTGTAAGCATTGTATTCGTAAGCGATACAACACCTTATCATACAAGCTTTTCCATCAAGAGTCGGTTGTCAACACTCATGTGCCATAGGGAATAGATCAAGAGTGTCTTGTGGACAAGTGTCATATGGTTGATATGAGACCAAGTGTTGTGCAGATGGATGTTAGACCAAGCGTCGTACAGGTATGGTGGAGTGGGAGCCATATGAGTTGTAGCGAGTTGTCATACGATGGAAGGTTGGCATATAGTGTGAGGAATATTGCATACAAATACAAGGGTGAATTTTTGTGACTAATCTGCATTGGTACATTACAAGACACTTGACACTGTTGACAGTTTCTTAACAGAAAATTCGATTACATCTCATAAATGAGGAATTATAAGTTCATGGCAAAGTGGAGGTTATTTAGGGGAGAAATCCCATTCACATTTTAATGTTATCTTTTAGAGGCAAAATGGGGCATTGGAATTTGTGACCTAATAGTGCTATATATGGAGGCAATTGGTTGCCTTTGAAATAACTGCTTTCATAAAACTTATGTTATGGCTTGAGAACTGAAGCAAGGATGGACAACTAAATGCAACTACCTTTGATGGCAACAGTAACATATATCTACAAAAGCTTGTTTGAAAAAGTTGCAAGCCTACATTATTCAACCCTATGGTGGAAGAGATGCCATCCAGTTTGCCACATTACACTTGAGGGTGGTGCCCATGATTAGTGGCACCGCGGTCTAATCACACAAGGGCATAAACTTGTAGACTTCTGATGATTTTAGCCAAAGGTGACTGGACAGATATTGAACAGTGGGATGAAAAAAGTTATTTCAAATAGCTTGCCAAAATCACATGGCAAATCTTAGTAGATGGATATGTAGTAAAATTCTAACAAATTGCATTTATGGTACGCAACATCTTAGAAAAGAGGAACATTTTTCTCTTTGTTGAAGGTCCATATAAACCACTCAAGGGTCTAGTTAAAGCCTTTGCACAATCATCACTTAGAAAGCTATTAAGAGAGCTTTAATGCTTGAATTGTCTATTCAAATGAACAAAATTTCTTAGAAAAGAACACCCATTACTTGACCATAGAAAGGAAATTTTCATTGGAATTTTCAACTCAAAAACTTAGAAACCTACATCATAACACTTCGCCGTGAAAAAGTTGCATCGAACAAAGGAAATCTTGTTAGAAATGCCTTGGCAACAACCCAATCCATTTACTTTGAGGTGGAACCTAATAAGGAAACTAGTCCTAAAGAACCAAAGCTACAATAAGTGCAAAGGAGTAGATTGTTGAGCATGAGCCAAGGAAATTGGCATATGAAGATGTAAACTCTAGCATCAGAACACTTGTGGCTCATTTGAGAGAACCTCAATATCACCCATTCAAGGTATATGGGGAGTCATCTGGCCAAGAGATCATGATGCCAATTGGTAGTGGAGCTACCGATATCTTTATTAATGAAGGCCTAGTAGTTAAGTAAGGATTGGAAGCTAAGACTTTGTAGGGTTCACTATCACAGTCGCTAATGGATTCACTATTCCATACACCAAAGTAATTCTATAATTCACGTTATCATTTGGCTTCTAAGATATTAATGATTTATGTATTTTGGGACTTAAAGAAGCAAATTTGATCCTAGGAACACAATAGTTACACTCCCTTGGAGAATTTCACAATGAGTCCATGGAGCTATAATTCAAATCTAAAGGAGATGATATGATACTTAAGAGATATTCCAAATATGTCACCTTAAACAATCACAAGCATGGAGAGCACCTTCTCTAAAGGCATGTTGCATGGGAGACCAATTGTTCTGTGATTAAAAGCATATATACTAGTTAATCTTGTGTAAGCACCATACTCATCATGTTGGCATTGAAACAATTTTTGATAACCACACTATTGTGCTCAGTGCTATCGCTCAATTTTTCAACCAAATGGGAGGTTTCAAATATCAGAGTTAAAACTTGACTACAAGCCAATCACGACCACCCCTACCACCATCCATGTAGAGAAAGAAGATATAGAAAGGACTATTACAAAAATATATAAGATGGATCCCATCGAACCTAGTTCTCTCCCTTTTGGATCATATGTGGTACTTGCTAATAAAAAGGATCGTACAACTAGGATGTCCATGGACTACGAAGTATTGAACAAAAAGACAATCAAAAAAACTATCATGTTACCAAGATTAATGAGCCTAAAGGATGGTACAAGTAGGATGTGCATTGACTACAAAGTAGTGAACTATAAAAAACTATCCAAGTTACCAAGATTAATGAGCCTATTGATGAGTTGCTTAAAGAAATCTACTTCTCAAAGATTCATCTAAGATCAAGTTACCTTCAAATACGTTTTTGGGATGAGGATATGTACTAGGCAACTTTCAAATAGCACTTTAGACAGTTTGAGTAGGGTAGCAATCAAAACTAAATTAATCACGATAGCAATACTTCATAAACTTAATCAACCCCAAATGTAAGATTGAGCAAGTAAATGTGCAAGAACAAACAAGGAAACCCTTGTGGTAGAAAACCATGGAAATCAATTTCTTTCATATTAGAAACTTCTTACAATCTTTGTAGGCAACAACCCACAGGAGGTACTTTGATGATCCATAGGCACCAACCCAGTGGAGACACCAATCACTACAAGTAAGCATCAACTCTAAAAGAGACATCCATCTCTTTGAAGAGGCGTCAACCTCCAAAAGGCTAAATTGAGAAGTGTTTGATCTTCTTCTTGAATCAGATCTGATCTGTTAAAACTATAACTCTAATCACATACTGGTCGGAATGTGCAGATCGCACAGACCTTGGCATTGTTAAAATACCTTATGAAATGTCTAGCATATATATTGTTCCTTCGAGACATGATCGGCATCCCTTCTAGTAATTGTGTTAACCTTAACTAGTTTTAGTTAAGTTTGTTTACATGTTCTTTACCTTGATTAGGCGACAATCTTGAGGAGGCATTCTAAGCCAACTTAGATAGGGTCATGTCCCTTCTAGGGACATGCCCCTTTGGTATGGTATTTAGGTAGGGTATGGTTAAAGGTTTAAGGACACACAAACATAAAAGTCTGCTCCTTAATCAACACTACCCTAAGACAACTTGCGAAATTATAAGCAATTCCAAAATTATATTTCTTTGTTAAAACAAGACTGTATATTGAAGATTATCTACAGCAAGCATAGTAAAGGTACAATCTAAGTCTGATTCAACTTCAAAATTTGCAGAAACTTTACATGGTATCAAAGCTCTAGTAGTCAAACCTAGGCTCTACAAATTAAATAATCCGACTTGATATATATCTAGCATCATTCTACTATCTTCAATGGCATACACAATCAGACCCGAGGACAGGTTTGGTGGGAAAGAACACTTTGATGCCTGAAAATTTAGAATCATGATGATTCTTGAAGAAAATGATGTAAAACAATTTGTTGATTCAACATCTAGACAACCTACTGTTCAACCTCATTAATCTATCTAGAGTAAAAGAAATAGGAAAGTCATTCAAATCATATTAGATGGAGTGAAAAATGATATAGTACCCATGCTAACGAAACATCAAACAGTATTTGATATGATGAATGCATTACTAAATGTATATGAAGTTAACAATGCAACTAGAGTTCTCGCACTAATAAGGCAACTAAATCATATACAAATAGAAAAGGGAGAATCGATGAATTGTTACTTCTTAAGGGTTGTCAGTCTAAGAGATGAACTTGCAAGTATAGGAACCATCATTAATGACACGGAACTAACACTGATGGCTATAGATGGATTACCAGAGTCATGGGAAACATTCGCACAAGGAATAAGTGTCAGTGATAGTCTTCCTGACTTCAATAGACTTAAGGGAGATTGTCTTCAAGAAGAATCCAGAAAACTTAAGAAAGGAGGAAAATTGAAAACAGAAGATGAAAAACTTCATGTTCTTAATACAAATTCCTATAAAGGCAAGAAGAAGCACTTCAAGAAGAAAAAGGGTAATCAAAAGAATAACTAACCTAAGAGAGATCTATCCAAAATAAAATGCTTCAGATGCGAAAAGTTTGGACACTACAAATCTAATTGCCCTAAGAATTCTAAACAGCAAGTGAACTATACAAACATTACTAGGGAAGAAGATAACTATGATCCTGAGAATCGTGTATTGTATTCGGCACTATCAAATAAAGTCTCAAATAAAGCATGGGAGACTGACAGTGGATCGTCTCGACATATTACAGGATACAAAGAAGCACTAGACTCTATATCAGAAAAGGTTAATGGCGAAGTCACCATTGGTGATAATTCAGCACATTCTATCAAAGGAATTGGAAATTGCACCTTGAAACTAAAGTCAGATAGTTCTCTTCTTCTCAAAGGAGTACTCTATGTACTAGGAATAAAAAGGAATCTAATCTTGGTTACAGCACTTGAAGCTGGAAATAATGTTACATTCATGGACGATAAAGTCATAACCTGGGTTAAGAACTCCTCATTTAAGAAAGCAAAATTGATTGGTCAAAGAAATGGGTATTTGTATGAATTAAATTCATAACCTAGTCGACCTATTCAAGCCTTAATTCATGAAGTTGTTGATATAAACGAAATATGGCACAGAAGGCTAGGACATCTAAATTTCAAAACCTTATCAACTATGGAGAAGATGGTTATTGGTTTACCTAAACTGAATAAAGATCACTCAAGCATATGCAAAGAATGTGCCCTGGGTAAGAACACCAAAAGTCCATTTCGTAATAGCACTAGAAAAACTAACAATCAACTATGAGGAAGATGGTTACTAGTTTACCTAAACTGAATAAAGATCACTCAAGCATATGCAAAGGATGCACTCTGGGTAAGAACACCAAAAGTCCATTTTATGATAGTACAAGAAAAACTAACAATGTTTTGGAATTAATCCACTCAGATCTATGTGGACCTATGTCTGTTCCTTCTCTTGGAGGATTCTGGTATTATATACTTTTTATAGATGACTTCTCTAGGAAAACTTGGATTCACTTCTTAAAATGCAAAGAATTAGAAAAAATCCTGAAGAGATTTAAAGAATTTAAAACCTTAACTAAAAGCTTATCAAGACATAAAATTAAAATTCTTAGGACTGATAATGGAGGGGAATACAACTCAGATTTGTTTAAAAAGTTTTGTAAAGAAACGAGAATTATGAGGGAGTATACCATTTCTTATAACCCGCAACAAAACGGGGTAGCAAAAAGGAAGAATAGAACAATTATAAAAGCTGCAAGAGCTATGATATTTGATCAAAATCTACAATATTATCTTTGGGTAGAAGCCTCTTGTACTATTGTCTATATTCAAAACAGAAGTCCTCACTCCTACCTTAGAGATAAAACTCCTAAAGAAGTCTTTACTAAGGTTTATATATATATATATATATATATATATATACACACACACATGTTCCAAAAGAAAAGAGAACTAAGTTAGAACCCTCGGGAAGGAAAGGTATTTTTTTAGGGTATAGTGAAACATCTAAAGCATATAGGATTTTCACACCTGGTCAGAAAAATATTGAACTTAGTAGGGATGTAATTTTTTAAAGAAGATTTAGCATTCAAAAGAGCCCTAAGTTCTGAAGATCCCTCTCCATTACCTAGTTCTGAAAGAAATACTGAATATGAGTCCTAGAGGGAGAACACTGAAGAAATTGAAGATGAATTTCAATATCTTAATCTTAAAGAAACTCAAAATTTTAAGAAAAGGCCACTTTGGGCCATTAAGACAGTAGAGGAAGCACAAAACTTCGCTGCACCATCCGGAACAATCAAAGAAAGAAAAAGACCCAAAAGATTTTCTAGTTATACAACAAACATGAATGATTTGTCTAAATCAGAACCAACCAATGTTTCCCATGCTATTAAACATATGGCTTGGAAGGGTGCTATGACGGAAGAATACCAATCCATTATGAAGAATGATGTTTGGAAATTTGTTCCTAGACCTAAAGGAAAATCTGTTGTCTCTTCCAAGTGGATATTTAAAATAAAGCATGTTGCTGACGATAGCATTGAAAAATATAAAGCTAGATTTGTAGCCAAGGGATTCTCTCAGAAAGAAGGGATTGATTATAAAGAAACATTTGCTCATGTTACCAAATACACCTCTGTAAGAGCAGTCCTAGCTATTGCAGCATCGAAGGGATAGAAAGTACATCAAATGGATGTAAAAACAGCATTCCTGAATGGAAAGATGACAGAAGAGGTATATATGGAGCAACTTGAAGGATTTGAAACTCATAATCCTAAAGTTTTTGTTTGCAAGCTCAAGAAAGCTCTCTATGGGCTTAAACAAGCTCCAAGGGCTTGGTATGAAAGAATTGACAAGTATCTCACCGGCTTAGGATTCTCCAAAAATGAAGCCGATCCAAATCTATATTATAAAAGGGATAAAGATGATATGATAATTTTGATACTGTATGTTGATGATTTACTAATAACAGGAGATGATCATCTCATAGATCAATGCAAGAAAGATCTAATTAGAGAATTCGAAATGAAAGATTTGGGACTCCCTCATTACTTCCTAGGATTGGAAGTACAACAACATTATACTTAATCAAGGGAAGTATACATTAGAGATCTTGAAGAGATTTGAAATGTGGAATTGCAAATCTATGTTTTCTCCAATGGAAACTAATCTAACTTAAAGTAGTAGCAGAATCACCTTTCCATAGATTCTACTCTCTACAGACAGATGATGTTGTTTCAGTTTAGGATCAGCAATGATATCATGGATATACAAAAAACAATCTTCAGTAGCACAAAGTTCCACAAAAGTCAAATACATTACAGCAACGATGGCCTCTTGGGAAGCAGTTTGGCTTAGAAAGTTACTTGTGGGATTATTTGGTCAAGCCATGAATCCTACGATTATTCATTGTAATAATTAGAATTCCATCAAGCATTCTATGAATCCAGTTTTCCATGACAAGTCCAAGCATATCGAAATTCTTTACCATTATGGAAGAGATGTGGTAGACAGGAATACTGTAAAATTAGAATACATTTGCACTGTAGATTAGACAGTAGATATTCTCACCAAACCTTTCTCTTGAGTGAAGATAGATCATTTAAAGAAAAGACTTGGTATGGTTGAATTGTAATTCATTTGTATTCTTTAAATTATTAATAAAATAATTTTATTGTCAGGCTATTGACTGTTACGGGCTCCACCATTTGTATTCATTATTTTAGAGGTGATGATCTCGGAGATAATGAAAACTTGTATAAACGACATTATGAGAGATGACGATCTCTTAGATAATGTGCTAAACAGTAGAGTTCTACTGTAAGATCCAGATGAGTTGAAAGTCACATTGTGATCTAGACATTGCTATGTCTATAAGTCACAATTTGGATAAAGGAAGAATTTTATTCTCCAGAGTGTATCCTGCGTTTTGGTAGATCTTGACTCAGGATCATGTTGTGATATAGGAATACCAGTACGTATGAGTCACATCTTGGATAAATGAAGAATTTAATTATTCTTCGGATTTATCCTATATATTGTATTCTTTGCAATACTATTATCACTAGTATCAGTGATATGTCATATCACAAGTTTAGTAATATGACATTGTATCATGTGTTCAATAATACCACATGCTAAGAAAAAGATTCGGATAGATATAGAGTATCATTCTAGCTTATTCATCGTAATTGATGATGCTAGATATGTAATCTCTCAGTATGAGTATCAAGTTAAGAGGGAGTGTTAAAACTATAACTCTGATCACATACTGGTCTGAATGTGCAGATCGCACAAACCTTAGCATTGTTGAAATACCTTATGAAAAGCCTAGAATATATATTGTTCCTTCTAGACATGATCGGTGTCCCTTCTAGTAATTAAGTGTGTTAACCTTAACTCGTTTTAGTTAAGTTTGTTTACATGGGCTTTACTTTGATTGGGCGGCTTGAGGAGGCATTCGAGGCCAACTTAGATAGGGTCATGTCCCTTTTAGGGACATGCCCCTTGGGTATGGTATTTAGGTAGGGTATGTTAAAACTATAACTTTGATCCTCATACTAGTCTGACTGTGCAGATCGCACATTCCTCTTATTGCATATAAAACCGTTGTAAAGGCTATTAATACATTGCCCTTTGAATAGGCATGATCGGCGGTCTTTTGGGGTGACTATAAGTTAGCATTAAACATTAACTAATTAGTTATGCTTGTTGTTAAAATAAATCTCCTTCTAGACGCCAATTATGAGAAGACATTGTGGGCCAACCTAGATAGGGTCATGTCCCTTTAAGGGACATGCCCTTTGGTTATGGTATATCAGGAGGGTATTGTTGTAGTTAAAGGACACACATTAGAATACAAGTCTGCTCCTTTAAGCGACTCTGCCACAAATCGAATACTTGCTGTGATAAATACATTTCAGAAGGACAATTAATATTATCATCTCCTTTTCAAGGTCAGACATTAAAGAAGATCAGAACAGCAAGCTTAAGAAGGTTTTATCTCAGATCTGATTATTCAGAATTTGCAGAAACTTTACAGGGCGTGATTGAAGGTTTAAGGACACACAAACATAGAAGTCTGCTCCTTAATCAACACTGCCCTAAGACAACTTGCAGAAATTAAAAGCAATTCCAGAATTATATTTCTTTGTTAAAACAAGACTGTACATTGAAGATTATCTACAGCAAGCATAGTAAAGGTACAATCTAAGTCTGATTCAAGTTCAGAATTTGCAGAAACTTTACATGATCCACTTCCACAAATCTTCTCAATAGGCTTCAAATCTGCTCATAAACTTCAATATTTTCTGCTCAAAGGTCTACACTACTTTACTTCAGAATCTGCTCATTTTCTTTTAAAATTTCAACTCATAACGTCTACAATAATTCACCCATAATATCTGCTTATAGGTCTGCAATAACTTAAAAATAATATCTGCTCCGAAGGTATGAAAAAAATAATGTCCATAGATCTGGAATAGTCTTCAAAAAATATTTGCTAGAGGGTCTGTAGATGCTATTGCATACATTATTGCTAATTAGGCTGGTTACTCTAAAAAGTCAGAACTGGGGTTTCTACAGTGGTGTTTCCATTTTTATTGCTACTGTAATATCTATCCAGCCATTCGTTATCCAATTCCATTTTCATATATGGTTATTTCAATGTATAACAGTTTCATATAATCAGTGGTGAATGACAGTATCACTGTCCATAAAATATCAGCCATCATCAGCATCAGTGGTGAATGACAGTATCACTGTCCATAAAATATCAGTCATCATCAGCATCAGTGGTGAATGACAGTATCACTGTCCATAAAATATCAGTCATCATCACCAGTCATATTTGACAGATACAATTCATATCTTAGTATTCTTTGTTTGCGATTTTGCTGTGATTCCTTTACATCTTTTCATTACTAGTTTTTCAAGTACTATATGTATATCAGCAGTGCTCCCCCTCCGCCTTGCCCCCACAGTCCCCAGACTTATGCCCTTTGTTCCCCATCCCCCAAAACACACCCCCTTGTCCCCAGTGGGTAGTGGAATTTTGTATAATTCTGTTTATGGCACCAATATAGATGGAGGCCGGCTAGCCAAAGTGGTCAATATCTGGAACTCGTAAAAAACAATAAACAGCAATGACAACTATCCTTATTTCTGCTTCATTTTCCTTAGCATATCATTTCTCCTTTCAGAGCAGCACCAAGGCAATAACAATTTGACATCACAATATTTCCAATATACTCTACATTCCACTCCCATCATTTTCGTTGATTGGAAGGTTTCCACCATAACAATGTACGTTAAGAATGCAATTGTCAAAAAATTGTTAAGGATGACAAACTTTTAGTCGTAGATGGCCTCATTCTATATAAGGATAGAATTTTCCTAGTGCCTGAATCTCAAATGAAGGAGAAGGTTTGAAGCATAGCTCAAACTCAGAGAGTACTTGGCAAGCCCACAACATAAGAAAAACTTGGCAAATAACAAAAACTCAGCGAAATCACAACAATTTAGAAAGTACTAAAAGTTAAAAATCTCTCATAGAAACCTTCTTTTTTTTTAATTTCAATTACAAAAGTCTAAATTAAAAAATGATGTCTCAAAAGAGAAAATGCAATGTTTTATAGCAAAAACATGTAAAACTACATTTTAAACAATGTTTTACATGTTTGGACATTTTTACCCATGTTTCTCGTCTATAAAAACATGAGTTAAATTTGTGAAAACTCACCCAACAAAAAAAATAGAGCGTACTCGCAAAGTTTGCAAACTATGGTTTAAACTTTAAAGTGTTGCATTATGCACCTATGGCAACATGCCCAAGAGTTACAAGCAAATAAGAGAAAGATTATTTTAAAAGGGCTTGAAGCAGAAGTATTCAAGCATACCAAAAAATGCAAAACTTGCCAGAAAAATAAAGCAAAGCATTTTTTCTTGCAGGTTTGACACAACTATTGCCTGTTCCCAACCAAAATGGGAAGGTGTTGTTACAAGCTAGGGTTGTCGTTGCACCAAACAATCAACTTATCAATGTCCGATACAACCACTAGACTTATAGAACATAAGAGGTGGTTAAGCCATGTCACGAATCCCAAAGGCGAATGTTGGCAGTTAGTCCAACAACCCACCCCCTACCCGAGAAGATTTGAACTTATGACAAAGCTCTGATACCACTAGTTACAAGCTAGGGTTGTTGTTGCACCAAAAGATCAACCAGTCAATGCCTGATACAACCTCTAGACTTATTCAACACAAGAGGTCGTAAACCATGTCACAAATCTTGAAGGGGAGCATTTGCCGTTAGTCCAACAATTGTATCCAAATTTCATCATATGACTCCTAAAAGTAAATGGCAAGGATAAATTAATGTCGTGTTGGATAGAGTAACTATTGCACAACTTCTTGTCATATCTACAATATCCAAAGCATAGCAAGTAGCCTATTTGATTTTCAAAGAAATATTTAGGCTACATGCTTAGCCTAAGAACATTGTCTGTGACAAAAAAAAATTGACTCCTAAACCCCTTTTGGCAATTGTTTCATTTGACAAGTATCAAACTCACTCCTAGTTCCAAATATCAACCACAAACAAATGCAAAAACAAAAATAGTGAATAGGTGGGTTGTAGGATATTGATATTAAAAAAACAAAGTCACAAACAGCAGGTAGCAAAGGTCAAGTGGTTGCACTTCGGAGAATATTGCTATAATACTACTAATCATATGTCCATGGGTATGACTCCTTTTATGTCTTTGCACTCAGCTTCACATATCTGGCGTTCATTAATAGTAGGGTACCAATCACTAATGACTTGGTAGGGCATAAATGTGACAATTTGAGGTCACTCATGGATCACCTTGTCATGTCCCGCCAAACTGACGACAAAAGGGCCTTGGTTAAAGACAACATTGTAGCTCTTTTTCTTATAATTAAATTATTCTATCAAAAGGTGTCTGAATCACCTTTCATTTACCAAGTCAAATTCATATACATTTAAATCATTACAATCACCATGATTTAGTATTCTAATGAATCACTGCCAAAGAGGAATCATTTGTGTTTTTTAACTGACTAACATACTCATTCTTGGCACACTTCCCAATAAGCACCTAAACAAAGGCATACAAATAAAAGTTTAACCAATCAAGTCATGTATAATAGTGATTCACAAGAGCAACAATTAAAGGTGAATCTAATGCAGCAGCAACTAAATATAGAATAAGACTGCTATTAACTTAAGGCATGGGATGAGCAAAGCACCACAATTCTATACAAGGCAAAGATGACAAGTAAATGATGTTTAGTTAAGGCAGCAATCAGGGGGTACAAAGCAGTCATTAGTAAAGGATGGCAATTATTTACTCTCAAAGGTCAAGAGACATGATCACTCAAAAGGATGCCCCTTTTCATAGAGATGTGTAGAAATTGTGTCCAAGATATCAACAAGGAAGAGAACTGGAATAAGGAAGTCTGATCCTGAATATAATACAGAGGAAATACAGCAGTCTATAATAATTACAACAGTGATTGATATGCAACAGGGCTGTATTTGCTATCTATTGTTTATAAATCAGTTAGGAAATGTTAAGTTGTTTATTTAATTAAATTGCCAATCAATCAGACCACAGAGTTTTATATATATATTGCATTCAGAAGTAAAGAAGCCATTTATATTTAGCAGAATAATTGGTATGCAATATGATTAAGTCAACTATTTAATCTCTTATATGAATCGTTGATTTAATTATTTGATTAAAGTAAGACGAAGGCTGAGTGGTTAACCCTAATTGAATAGTGGATAAAGTATGTTCGTCCCACAGGTTGACAGGACTAATATTTTTATACCAATTGTAATATTACCCTTTTGGGATAAACCCTAATTTTGCCAATAAAAATAAATAAAAAACCAAAAATACAACTTATATACAAGAGAAATCTTTTACTAAATTACATATTAGCAATTGAACTTAGAAGAATAATCAACGAGTCATTAAACACAATGATACTGAAGATTTCTCTTTGTAAACATGCACACTGTAGCTTCAATAATATTAGAAACTTGTGGGGAAAACACCATAGGATACCAGGAGAGTATCCTCGACAATTATGCCAAGAGCATCAAACAAGCAACTGACTCAATCCAACCCCTTGGCTCACAAGCAACCAACTCAATGAGGGGCCCACAAACAACCAATTAGTGGGTGCCCACAAGTAACCAACTCAATGGGCGTCCTCTAAATGCACAGGCCCCCTATTTCTGCATCCCTATTGTGTTTTCTTGCCTGCTTCTAATAAGATTGCCATATTAAATCTAATGAATGGTTATTAGTCATAACCTCTTGGTGGATTGTCAAGTTAGTCAAATAAATCAAACAATGATTCATATTAGAGATTGTAGAATAGACTTAATCATATCACGTAGCAATTATTCTACTAAATATAAATGGCTGCCGTATTTCTGAATGCAATTTTATCTAAGGCTCCATGATCTGATCAACTGGTATTATTATTAAATAAGCAACTTAAAATATCCTAAGTGATTTATAAACAACTAGGTAAATATTAAATAGGACCCTGTTGCATACCGATCAATTTTGAAAATATTATAGACTTCTATATTTCCTCTATATCATATTTTGAATCAGACATGATGATTCCTTATTCCATTTTTCTTCATCATCAGTGTCTTGGACACCAATTTCTTATTCCATTGATATCTTCATGTATAACTTTTTTTTATTGGAATCTTCATGTAAAATTTGAGGAGACATCTCTTTGAAAAGAGGTCTCCATTTGAATGATCATGTCTTTTGATCACCCTTTAAGGGTGAATTTTTTACTGCTTTATACTCCCTAATCACTGTCTTAACAAAACATATAACTGCCATTTATTTGTCATCTTTGTCTTATAGAATTGTGGCATTTTCTCATCCCGAGCCTTCAATTAATCACTGTCTTACTTTTATATTTAGTCATAACTGCATTATGAATGACCTTTAATTGTTGTTTTTGTAAATCACTATTATACATTTGACTTGAGCAGTCAAACTTTTTTTTGTGTGCCTTTGTCTTGGGCACTTATATGGAAGATGCCAAAGAACGAGTTTGCTAGTATGCTAACAAAACACAAATAAATGGTAAAACAAGAATAATAAAATCATTATAGATATTATATGTAGATGGCTAAATTATTAATATAGCTAATTTATGAGAATGACTTCACAATGGAAGCCAAAAGTTTTCCAGACCCTCAAATTAAAATAGGACATAATTTGCTGTGAATCATCAATTCAAATGACTCTAGATAGAACCCATGACAAGGTCTCAAAAAAAAAAGGCATTGTTTTGCTCGTCTCCCCTTTTGGGTTCGCTGTTTTCTCTTTATGGTCAGAATCCTAACTAGGTAGGAAGTTTATACCATTATTGCCATGTCAAGAAATACACTTTTGTTTCACAAGGAATTGTGATGTTTTTTTATGGGATTGCATATCTATCCATCACTTCTTATTTGTGGTGCCTGATCTTGTGCAATGTGGGTAGTGGCAAAAAAGTTTGATGAAAAATGAGTTGTGTACCTTTTTCATTGGGAATTTTCCAAAAGAAACTGTTGTATTTTCCTTCAATTTCTTATAAAGGATATTCAAACAACTAAAACCGAAGAAGCATTAAATTGTCTGGCCACATTCTAATTATATGGTTGATAACCACCACCGAAAGAAACTCATTGAAGAACAGAAAAACTCAAGCCATGAATGGGAAGCCCTTAGCAGAATGAGGTGCAGGAAATAGTCTGATGAAGAGAAATCGGGAGGATATTCCCTAGGAAGTTCCTGTAGAGCTTGGGTACATCTAGGAGACGATAAGTTAACCCATCCTATATCTAAATTCACCATATCTAAACAACAGAATTATCATATGTTTGGGTGCCTATTCCTAGTGCTACACCAAATTGAAGACATGCATTTGATGAATAAATCAAGGTTACCCCAAGTTTGCAGGACAGGTATGTCAGGGAAGGGCAGACAAGTTTCTAGGACGACAAAAAAAATTGCCAATTTTGGGGACGGTTATATAACAATAGGAAAGTTGAACTATGTAGAGAAATTTAAAATATTCAAATGAAAATGAGGATAAAGCATGCACTTAAACATGATAGAACCTTAAAATATAAGAATTAGTAGAGTTCATATACCAAACTTGTGTTATTTTGAGAGTAAAGTCAAATTTCATCTAGAAGTCAATGTCAAAGTCCTCTAATCATCCCCTATCCCCAAGACGTTTCCGAGATAGCGCGCTTGAAAAAAATACTAAGGACATGTCCTCGGCTAATACTGCATTATCTGGTATCTGTATTGTTCTCTTTTTAAAATAGGATTTAGTAATAAACAATAATGACATTTAAAATATTAGATGATAAAAATAAACTTTAAACTAAATATATATAAGAATAAAGTTAAAATATAACATATTAAAATTAGTTAAGTTAATGAAGGGTCAAAACTGAAAGGCATAAAATGAGAGTTTGTGACTCCCTCAAACATGAAATAAAATAAGGGAGGATAGACCTTCAATTGAACGGGAGAGAGAGGAAGGAAGAGAAGAGGGAAGGTGGAATCAAGAAAGAATTAATGGGAGAGGAAAAGGGAATGGAAGAAAATAAGGAAATGACTCCCTCAAAAGGCAAAGATTACAAAGGGTCACGACTCTTCCAAACAGTGGTAATTATGGAAGGTTGTGACTGTTTCAAAGGGCAGAAATAATGGAGGGTTGTGACTCATTCAAAGAGTGACAATTACGAAAGGTTGCGACACTTTCAAAGGGTGGAAATAATAAACAGTTGTGACTCTTCAAAAGGGTAGTAATGGTAAAAGGTTGTGAGTATTGCAAAGTGCAGCCATGATGAAGAGGTGTGCCTCTCCTCCACCTTGGAAGATATAAAAGGAGAAGGTTTCATTTGAGGGCATCCAAGGGAGAGAACTTGGGGACTAATATATTATTCTCAAAGGATTCAATGAAAAGTGGTGACTCCTTTCTTATGACAAGCGGTGACCCATTCACCAATAAGGCATAAAAGAGATTTCATTCCACGCATTGGAGAACTTATCAATCATCATCCTTCATCCACCAATCATTAATCCCTCAAAAATTACACAAACAAACAACAAGATCAAGCAAAAAAACGTTAAATGAGCATCAATCATCACTCCTTGGGATCAAGAAAAATATAGTTCAGCAATGAAGCATCATTCTATCAAATCAACTTTCATTTGATCTCTTGCCCAGTTGCCTTTACAGTATGCTTCAAGGCACGAGGGTGGCCTAGCATAGAGACTCCGGAGATGAGGCAAGAGTGGAATGCTAGAGAGCCCGTGGAAGAGAGCCGAGTGGAGAACCTGACATGGGAGATTGTACAGGTGTATCGGGATGCATACTATGCTCTACGAAAGAGTCATGCAGATCAGGTAGCAGCAGAGAGGACTCGAGAGGAGACAACTACCAGATTAGTAGCAATAGAAGCCACTTTAGCTACGTAGCAATCAGCTTGGGAGACAAAGTGGGCAACACTCATTGCCGAGGGGGAATCCGAGAAGGCAATATTTGTGTGTCTCAATTGGAGGAAGCAAAGCAAGCCAACAATCGACTACAGATGGAGTCGGATGCAAAAGAGGTGGAGCTCCGAAACATAGCAGAGATGATGAAGAGAGTTTTAGAGATTCAGATGCAAGCTAAGACGGATCTAAACACATGGACCTAGCAAGTGCACGAGTTATGGGCACAGCTAAACAAGTTACGAGCACAATTGAAGGCTACTACACTCGCACCACCAAGGATGCATCCTTCTTCTTCTTAGTCTTATTTTGATGTACTTAGTTGTCTCTATTTTGTCCTCTGGAGATGACTTTTCTTTTGGCGGGGATGATGTTGTCGACAAAGTCTAAACACAGCTAACAAGATTAGTTAGTGTCCGAAAGGTTGCGTGACGGTTGAGTCACCCCTTTGCGATATATATGTACATAGTCTAAATTGAACTATGGATCATCATTGTACTTGTGATTGCACACTCTAGTTATATGAATAAAGTGCTATCTTGTTCTTTGTCATATTCTAGTCTCTTAAGGCAATAAACTATCTGTTTAACCTGTATGGTAAACATCATCCAACAATATATCAAACAAGATAACATTATATTGTCACTCTTCAATCATCTTATCACTTTACTTAAACTCACCAATATCTTGAATCATAAAATCAAAGGAATTCATTTGATCAATCAATCAATCAGATCGAATGGATAATAGAAGCAATCATATAGCAAGAGACAATCTTATACAACAAAAGGATCTATTTATTATCTCTTAATTAAAGTGGTTTGAAAGAAACCTATACTTAAGCATTTATAAATAAATACATATGAACGAGAATACATATACATTTGTACCTAATCATATGCAATTAATAGATACTTGAATTTAATATCTATGTGTTCCTCACTGAAATTTTGCAGCAATCGTTCATGTTGAGGGAAGGGAGTCCAAAGGGGGAGAGCAATGAGGAATTCACACTAGGTATAGCACTTTGTAAAGATGGTTTAGGACCATTAGTTAAGGACCACGAGGGTATCTCATGATGATAGTTAAGGAACTCAACAGGACAAGGAGGATAAAGTCCTGCTCTGGGCCTAGGGTTCAAGATCAAGGACACCCTATTGCAGCTCTCCAACAAAACCAACATTGTTCAATTGTTGAAGCGAGTGAATCATAAAAGGCAAGAGATTGACATGAGGGAGGAGAGCGGTGTAAAGCTGTCACTAGGTACGCCGCCTTATGATGATGGTTACGGACAATGTGAGGCCACAAAGGATAAGGCCCTCATATTGGGACAAGGGTAGAGGACACTTGGGATACCTCATCATGTCTTCCAATACAACCCTCACTATGATTGAGCTCCTACATATTCATTAAGATTTGTTGTGTAGATTCATATGTAATTTCCTAAACCCCGAATTGGACGTATTTCATGAATTATATTGACATTGCATCTAATCTGATTGTGTTCTGTCGGAAGCTTATCTCGCCCTTTTCTTAAGTATTACATCTCTTACTATATTTTTCTATATATTTCATTTGAATTTGTGAATTTAGGGCAAAGTATAAGGTGGTTCAAGAAAGAGACATAACAGTATTATTGGCAATTCATATGGAGAGGAAAGAGATAATAATATAGAAATCCCAAGAGTACTGAAGGCGCATCGCTCTCTACGCATAGATCCCATTAAATCTCTGTCCCTTGCAAAGTTTCAGATGTCTATATATGATATCTTCTGTTCAGACATCCAATCTCGGCCAAGGCCTATTTATTCCAGAAGATAAGCACCACAATCTAAAAATAATGTTCAAAATGTTCAAGTCTCCATTGTGGAGAGAAATGTTCTAATGTACTTCACATGTCACAATTCTGCTATAGCCAATTAAGTGTAGTGTGGATTACTAAGATCATCTTGAACCAAACTTAGATCGAGCCAAAGGTAGCAAAAAGATACTTTTCAGGCAGCTGGAACTTGTGTCTCTGGCATGCAAGGATGAAATTATCATGTCTCGGATTATTTTTATGTGTAGGAATGGGTGTAACATTAAACTGTCAATGTTTTCAATTGTTGAAGTTTAGTCGAAGATCTTGATTTCTCACTGTTATCTTTGGTTATCTGATGTGATTATTCACTGTAGTAATCTGAACATGTAACGATGTCTGTGTTTGGGCCCTGCAGTTCCAGCTATCCTTATGAACAGTAGTAGTAATTGCAGTTTTAAAGGCCTCAGTAGTCTCGGTGCTCCATAGCATATAGATGAATCTAACAGTCCAACAAGTTGAATTTTTATCATATACCTTATCTGCAACCTATTATATGAAGTCTCACTTTTTTTTTTCCCAGCAAAGATGAAAAAACACACTGGGGTTTAAAAATGCACGGAAGAAAAATAAAGCCAGCTAGCAGTATTCAAGCATGTCTAGATGCAAACTCTAGCTCATTTCTATTTATGCTCCCATTTAACAAAATTTAAGTATTACAAAAAAATCTATATAGCATAACAAAATTCCACATAATCAATACACTTCGTCTTTGTGCATGCTGATTATTTTGTTATGTTAAATTTAATATTATGTTAATCAAAATTATATAGTATCGATTAGTTTGTTCTGTCAATATAAACTCCCAAATAAAAAACAGAGTAATTAGCTAACAACAGTGAAGCACCATATGACAATTTCTATATTTATTTTAAATTAAGCTTGAACAAATCTTAACCTCTTATGATTCAAAGTTTCAAACCCTTTAGGGTTGTCTTTCTAATATTATTTACCATAGGGTTTTCTTTCTACCATCATATATCATTAGCAATGCAAGGAATTTATGGCAGATATTTTCATTCCTCAAATATATGGTCTGGCTATCTTTTCAATGCTTGATCTTATTTTTTGCAAAGATTTAATTTCTTCCAGTGTGGAGAGCTAATGCAAGCTTTAGAAAAGAAGAAACAGTTGTGTTTTCAGAGGCAGGAGGTAGATTCCAACCAACTACTTCATGTGCAAAAAAAACATTGTTTTGCAAGTTTCTATACAGTTGAATTTGAACAATAGCAACAATTAAAATCTGCTCAATAACTATACTTCTGATATAACTCATCAATGTCGGTGTGCATAGCAAGGGTGGTAAAGATTCTAATAGAGGTAGAACACCCTAGAGATGACTCTAATGCAAGAATGCAGCCTTCGTAGAGCATTGAATTGTGGAATAACCATGGTACAGGATGGAAATTCTTGTAAAATTGTAAATGGCAGTTTCTCCTCCTGAACAGAATACAGGTAATTATGCTATCCCAAGTTGGAATGCTAATGTTAAACAGAAAAACTAGATTAGTAGTTATGGAAATTCATCTCTAGAATTTAGAAGACTTTTTGCCATTGGTGTTTGTTGACGGCGCTCAACAGCATTGCTTCATTGCTTTTGCTCTGACATGCTGCTTTTGAGCATCCAATTTTGGATCACTTGGAATCAGCACCCTTCCCACACTCTATACCTACATTATCTTCAATGAGAGATCAAAGCTCAACAATATTGATAAAATTCATTCAACCATGGATACAGGTTTTAATGTTATCAATCAAATAAGCTCATGTCCCTGCTGATACTATGATCCTAAAATAACGCTCCACTGAACCTTCATCTTTAGAACCTATGTGAAATTTCACTTATAGTGGCATCTAAAATCTTCTATATCAATAAAAAAATTAAGCTTCTTTTGAAAAGTGTAAGTTCCAAAGATATTAAATGTTCTAAATTGAAATGGCCTAAATGTTAAGCATGTACCATGTTGCTTTCTTGGATTAATTAACCACTGTCATAAATTTGTTTCCCAAGAACCATACTACATTGGCAACATACAAGAGTCACAAAGTTGGTCTGAAAAATGACCATCCACTTAACCTAGATAACTCTCGATGCAAAGTAAAAGAATCCAAGGCTGCTCCTTCATTCCGCTCAACACTCCTTTCCGCCTGTTTTCTCCCATTGGCCCCTGCATTGCAGGCAATGGTGGTCTTGCCTTGGCTGGGGGTGATTGGCCCTCTTCTGTTGGGGGTTCCACTTTTTCTGTTGCTGTGTTGCCCATTTGTTCTTGTCTTGCAAGGCCCGTGTGTTATGTCACTGGTGGTTCTGTTCCAACTGGTGCTGTTAAGGGATCCATCCCTACTTGTCGTGATATTGGTGTGGCTGAGGGTAGTGGGCCTCTTCATTTACCCAGAATGTTAGGAAGCCTCTGACTGCTGGTGAGGTTGCTTCTGCACCTAGGGTTTCTTCGGCGGGTGTTTTAAGAAATGTGAAGTTGCTGCTGCTACGGCTGATGGCCCTGTTGCTAAGGGCAATGCCGCTGCTTGTGGCCCCTCAAATGATACTTCATATGCTGAGAAAGTTGTGACTAGTAATGGCAGAATTGTGGTGGATCCTTTTGCTGTTTGTCGTTTTGTTGTTATCCAACTGAATGTGGAGTCTGTGGAAGAGATCAATACTATATGGCTTCTGACTTGTCTGCAAATGCTATCATTTACAGATTTAGAGATTTCTGGTCCTCCCTTCCTCAACTTCACCAGTGCATTTCCAATCACTGGAAGCCTCTTATTTCAAATACAGTTCACATCTTCCCTTTAGCCAAGATTTTTTTGCCACCAAGTTTGAGAAGGCTTCGGATAGACAGATTTTTCTTTGCAAGCATTTTTCACCTGGAGGAATTGCTTCCCACTGATGATGAAGCTCTGGCACACGGGCTTCAACAGTTCCTCGGAAACCTTTTGCAAGGCACCTATCTAGGTTCAGCTCGCCTACCTCCCTCTTCATCTTTGGGTGGGTCCAATTCTGGAAGAAGTTGGTGAAGCTCTTGGTGACTTCCTAATGGTTGATGAGGACTCCTCTGATATTTTCCACTCTACCTTTGCTCGCATGCTTGTTGAGATTGATGCTTCCAGCGATTTACCTGCAGAGATTGAGCTGAATTCTCCAAAGGGTACTTGGAATCAGCCTCTGGACTATGAGGGCTTCCCTTTCAGATGCAAAAAGTGTTCCAAGACTGGGCATGTTGCAGTTAATTCTAGGATAGTGAAAGCTAAACCAAAAAAGTATTACTCATAGTGGAAGGGTGCTTATGATGCTCATTATACAGTTCTTAAGGGCCCTCCTCAATCGGATGGGCTTGTCAACACTCCGGTGTCGAGCCATGATGGTGAGTCTTCTTCTAATTCCACTAAGGGTACTACCTCTTTGGATGGTGTTGTTGCTTCGTCAAATGAAGGTGTGACTATTGCCCCTGCTAAAAGTAATTTTGTTGATTCTACTATTGTCATTGTCTCTAATTCTCCTCCGGCTCCTAAAGAGCCCACTGCCCTTGTTACAACGAGAAATGTTGTGCCCTCTGTTGGTGTCGACTTTGCTCCCCTTGGTGAGCTTGTTATCCCTGTCATTGTTGGTGTTGGCTCTGCTCCATAGGTACCGGATTCGCGAATCAGACCCTGGATCCGGATTCGGGTCCGATCCAAATCCGGATTCGCACGTGGATCCATGAGGATCCAGGCAAGGTCCGTGATCCTGCCTGTGGATCCGTTAGGATCCATGGCCCAAGGATCTTGATGGATCCACAGGCAAAATCAAGGATCCTGCCCGAATCCTCAAGGATCCAAGCACGAATCCTGAGGATCCAGCACGAATCCATGGCAATACAAGGCACAAAAGCATAAAATCATGAATGTGAATGTTCTGATTTTCTTTATAATCATGAAAATAGATCAATTATCAAGTATACTAGATTCATAGATGCATACTAGAATCATAGATTCATACTATGAAATAATTTCTCTTAGTTTTTAGTGTATATATATATATATATATACACACACACGAATCCTCTACAAATCATTATTGGAAAAAAAAAATCCTGAATCCATGGATCCGATTCGCGTGCCTGAATCGGATTCGTTTCATGAATCGGCAACTAAGCTCTACTCCCATGGTGTAAACCTATTACTGTTGGTTCTAATAGTTATGTGGATTCATTGTCTTGGCATTCTGTGGCAGCCAAGGTTGAAGAATGATGGATTACAATGAAAGGAAAACGTTCAAAAAAACTCTCTCCTTACAACACGACCCTGAGATCCCACAAGCAGGGATCTAAGGGGAAATCTTAATCTTGTTGATCTTCCTTTTTTTGTGGGATGGTCTGTTGATTGATTGTTTTCTCTTTTTCTTGACCGTAAGCTCGTGTTTGCGAGGGTTATGAGTTGTTTGGTACCCCCTTCTTTGTCTTTGTCCCATTGTGTCCTCGTTTCGTTCTCTCTTTGTGGAGCTTATTGCATATCTTCTGGTGTGGATTTTAGGTCCATTTGTTTAAAACCTACCTTGTATTGGGTTTCAAGGTCCCTTCAAAACCTATTGTCACTTAATCAAAAACTCTCAATGCAAATAAAAAAAGGTTTTCTCAATATCTTAATTACCAATTTTCCTATTTTTAATTTTAAGGCCATTAGAGTAAATTAATTTCCCACTTATGCAAAAAAATCGCAATCTCCACAGAACCAAAATCTAAAAGAAATCAAAGGAACTTTATATGGAAATAATGTTTTTTATTTCACCCCTCATTTTATCCAATCATGTTACATATTTATTCGATTATCATATCCTAATTCATAGGAAACTAACTCAATACAAACAAACCTTCATACCAATATAATATACTAATATGTTTAACAACCTATAACAAACCCAACAAATAATTATATGAATCCTCTAATGCATATTTCTAACAACCCCTTAGAATGCATCATCTCCAAATGAGGATAAGTGCATCAACAATCTTGATCACCACATTCAAAAGCTCATCATAAGGTATAAAGGGTCATGACAAACAATAACGGAACTAGCCTCATTATGCTCATTACACTTTCATCCGAGGACAATAACGGAACTAGCCTCACTATGCTCATTACACTTTCATCCAAGGATAGGGACAAACACATCTATCCAAAATTGCTTATGGATAGGGACACACTACCACTCACAATAATTTTGATTGAGGATACACACATCCAATCATAACTACTCAACAAAAATGTAATGTGGGACAAAAACTTCCAATCACATATAACATCTTGTCAATGGAGGACAAACACATCCATTCACAAAGAACCAATAATTATGATTGGGACAAATTTAGAAAATGTATTCCCCTCACTATTTTTGTGTGAAGGATCTTCACTAGCTACTTCAAAAAGGCACTCTTCATCTGCAGCCTATACCTTATGTGTATTTAGCTTGCCTTCAAGGAGATCTTTGGCACATAGAATACAATTCATGATAATGTGTATATTTTTCTTGCAACAGTAGCTCAACATTGTATCCTTGAAAAAACAATTTCCCCTGCTGTGGAAGACCTGGATTTGGAAGAATAATTAAGCTTGCTTTTCTCCATACGTTTTAGTTTCTTCTACTATAGTTGAGTCAATTTTCTTAGCTCCATCAAATTATATTTTCAAGGATTGGATCTACTTTGTTCAATGTGAACCCAATATTACCATAGCTAGGAGGCATATTATTTGACAAAATAGTTTTTGAATCATCATCATCTAGTTTAGGTTTTATCCTAGCCAATTGATCCATTCAGGAATGAAACTTACTGATATGTTGAACAGTATTGCTAGCTTCCATAATTCTCAGCCCCAACAATTTATGCTTTAGGCCCATTTTTCACTTGATATTGTGTGTGATCCAAACAAAACATTCACACCATCCTAGTCTTCTTTGTCTTCGATAAGTAAATATGGTGGAGATATGCATCTGAAAGTCCAATGCCAGTCGAAGTTATTGCATAGATCCTTTTCAATAAGGATCAGCAATAACATGACTTTCTATGTGTGGAACTCTCAACCTTCAAATTTCTCTATCATTGTGTTGCTTTTCTCTATAAAAAAAATTATTCTTGTAATCTAAATAATATTGAGGATGTCAAGTTCCGCAGATTATAAGCTTTAGATGATTGAGAATACTATGGATTTAATACAGAAGTTAATATACAAACCTCCCCTTTTTAATGCATAGAAAATAGAAAATATAGAGAAACTAATGCATGACAATTATTTTGAGTCCTAATCAAGCCCAAAGAAAGAATGTGCTTTCATGGGAGTCCAAGACAGGACACATCATAGCAAAGCATATGAATGATGAGCTCGTGTCAAAGAGTTGACGATCACTTCTGGCAACATTCCTCCCAATGAGCTGCCTTCTCCAAATTCCCCAATTTACTGTGATTTGAGTATTCTACCTACAAAATTGGCCTCCCAAGATGGGAAAAACTAAAAAAACATATGTCTAGCATGATATTTAGCAATGAATGCCCCTATCCATTATCATGTCTGTGGAACTTCAACCTTTCTAAGGATTGAAAATCGAGCAATCTACAGAAGCAAAGAAAGAAGAAACAACTAATGGGACAGGCGATGATTATGTAGTAGCAATCCTAAAAGTTGCATTGGCCCTTGGCAGAGATCAAATCAGTGCATAGTCTCTACTTCTGTTTGTCCCTAAAGTATGTGATTTCTAGTTTTCACAACATGCACACTCCAATTGCATTAGATCTTCAAACTGTAGGAAATTCCAAGCACGAAGCAACAAGCATGAGCAGAAACAAGCAAAAGCAACAAAAACAATTGAGAAGATGTGAAGATGTCATTCTTTTCCCTTTGAATTTCCAAATTGGGTCGCTATTGGTTTCGCAAATTCGTGGGAGCTATAACAATGATCAGTGATTAAAAAGTTGGTGATTATTACAAATTTCCACCAAAATAGCAAACCAAAAGAAAGAAAAAATGTCAATGCAGATTATGTACACTATTTTCATGGTAGGATGCCAGTCCAAGCTACCAAGAAATTGCACCAGTTAGAAGAAAAACAAATGCCTAGTGCCTCTCACAATTCCTGCAAAAAAGTATGAAACTGAACCTATATTTTGAGGATTGAGAAATGCATCGAATTAGCAATAAAGAGTAGAGCATCTTTGATTATTTTTAAATTGCAGACCTATAGCACCACAATGCAAAAAAAACGAACTATCACTCCCCTATTGTGCCAACACACTTTAACCATGAGGCTGAACGATCTCTTCACTATCTAACGACATCAATAAGCAATCTTGCAAACTTGCAATGCAATTAAGGAATGACTCGGAACAAGAAAGGAAGGAGTGTCATGGCTCTAATATCATAAAAGGAATCAGAGGAATTTTACACAGAAATAACAATTCCACCCCCTTATTCAGTCAAACACATCACACATTTAGAGGATTTTCGTATCCTATTTTATAGGAAACTCCATTAGTGACCTCCTTAAATATAAATAAACTTTAAACAACTCAATACAAACAAATATTCATACCACTGTGATATGAGCATACTTAACAAACTATAGCAAATCTAATAAATATTTCCTTAAAAAACAATTACCAGGATTCAAATATAGACAAACAAAAATCAGAAATAATACCTCCTCAACTAAGCCCCAATTCAATAATATATGGTGTGTCCCTTCTCACCTCATGCACATTATGCAAACAAAGAGGCTGTGTCAATCTTTCTTGAATGAAGTATCAATCTTGAGTAAGCTATAATGCAACACTAGCCACAGAATAAACTAGCACCATTTGAATTTCACAGCATGTTACCTAGAATATTGTGTAAAAAGGAAACGTCTTTGCTAACATTAAAATTTCACAAGAAGGCAATTTCAACTCAATATTGTGTTCCCTGTTTCACTTTATTTTTATGACAGGATCAGGAGATGGTCATGCAAATAGTCAATACAGCAACACATCGTAATTGCCACTGTCCATGTATATAATGTCTTCATATTTTCGTTAAATTCTCCTAATAACTTAGCATTTCAAGTAGTTGCAGTGATTTTTTTCTGAATTCAATTATGTTTTGCATCTCTTGCTCTTCATCCTGATGATGGATCACGTAGTGTGATTCGAAATGTTGATGGTAAAAATCTTAACACAATTGAATCCAGAAACAAATCACTGCAATACAATGGATTGTGGAAATTTGATCTCTTTAATTTCAAGTAGTTTTCCATATTAATGATCTCTCAAATGGTTCAAGCAATCATAAGAACCTTTGGGTAATGAGCTAACATCGTCCCATGCCACATGGGGTACCCAAACTCCATATTCCCTCTAACAATCATTTTTGCCAGCTACTTAGACCCACAAGTACTGGATTCTTTGGTCAGTGACAAAAATACAATAGATGCACCAGTTTCACTTCAATGTTGTGAGAAAAACAGGGACATTTAAAAGGAAACAATTGCCTGCACATTATCTACATTGATGGGACCTCTGAAATATGATTACAAATTAACTGGCATTATATTAATACAATCTGCAGGAAAAAGAATCAAGCGCCTGGACAACAAACTCGACCAAAACTAAGAGGCATCCAGACTTTTCTCATTCTAAAGCCTCATAAGTCTCTTCCAAACAGGCATTTTTCCCTTATGTTTTGTGAACTAAAAGGTAGAATACAATCTCACATATTTTCTACAGTTCCATAGTTTCTTCAAGCATATCCCAAAGACAGTAGCAAAGTCTATGAGAAATATTCCATAGAATTCTCTCAAACATGTATATATCTATCTTTTTTGAAAACAGGCTTAAAATACTACAAATTCTTGCTATTTGAGAGGTTAACTCCAGATGTCTTCAACAGATATGATTTTTTTGGAAGGGCTAATTTTCACTCTACTATTACGACTTAGGAACTTCTATTCATCATTATTTCAATTATTTGGAAAAAAAAATTGCTTATATCAATATGCATTGCATCTCTTACTCCTATACCAGAAATGACTTTCTGCAACAATAGCAATTGGCAATAATGACTAACTGCAACATTCAGAAAACAACCAAAATTTGTGTTCAGATGATACTTTCCCAATGGTATTTAGTATTTTCAACTTGTTGCAGCTAATCAAGCAGGTTTTAGATATCTAAAAAGGCCAACCAACTCGATAATATTGTCACCCATAATGGAATGTAATGATGAAACCAAGCCATTACTGTTTATATTATAATACATTTGTAAACTTGTATGTTCTTTCTTTTAACACTTCTATAAGTCTGTGCAAGTGAAACCAAGATCCAGCTTAGAGGCCAATTTACAGTCTTGCTAAGATACTTGGTAGGAGATTTAGCTAATAACTTAATGCCCTTGTCATATTTCAATTCAGTTTCAAAAAACATACCGGGCTTAAGATCACGGTGAATAATGCCATGTGCATGTAAGAATTCCATGGCTTGGGCAATATCCAGGGCAAAACTAATGGCCAACTGCAGATCTAAACGATTTGGACGTAGGCTCAGCATATATTTACGAAGCGACCCACCTACTAAAAGCTCTGTAACCACCACCATGACAGGCTCCTTGCAGGCCCCAATGAACTGTCAAGAGTTCACACAATTAGACACCCTATACTAGAGTAATTAGTAGAGAGTTGAAAAGCTCAAAAAAAAGTTGGTAGCTGAATCAAAATCTCACAATCAATTAATCATGCATCCTGACATTTATACTGCTATTATTTATTTATTTTTCTCAATGCTTAAATCATGTGCCATCAACTGATTTGACTTCCAAAAGATAGCATAACAAGATTGTAAATCAATCAAGGGACATTGTCAAGTAAAGCTAATACTTCTCTAGCAATATTTTAATTCAATCTTTTCTATTGTACCTTATAAATTACCACTTAAAAACAATGAACAAACCTTCACTAGATTTTTATGTTGAACACGTGCAAGCATTGCAACTTCTCTTGCAAATCGTGCCTCTCGTTTAGCCATCTCTTCTGGGACATCACTTTTCTGAACAATTTTAATAGCAACGTTCTGGTCTCTGTACCTACAGATACCATAGTGATATAATTAGCACGGTTCAAAAGATCTAGTATCAGATCTAGCAATCTTTATATGTGCATAATCTCTTACTATTGCAAAATACTAGAGGGGAACCAGTTCTGGTAATTTCCATGAGCCTTCATAAATGGAATCTTCCCTACTGAAGAAAAATCACAACTGCTTTAAGATTATCACTGATTGATCAAGCTCTATCTGACTCGAGCAATCCATTGCATTTTCCAAAATATACTTTAAATAAGAAATTTTCTGAAACATTTTTTACATTGTTGATATCCATCTCAAATTAAAATATGAAAAGATTTCTGATGTAAGATAAGCAGGCAAGCTTGCTTTGATGATTTGGTAACAAGATCAGAGCCTAGTGGATTGGTCTCATCAAATCCAGATATGACTTGAAGTTGACATTGAACAAATCAGAGAAAACAAACTAAAATTGCAAAAGTGGGACTGATAAACCAGGAGATAAAGAGGTGGATTGCTATCAACAACATTAACACCAATTGAACTTTTCAGAACCCAAATATGAGAATAACTGAAACTGCTGAAAAGATATTATATAGAAAAATTAAAAGTGAACTTTAATTGCTGAGAGCTGCACTTTAAACAAAAAGGAGAATTAAAATTTAAACTAAAAATTACTTGAATATCAAATGAAAGAGAGTGATAAATATTTAAAAAATCAAGGCAAGGATTTTTTATATCCAGATCCTATTTATCAGTGTGAATAGTAATACTGTTCGTGAAAAAATGCATAAGCCATAAACCACAGAGTCGGAAATAGAATTTACTCTAAAACCCAAATGTCAACCAATCATTGAAAATAGGTTCAACCTCCCACACTGAGGCGACTTAGAGTCTCCTCTTACACCAAAATTAGACGGCCCACAGCCTATGCCCAACCCTAAGAAAAATTTAGAACTGACAAATCAGCGAGTTTAGATGCAGATTGACTTGATTAGGAAAAGGGAGATTGATGAGGCACTCTTCTAGAAGAGAGAGTTTAAAAGCAAGACTGTATATCGCTCTAGCAGTAATGTGGAATACTTACCACCGAGATGAACCAACTCTAGGCTTGCTCCTATCAGTGCACTTCAGTGATTCTTAAGAACCGGTGTAAAATGTGAGTTTTCCAAACAAAAGAAGAATAACAGATCACAATGTCAATTTTCAAATTCGGCACTGAATGAGTTATGTGATCCAAGTAAAATTCAATATAAGATCAGTAAGATCTACAAAATGAACCAGCTCAGGATTTGATAATAACTTACTTGCCCTCGTACACTTTTCCGTGAGCACCTTCTCCGATCCTTGGACCCACGTACAGCAACTGAGGATCAATGAGCCATTTTTTGTCCAAATGGAACTCATCATAAGCAGGTGATCTCTGCAATGAATTTTGACTATCCATTGAAATTCACAACGAGGATCATCCTTGGCATTTAGAAACCATTGTCGAGCTTCTGCGCTTACAACAAAGCCTATTTTCAACCAAACTTATTTCCATTTCTGGTTATCCCACTCCAACCCAAACTGAATCCATTCAAGTAAGGCTACTCAAAAACCTAGTGATGGGTATCGATACACGCCATCCTCCTTCTTTTCTCACATCGCAACAAAGGCTCTTTCCACATAAGGAACTACAATAAAGTTGCATGAATCTAAACCAGTATAGAGATTACTAGGGGACCTTCTGACTAAAAGTGTTACTAGAAAATATATGTCCTAAAAGCGTCAGATCAATGTAACAGATCCATATTTGAGACAATGACAGCTCTTGACACTACCCAAAAAGGTACTAATCAAATCGAATCTGGAAGCAGCTTCAGTATTGCATGACACCCAATAATGATAGGAGGAAAAATCAAGAAATAAAAGAGCCCGCTAATATAAAAGGAAAAACCAGCCGACCCAAAAGCTCTCAAGCTGCAGCATACAATTGGCAGGCAACCTACATTGCACAATTTTTAATCATTTAAGAACCAGAATCCATCACTACTGCCCGAATTTCCCACTATAATCCCAACATTTTCCCAGACTAGTTAGTGTTTCCCCGTCTCTCGTTGCTTGCCAGCACCCACATTAATACTCGGACGAAGATATCCTCTGCTTACTCTGTAAGTTTGGTGAGAAATCCTTCAGAGTTCTCACAATTGACTTTATCACCCAATACTTTATTTATACAATCCCTCAAGATTCTGAACTCAAAACAGCACTTAAAAGCCTAACTTAACACCATTCAAAATTCTTATCTAATTCAAAACTCAACTTAATCTCGGAACACCTCATAAATCATCTGAACACACAATTAAAAGCACCGATCACGAGTTGCCATCATATACAGTAGCGAATCAACTGAATTCCATGGCAATCCAAGAGATACCACTCCAATAACTCTTAACCAAGACATCCGCGAAAATACTATTGTTATTAAAGTGATCAAAAAGTAATCAATTTCATGCATCCCCAAAACTTCAGGAACAATTTTTAAGCACATTGCAACTGCCATAAACCTGCAGAAATTATTTTTATAATTAAAGGAAGCCGCTATTTTATGATGATTTGTAGAATTTTATACTAATCTCTTCCTCCTTAGTACAAGATCTAGATATGCGCCCATATCAAAAACTAATTTTCTTCCGATTGGAGTGGTGTAGATAGAACTGGGGAACACGTGAGCATTAAAACCCCCTTTGTCCTTGTTGGAGAAAAAGTCCATCTGTAGCCTAATGAATATATTGTTCCATGTTTTTACTATGGTTTGCATAAGGTTGCCTCATGTGGGGCCCTGTTAACAGCATCTAATGGTTGACATTACTGACAAATAGTTATGATGGCATGTCTACCCCTTAACGTGGGCTCAGGGACTAATGATTGATATAGTTATTAAAGAAAAATAATTGATATAATTACCAGCTTTAGGTATAAAGGACATCCCTTTGAGAATCTAAATTAAGCAAACAAATATTCTTTAATGTAAGTTACATTTTTCTTTTAACAAGAGGAAGGTCTCATGTAGCTGCGCACTAAATTTTGTATTTGTGGGCAATCCTTAAATGGTTCCTTGGGTTTCATGATTTTTTCTATCGATTTTCTAAGCTATGGTAAGTGAATTAAAAATTGGAGGGAAATCTCATATAGAGAATGGTTCAAATTTATTTAGAGGTTGAGTTTATTTAAAATGTGTTTAGAGTGTAGGGAAATGTCATATACAGAATGGTTCAAATTTATTTAGAGGTTGAACTTATTTAAAATGTGTTTAGAGTGTTGGCGAATGGTGTCTATATCTCATATCATCATCCTTATCAATTGTATACAATCAATTGCATTACAACTCTTTAGAAAGATTGAAATTTTCATTACATTTAATTTTGATGGGAACACAACCCAAGAACAGAATGGACACAACAGAAAAGGGAAAATTATATTAACTGAGAAAATAAGCTAGTACAAATAGTACAGAGAAAATAAACTTCAGAACAATGCCCTAAGGGCTTACAATAGCATAAATCTGGAGAATATTTCTCCTTTTAGCACCTTCTCTCAAACTCCACTCCGAACTGCCTTTTACAATGCCAAAAATCTCCTTAAATAGATCTCGGAGGGTTAAGGACTAGGAGTACATTCTAGAAAGTGCTAGTAGGCATCCACCGATGAAATAGAAGGTTCCAGAAGCTGCGTTAGAAGTCGGTGCAAATCTAGAAGAATCCAGAAATGGTAACCGAACTTCCAGGAGGCATAACTTTTGAATCGTAGCTCCGATTGACGAACTGTTTATATTTTCGAAAAGCTCTCGAAGTGCTCTATAGCCCTATGGTCTAGCTTTACTCGTCCCCCATTTTTTGACCCTTTTCGAGGTCATTTAATGCCCCAAACCTGGCTTTGAAGCATTCTTAGGAGGTCTCCAAAATCCGAAAAACTGCAATAACTTTCAAACCGTGGGGCCTATTGACCTGATTCTTTTTCTAGAATGCTTTAAATCATGATTACATTCATCTGATCAATTCACACCTTCTAGTTTACCGAAATGATGGCCCAAATACATGCTCCTATTTTTTCGGGATTTTCAAACGCACTGATAGTGGAACTGTGAGAGTTGGAACCTTTATTTGACCCAAATGGGTATCCAAAAATGTAAAGACATGAAACAAAAACTAGGTCTAAGTACATTTTTTTTTGGGTGACACATGATTGCCCTTATACCTCTGGATGCTCCTGCATCAAATTTAATGATATACAAATTTTAATAATGTGTAAAAGTGTTGCATATGACCATGACCTAATGGTGAAAATTAAATGCACACTTATATTTAGGTCCATTTATTGGGTGGCTTCTAACTAAATGACTATTGTGTAAATTTGTGCATCTATGGATAGAAAATGATGAATAATCTTGTTATATTTTCAAAAAAAAATTACATATTTGATTGGTTTTTATCATATTACATTATTTCTCATTCTAAATTATTTTTGCAATTGTAAATTTGGATCAAATCTATGGTTGTCGAAGTGAGTAGTGAACCTTTAAATTTAATTTTCAACTTGTTACTTTCTTTTTCAATAAGTCATTATGAGATAATTGTCAAGTAAGGCAATGCAAATTATACACCTAATGTAAAACTTAAGAGATGTTACCCTATAGCTCGCCAACTTATAGATATCAAATTGATAACTCTATAAATCAACATTCAAGCAAATTTATAACAACTTCAAATGACAGTATCCATACATTCAAAGGAAACATGAAAGTGATGTATTGTCTTAAAATGGAAGCACCTCGTTTTGAGACCTTTTAGCTCTCCTTAGCATGGTTTTGGTTTCTCTCTTTTTCTCCCCAATTTGGTTCACATTTCTAGACCATCTCTCACCTTCGAATGTGATCCTTTGGGTGTTGCATTGTCACCTTTTTTACATAACTTTCGGTGGATCCATTATTTCCCAATTCTTTATGCACCTCCTCCAAGGCCTTCAAGACTTTTTTCGGTGCCCTTCCTCGGGAATAGGTTAACCTAGGTTGACATGTTCCTAGGTCCTAAAGAGTTAGGGTCATGGGGTCCAAAGTGCCTCGAGGTTTCCAATTTATTTATTTTTTTCCTAAGTTGGTCTGTTTTGTTTTCTCGTCTGAACACTAATGTAAAAGGAGGGTTGGGTTCTTCAATTTCATAGCCATCCACACATCCATTTAGCAATCAAGAACATGAGCAAGCAAACACGTGTTCAAGCAAGCATCTTCAAGCATTCATCAAGGTTCTAGTATTTCCCCCTTGCATCAAGCTTCTTCCTTTAAGGTTGTAGCAGAGTTTGGCTTCAAAGGAGGAGATCTATCATTCCAAATCCTTCAAGTTCTTCTACTCTTTATCATGGCATGTCATTTGCATTCCTATACTTCAGGCTTTGATTTATTTGATTTCCTTTTGGTTTCTTTGAGTCAATTCTATTACGTTTGCATTATTGATCGCATAATGAATTCAATTGCATCTACAAAGTTATATTTTTCATTTGATATATTCAATCCGACTACATGTTAACATTTCCTTTATCATTGTATTTCAATTTCAAGGTTGATTCCTCGATCTAGGGCTTGACCAAAGCAAGCCCTCATCCACCAAAAAATAAAAAATAAATTTACTGTGTGCAGCAGACAGTTAGTAAAATTATGGTTACATGTCTAGAAATAACTCCTCGAGACCTTTCAAAAAAAGTCCGCTTGACTTGGTTACAGGTGTTGATCCCAAGTGGTACCAAGAGAGGGGGTGAATCAATACACACAATTCCACTAGTTAAAATAGCAATTGTTCTGACAAGATTGGATAGTGACCACTTAGCTATCAAAGGTATGATAAATATAGTAAATTAAAACCAAGCAATCTCACAACACAAGATCATACATCAAGTGACACACATATTTATACATGAAAACCCTTGATGAGAGGATAAAAACCACAATGGGTATATTATTGTAGATAAAAGGTTTCACGATTAAGAGTTCAAGCTTGTTCCTTCTAAGAATACATTTAATTAGGAACGTTTGCAAATTTTTATGACTACAACAGCATGTTATGGCTACCTTGTTAAAGGATTAAGCAACCCTTCTGAGAGGCACCTTGTTAGAGAATTTACAATATGCTTACTGCTGAAGTATACATGGTTAAGAGCTAACAAAATGATTACAATGATAAGAAAGAAATCAAATCTTGATCTAAGCTATGTGGCACATCTTGCCTAATAGATCTACAATGTTCATCTAGAAGATATCTTGATCATCTCCTTCCTTGATAGTGATCTTTGTGATGTTTGCAATGTCGCCACATTCCTTTTTTGCTTATCCATGTCTATAGTACACCATTTTTTATTATCTTGTCGTTCCCTTCATTCTGTCTCTACTCAACAAATGCTAGATGCATCCAATCTTCTCTTCTTGGCTCACACTCACTATATCTGTCTATTCACTCTCTCACTCCTCCTTCAATACTTAGTCATTTGGCAATATATGTGTTCACTCTTTCTAGGTATCAAAATCCTAAATTATCCATTAAAAGAATAATAATCATGTACTTGAATAGTTCATGATGAACCTATGACACCTACGTAATAGGGTCTAGACCAATAGCCCCATTGGTCTATGCTAGGTCTAACCATAGTATATATGTCCTTTCTTCTTTCCATTGTTTCATCAAAGCATAAATTGCTTCATGATAGTATCAATTGCTTCATGGTTTAGATAATGTCTATTGGTTTAAAGAATAATTTTGACAGTTGAGTGTCAATACACTTAACCATTTTTCACTATACATGCTGACTGATACAGAGTTTATCAAGTGCCGAGTGATATAGATTTTATCAAGTGCCGAGTGATCCAAAGTGATCAGGTGCCCAAGTGATATAGTTTTGTTTAGGTGTCGAGCTATCCAGGAAACAACATGTGTTGAGCATCATTAATGCTTCATGAGTCAAGTAACTCAGAATATCAGCATAAGAGTTTGTAATTGCACAAACTATGATGTAAACCATTTTTGTAGCTGACACAAGGTAAATCTCGAAAGATTTAGAGATAAGAACGAATCTTTTACATTTCCTATGCAATCTGCATGCAGCCAATTGGAAAATTGGAAAGGCATGCAACCAATCAGCAAAAGGCAAGTATTGAGCGGGAAATTGAGATTCAATGTGGATCATAGATCCATACCTAACCCTAAGTCTTCGAAGTCTATTTAAAGAAGACAAAAGTCTCACTGTAACAAGGATGAGAGAGGGAGAACAGTGTTAAGGGGAAAAGATAGTGGAATTCAGTGAAAGGAGACATAGAGGGTAAGAGTAGCAATTCGATATTCAGTTGATCAGAACAAAGCAAAGGAGATGAACAGAAATCAAATCTCAGAGGATCGAAATCAGAGAGAGAGAGAGCCAGAACAAGTGCCTGCATTCAGCAATCAAGGATTGCAAACTATCAGGTTTATAATACTTAATACTCTCTTACCATTGTATTAGAAAGGAAACCCCATGTAGATAGGTTGGCTTAACAGCTATTTGTAGATCCTTATCAAAACGTGATTAAATCCTTTAACAGGGTAACACTTGATGTAAAGTGTTGGTAAATCCTTTAACCAGGTCACTATTGACACAGTGTAAAGCCTTTAACAAGGCAGGCCTTTAACAAGGCAGACCATCAGAAGTGGTTGAACAATATTGTTGCAGTGATTTTGTGGGTATCATCCCCACCCCAGTTGTACCTTCTTATTTTTGGAGGATTTCTGGGTTACCAAATTCCAGTGTTATGTGTTGTTGATGCATGTATTAGTTTCATGTTTATTTGATGTGTTTACATGCATGCAATTTACTTTCAGTTAAAAGTTTTATTGGTTAAAGTGTAATACTTCTGATTCACCCCCCCCCCCCTCTCATAAGTATTCTTTCCATATTTGAATATTCCAACAATGTCTTCTATGTTGTATCACTGCAATGGTGACTCATCATGTTGAACATGAATTACTACCTTTCGACTCAAGTGGTATACATGACTATTACAACATGGGTCACTGACATTAATTGCAAGTTTAGTAGTAGGTAAGAATTTAGTTTACCGTTGCATCTTAATGTTAACCTAAAAATTATTTACTAGTGGGTATTAATAAGTTAACAAATTGGCATTTATCACTTTGCAAACTCAAACTCTTGAGTTGTGTAAAATTTATGAAAGTCTTAGTTTATCATTTGCATGTCATTTTTGTTGGAAATGTAGAGAAGGCTAGGTGACTGAGAGAGAAGGTGAATCAAGAACCAATAAAACTCTAACTTCAAGTCACCTATTAATCCTTCATAAACTAATATGATCTAATTGCATGCATGAAAGACCGAAAGCAATAAAACATACATAACACTTGACATGATAATTGGTAACCTAGAAAACTCCCAAATAGAAAGTAAAATTGGGGTGGGGGTGATATCTACAAGCTTTAGTATTACAATATAAAGTTGACATGTTAAGCTTTATAAATGATCACTTCTAATGATATGCCCTGTTAGGAGCAATAAGAACTGTTAGGTCTACCTTGTGAAAGGATTTATACAATACAATGAAGTATGTACTCTGTAGGAGATTTTGCATAAGATTGTTAAGTCCACCTTGTTAGAGGGTTTGAATGATGCACCTATTAGGAAGAACTAGTAGTGGATCTTTTCTATGCAACTCAATTTGTTGAATGAGATTCCTTTGATGTAGAAAGATCACCTTAATGTGATGGATGAGACTCCACTTTCCCTTATACTACTTGTAGCCTTCAAACTCGCATGTTTTTCATATTTCATACATATTCACTTCTATATCATTTGGATATGACAAGATAATCTCTCATATATACCAATCCAAATAATTACCTTCTAGAGTCAACTACAATACCATATTAAACAATCTTCACTAAGTTGGCTCAGTGCTGACATTTGGGTGCAGAAGTCCACTCATATGATATTCTGATACTCGACAACACAATGAACAACAAACTCTAGCACTCGGTTGACACTAGTGCATGGTCCACATTGATCACTCAGGAGTAGGTGTGAACTCGGTTAACACTGATGACTCAAAAAACATTATAGAGCTTGATTGACACTATAACAACTTGATTAGAATTGAAGCTTGGTTAACATAACTGTTCCCTCTACTTGAATAACACGACTAGCTCAGTTGACACTATCTTCTACTCTTTCTTGGTTAACACTTCATGTTAGCTCAGTTCATACTATCTGTAAGGTTAACTCTGTAGAACTCAGTAACAATGTAATCAACCAAATGACTAAGTGTTTTGGCACTAATTGACAAATAGTTTGGCCATAAGGTCAACAATCTCCCCCTTTGGCATTAGTGACAAAAACACTTATCATACCCAAAATTTGAATACTCAAAATGATGAGTTAAAACTCCCCCTATCAATGTACTAGGGTCTATAACTCGGCTTTGACTACTGTGTTGATACTCGGCTTACACTGACTCTGATTTTGATTTTTCAAAAATTGTTTTTGTAGCTCTGTTGTATACATAGATTCTTGGTAAGTAATTATATTTCCCCCTTTTTATTCTTTACAAGTTGTATTCTCCCTTATATACATATGTATATGATATATTCTATATTTCCCCCTTATTTTTGACACAAATGCCAAAAAATGCATATCCACAAGGTAATACCAAAATGTGAGAGGAAATCACTATGTATCTTTAAAATTAGAGACATGGTTTTGTCCCAATTTTCTTGCAAAACTTTTGAAGTATGAAAAGCTATCTGGACTTCAATTGAAAATTCCATCATATGATCAACAATAGGAAAGTTGTTATCATGGATTAATGTCTTTGCATGAATAATGTGTTTCTTCATTATATCCATGTTCAAAATTAACATACTTTGAATTTTTGATAGTGTAGCCCTGGTTCTTGCTTCTTCTCTCAATAACTCTGCCTGCAAGTTTGTCAAATACATGATCTTGCCAAAATGTGTTGAGCTAGTACTAGAGTCAAGTGACAACTAGTTTGCACTTGCCTTCAAGTCAGTATCAATCTTTGACAACTTATCTCTAATTTCCTTGGTAAAATTTGTGGTATCACTTAACTTTACAAACAAGGAAACAACATTATTTACAATGCTCTCAAAAGAATTAAGAATAGTGGATAGTTCCACTTGGTCTATGGCAATCTTCTGTGCCACATTATCCAAAACTTTATTCTCGAATTTTATGTTTTCCCTCTACAGTAGTTTCTCTTGATCATTCAAATCTTCATTAAACTTGTGAACTATGTCAACAATTTGGTCTGAGATAGATTTCTTCTCATCAACTTCAATACTTAATGCATCAATAAATATACCTTTGATATTTTCAAGCACTCGATTTCTTTTCTTCTTCTTTTCTCTTAGCTTCTGTTGTATGGCCCTCTTCTTCCAAATTTCTCCATGAACTTGTCCATCTGATCAAGAGTACGATTGGAGAGATCCCAAACTAGAATTACTATGTCTTCCTCTATATCAACTTCATCAATGAAAACTTCTATCTCTTTCCCTTTAATATTTGGAATAGGTGAAGGAATGGTTTCCTTACCTTTAGTTATATCTTCAGTGCTCAGTTGAGGCTTGACTTCAACTATCATTGCACTTGTATTGGAATCATTTGCAATAGTAGCAATATGTCTGATTAGAGAAACAACAACAAGTGCAGTAGTACCTATAGTGCCTTGTTGTAACTCAGTCTGCCTCGATTCAAGGATGAGTGGAGCCTGTAGCTTGGTAGATGAAGCAATGATAATAGTACTCATCTCTGAACTCAGTAAGATAGATCCAACAACCAATCAAGTGCTTGGTTGAACAATGTTTAACCCAATGGCCTATGACTCAAATGTTGTCTCCTCTAAGCTTGATGTTACATATGCTTTGCTCTGAGAGTTAGGGAGGGAGGCCATAACCTCTGCTGCAATCTTTTTTGGATTTGAATCTTCAATATTTTGAATTTCAGGTAGATCCTCACTAACTATTTGATCTTCCTTGTCCTCCTCATCATCATTTACATCATCTATCTAAACAAGTTCTTTAGTGGGCTTTGGAACATTCAATCCATAAATGTTCTTCCATGTATTTGTATTAGATTGCATAATAGATTCAATATCATTTGACAAAATTAGGAATGCATTGAACTTAGGGGTTAACTTTTGTTCATGCTTTTTCAATGCCTCCTTCACTTCTTTGTTTGATAGGTCTGGCATTACCTTTCTCAAGGTTTGATCAAGATGTCCTTGACAACTATTATTGCATTATCCCAATGATGTGATACTACATTAAGTAGAATATCAAGAACTTGACTTCTTAGTTCACTCAGAGAGTATTTCCACTTTGTCATCTTTGTCACTAAGGCTTCTTCTATTTGCTTATGCTCCTCTTTATTTCTAGTCTCAAATTTAAGAAACTTGAAATCCAACATACCTCCTCCTTCTTTGAGTCACTCTAGTCTTTCTTCAAAGGTTGGAATAGACCTTTTAAATGATATATGTTTCTCTTCTTCTTCATCTTCTTCTTCATCTTGAAGTCTGAGCTTCTTCCTTGATTTGGTGGATTTGTTGGTGGTAAAGGTAGGAGTTGATCTTGTAACTCTCCTTGATGTAGGTTTGCCCTTTTCCTTAGGTGGTTCTTCTTCTTATTCTTATTCCTCCTCCTCACAATCCTCTACTTCTTCTTCCTCTATAATGTCATCACCCTTAACTTCTGTGAGCAGAAGAGGGGAACCACATTTTGTATTCTCCTTCTTAATCTTTTCTACCTTCTTCCTCTCTTGATAATTTGAGGAATCTTGATCTCAAGTGAGATCCTGGATTTTGCTTCTTCAAAGGTTCTTTAGGGTCCACATACTCACTAACAGGAGCCTCTATGATTTGCTTGATATCATCAATGTTCACCTCATATCCAAAAGGTCTTACCTATGCAACTCTAAGTCTGACTAGTTGAATATATACCTTATCACAGTCCACAAGGAAACACATGTATTGTTCATAGTCATCCACTAGTTGCTTAGGGATTCTAAATCTACTTTGCATTCTTTCCTTGAAGGTTTCAAAATATGCATCCACAATGCCCTCAAAATTGTCTCTCATTTCAATTATGAATTCATTTACATGATATACAATGGGTATGTCCTTCTTCCATACTACACTGCCCTTAGAAGGAAAAAAAATTATAAACATAAAAGAATAAGTAGACTAAAAGTGAACCAAATTTACATGAATTGGTCTTTGATTCCTGGATGCTTTCCATGCTTTTTCTCAACTAGTTTAGCTACAACTCAATGAGATCAAAAGAAAGATTTTTCTTCACTACCTTGAAGGCCAAGTCCACAGCTTCACATGCAACACTGTTTGGTCAGCTAGAACTATAGATCTTATGTCCAATCACATGAATACCAAACTTAATTTCCATGTTAGTGACTCCATTTAGCTTCATTCCTCTACCATCCCACTTGGTGAGAGTCTTCTTTGCCAGCTCAACTCGACCTAGGGTTTTGGTCATCTTGGATTTGTCAAGCATGGGAAATCTAGTAACCCTGTGAACCAATTTCTTCATGATCTTGATGGATTGATTGAGCTAGAATTGCATATCATGAACATGGCTCAGGATAAATCTAATCCACTTAATTTGAAAATTCCTTGGCATGTGCAACATATGGGGTCAAACACTTCACTTCCAAGTGTTTATGCTTGAGTTTGAGGTTTTCGTCCACACACAATGCCTCATATTCTTGAGTCATCTCTAAAGTTCCCAATTCCTGAATTGAAAAATGATAGAAGGATCTAATATCATGTATTAATAGTACCTTTAGTGGAATCTATGAGTGAACATTGACTGGGTCCAATTCCTCCACAATCGCAGGACTGAGCTTGAGCTTCGGGTCTGCAGGCACAACATTCCTTACTAACATCTCAGATCCCTTCTTGACTTTGTTGCTCGATGAGGATTCCATTATGCTCAGTGATGAATGAATAATCTTCGACAAGTTTTCTCTGAAATTCTTTGAATCACTAAGGGGCTCAAGATCTCTCTGCTCTATTTGCTCTAGAAATCATGGTGAAAACAAAAATGTTTGATTCCTCCCTTTTGATCAAAAATTGTCTTTAAGTCACCATGAATGCATCATACTATAGATAGCTTAGTGACAGCCTGTTAACTCAGCATCCATGAGAAGCTTGGTTATTACCTTTGTCTTCAACTCAAATCTTCAACTTGGTAGACTCCATCTACATCTATGCTCGGTTAGGTCTTCAAACTCGGTGAAGCTTAGTTAGGACTAACTTTGTTTGACTTTGCTCAGTAAGGTATAAGATACTAACACCAACTCGATGATCCCTAATGCATCTAAAATGTTGATTTGGATCTTCTTTCTTGCTAACTGGAACTAATGTAAGATGTTTCTTTAAATCATAGTTATAGTGATCTCCATGGATATTTAGCTTGAAATATTGACTTGGGTGTCAATGTTCTCACGACTTTGACATGCATTCTCTAGAGATTTACTTACCCATTATTGCCTCATTTCATTTCTAATACTATCAGCCTTTGCTTTCTTATCATCTTCAACTGTAGCTTGGTTCATACAGTTCTTGGCTAGATGACCAAGTTCTTTACATACAAAACATCTCTTTGTAGGTCTCTCTTCCTCATGTGATTTCTCATGCAATTTTCTCCAATGTGACCATACTCACCACATAAGTAACATCTACACCATGTGTTATAATCCCAACTAAATATATCTTTCACAATTTGTTTTGTTGGGTTTTATTTCTTGGTTTTACATTCTAAGGATTTGTGCCCTTGTTTGTTACATTTAAAACATTTCCCTTCAAATTTGGTTTTCTATGTGCATTCACTTGCTCTATGACCTTCTTTGTTACAACTATAACATTTTCCACTGAATTTTGATTTACTATTGCTCCAACACTTGTTTGATGTATGCCCTATCTTTCCACAATGAATAGATGTAGGTCTTTTGTTCTTCTAAGCTCCCTGTTGTGATGATTCACCTTTATTTGTATAGCCTAATCCAACTTTTCCTTTGCATCTAAATTGAGTTTCCTTGTCTAATTGATTCATGTTTTTTCAAGATTTCATCATCATTTCATTGGTTTGCCTTTCTATGCTGAGATCATTCTACAATCTTGCATTGTTTGTCCTTAAGTTGATAAGCTCTTGATTTGCACAATTGAGTTGATTTATCAAATATTCTTGCTGAAGAGATAGGTGTTGAATTTCATTATCCTTTTCTTCTATCTTTTTAGTTAGAAATCTTTTCTCTTCTTTTTATATGTCCTTTTGTTCCATATCTTCACACATTTTGACTAACTAAATTTCTTGTTCTCTTTTCAGTTTTTTGACTTCTTCATGTAGACTGACATTCTTTTCAATTAATTCTTTAATTGCTACATAAAATTCATCTAAATTTCTATCTTGAAAAATCTCTTCAATTCCTTCTTCTATGTAGAGATTCGCATTAATCTATGCTGCTAGTTCTTTCCTTCTTTGCAAGGATGTAGACAATTTCTCCTTCAGTTTCTTGAATTGATCCATGGCCATTTGTAGATCTAACTTTTTATTTTCAATGGCTTTATCTAGTCTGTACACTTCCATTACTTATGATATTTTCTCAAGCTGCTAAACTTATAATATGAGAACCAAATACTCTAATACCAATTGTTGGAAATGTAGAGAAGACTAGCTGACTGAGAGGGAGGGAGTGAATCAAGAACCAATAAAACTTTAAATTCAGTTCACCAATTAATCCTTCATAAACTAATCTGGTCTAATTGCATGCATGAAATCCTTAAAGAAATAAAACATACATAACACTTGACACAATAATCGGTAACCCATAAATCTTCCAAATAGAAAGTAAAACTGGGGTAGGGATGATACCCACAAGCTTTAGTATTGCAGTATAAAGTTGGCCTGTTAAGGCTTACAAATGATCACTTCTATTGATTTTTCTAGTGTAAATAGGATTTCAAACAAACCTAAATCTACATATCATTAACATTAAACATTCAACATAGATGAATTTCATGAGATTAAACACAACCAAGCTTAATATTCTCTCATTCCCATAGCCTGGTTTCTATTCCAGATTTCGTTATTCATATTGTTTGTTCCAAAAACTTTCTTGCCAAACTCTTTGGATTAATTATTTAAAATTAGTCCTTCTAAATCATATAAAAAGCTCAACTGAATCCACCAAACCAATTACAAGTTATGATCTCTATATCGAGACCCAATTTTACTATAAACAATCACAAGTAAAACTCAAAACACTGCCTAGGGAATTTGATATCTTTCTCAAAACAATTCCAAATGAAACCAAACAAATTTTAAATTGACCAATTATGAGTATTGTAATGCCCCACCAAGAGATCTAAAGAATTAACTTAAAGTTTCTCTAAGTTTGGTAGCATTTTTTTTTTAACATGAAAGTAAAACCATTCATAACTCAGCAGCGAAAGCAATAACAATATCCAACTGAAAGTAAACATAACATATCATAACAAGTTACATTCTTAAGGATCCCTTAACATTGAATCACATCTAACATAACTAATTATGTTTCCATCTAATACTACATCCACATAAAATAATAATGAAAGTCCAATGGTCATAAATTACATCTTTGATTGCTCAATCATCCACTGTACATGCCACAGGGTATGAAAGGCTTAAAAGAATATACATATGTGAAAATAAAGT